>OX381713.1:56867816-57221202 GCA_947462335.1 Harmothoe impar | reverse complement strand
TTTATCAAGAAAATTATGGCGCCCTTTTCATCTAATTATGGGGATAAAGGTTAGGTGGATAAAGGCTTTCACGAAGTACACTCTCATTAAGATTCACATGAGTATTTTCAGTAGCTAAGAAAATAGATATTGATTTCATTCACTTTTATCCTTAGGCAATCCTGCCCCCCCCCCCTCGTCATATGCCCCCTCCCTTACGAACCCCTGCATGCCCTAATAGTACTAGCTCCGACAGTTTTAACATCTACAGGGACGTCATCTTATTGCGCCTGAACAAATCGTCTGCTGCTGAACTCTCTTTTGGCGGGAAACCTGCGTGGGAGGAAACTGCCGCGCTACGAAAGTCGTCTGCCCCCGTCCTTTTGCTGTTATTTTCGTCCTTTCTCTTGTTTTTACATTTTCCACTAGACGATTGTCCCTGTGCTTTATTAGATTAGGGGTGGGGTGCTTCCGTCCTAGGTCTGCGGGCTATTCCTCCATATGGCCACATTGTCGTCTATATTTATGTTTGTTATTTCGATGATTGTGTCCGTGACCAGCGACCCGCAGACTGTCTTGATTATGAATTAGTCACCGATACCAGCAGAGAAGATGATACCAGATTTTGGACCCGCGATTATCAGAGCCATTGAATTTTTTCTTCCCAATGCAACTGCAAACCGACAATATTTAATCTCAAGGTTTGATGATACTGGATTGCATCATGGAACATAGATCTGCTTTTGGAGTTTCAAGCTTTTATTGTCACACTTATCATGAACAAGTCAAGTCTCTCATATGATGCCAATTTATAAGATACAATTCAATATAGCAACGATAGTACAGACACGTCTCACATACTGTAGTAACACTGTAATAAAAATAGTCACGAACCGAGTCACCAGTATATCGAAACCTCCGCTGTGCAGTGCGCAATAAACACATGGCAATACGTAAGAGATGGGGCAATGATCCGTTGACTCAGCATTTCTTACTACAATCGAATCAAATACAAGCTTCAGGTAATAACTGGGAACACAAAGACCGCGGTCAGAACTGCAGGACCTTATGCCTGCTTGGAGTATAATAGGTATGACATTTGTAATTTCTACAACAGTCCATGAATACACTTTATATAAGCAACCCTATTTTTTAAAAGGGGAGTTGCAAAATATATTGCCCTTTTGGAGTGACACATTTTCAATGGGATTGACATGATAATTCAAAGTGAACAGCTAAGAAATGGAGCCCTGTCAAACAGCGGGAGGTCACTCCCGCCACTGTTGATAAATAACAAATGCCCATTCCATAAGACGCATACAAAGTACTATAAGCAATAGATCTATAGCTTCTTTGAAATTAAATATGATAAAATACGGATATACCTTCCTCTGATAAGGTTTTGAAATGGATTGAATTATGCCATTATGGCAGAACCTGTTATCACCTCTACATGAATAATTGGTCAATAAACATATTCAAAAAAATGCTGTTCCACCCACTCTCAGAATTAATGCCAAACCCAATCATGGTGTACCTCTTTGTTACAAGTAATGGTGGGGAGCTTTTTCATACAGAGCATTTACGTTACCTTAAAGTTAATTCATATCCAGTTATGGCAATTTCACTTTTGTAAAGTGTCTTGAATTCTGTTTTCCTGAAGCTACCTTAGCAATGGTAAAACATGCAGTGTTTCATTAGAGCTTACAATGGATTTCTTTATCTAGACCTATCACATTAGGATTAATGAACCTAACTGCTATTAAAGTCTACCACAATAGGTTCGACTCACCATCATCTGATCATAATCAAAATCCTGTAAAGCCAACTAAGGGAGTGATCATTTATTAACAACAGGGGGCGGTTGTGGGTTTGGGGGGGGGGGGGCAAAAAAATTTGGACCCCTCTTGGGGGGGGTCAAAATAATTTAACCTGTTTTGAGCCAAAAAGCCTGCGCGTTACTATGCTTCAAAGGGCCCGCGCGCGAGCCGATTTGCGGCCGTAAGGGGGGGGGGTAAAAAATTTTGACCCCTTGACCGGGGGGGTGTAAAAAATTTCGCACGCTCCGCGCAGAAACCCACCACCCCCCCTGTTGTTAAAAAATGATCACTCCCTAAAATCCATTTTCATGTACTAGTATGCTGTTAGTTCATATTTGATATACCATCACTTAAGGTTTGTCCATGCAGTCAATTTTTCATGTTTTTGTAAAATAAATGAAAGGTATGTTTCAGTTTACATGGTCTAAAAGTCTAGGGTAGGTAAAATGCTTAAAAAGTATACCAAGAAATTGACTCATAGATTTCAGTGCCAATTCACTGACCACTGCTTTGATTCATAGAGCCTCAATTCGCCCCAAAATCACCATAAATAGTGGGAAATGTTTTCAGAAAATTGGATAAAAACTGCTAGGGTCGGCCCTTTTTGCTATAGGTAGGGTCGAATAACCTGAAAGACACCTTTTACTTTTTTTAGCCTAAGAACGTTTGTAATATTAGTAATTTCTAAGGTAAAAGTACATTGAGTGGAATATTCATAGATTTATTTCAACGTTGGGTAGCAGCTCAGATAATTCCCAATTGGATACAAGCTTGAAATAATGCACTAACACACCTTGTGGAATCAAGATGCTAAAAGACTGTTTG
The DNA here is from genome assembly GCA_947462335.1 of Harmothoe impar. Taxonomy (NCBI): domain Eukaryota; kingdom Metazoa; phylum Annelida; class Polychaeta; order Phyllodocida; family Polynoidae; genus Harmothoe; species Harmothoe impar. The sequence goes on along the minus strand of OX381713.1, from coordinate 57,218,578 downwards.
TTTCATACGCTGTTATAGTCAATATGATATATGTTATCGTAATATCAAAGTTACAATAACAGAACCACTTTAATAGAGATATGACATCAAAGATGAAACACATGAAAGTTTTGGCAAAGGCTGCTACCACAAATTCCTCTTTAAAGACCATTGTAATAGAACATTTGAAAGTTTTAATCATGATCTGAGTGCATCTGAACTTATTTCTATGATAAATGTATCTGATTTCAAATTGAAGGCTCTACTGTAAAGATGATACATGTTTTAGATTACCTATCAGAAGTTCAGGGATTGACTGCACATTAGTGCTTTAAGGTAAGTCGATCCTCTATAAACGGGTCCTCTGTATATTTCTCCGCACATTATCCTGGTATCATATGTCAGGAAAATTAATGTCCATGATATTGTATATCCATATACTCATATAGAAGATCCTCTAAAACACTAAACTACCATAGCTAAGGCGCCTGCGCACATCCAGTGGTATCCACTGCAACTATTATAAAAGTCAGCATCTTTGTCATGTGAGACTTTATGAAGAGTCAAACTACTATTAACTCTGCTATGGCCAGAGTCAACTTCTCCTGACTCTGTCCTAAAGAGAAACCTATTTATGGGCTAAGAGGTATGATGGGAGTGACTGTGACCCTTGTAGCAGAGCTGTAATGACTCTAGTAGATGAGCCAAGGCGACCCATTTCCTTTTCTCTGTGTAGGCTTTGGTCCTAAACATGCACTTAATTGTTAAGAAGGGTACACGAGGAAATGTTCTTGCTATCGAATAAGCTAGTATTGTCTCACAGTGCCAAAACGCGTTTAATCATAAGGTGGTGGGGTAAGACAAATCAGTTCACACCTTGTTTATATCTATCACACCTCGGCTCGCCCTTTTTTAAATTTTGAATGTTTTATTGGGTTAACATAATACAATTACAAGTAATACATTATACCTAGCTACAGCGCATTGCATTTTTTACGCTAGGGCCCTTTCCGTTCTCATAACTCATATGGTTTTCATAGAAAATCACAGTATGGCTTCCAATGATGGTGTATTGTACAATAGAGTTTAGGAATTCAGTGTTGACACGTCGTCTATTTCTTAAAAGATGAGATGAGATGGATGAGAAGTGTTGTTATAAGCTTACATCAAATGACTTAAATGTATATGATAAATAAATAGATTTTCCATTACACACTCAGAAAAGTCAGCGTCATTGTCGCTAAAACCACTCTCACCTAAAAGTCAGGCAGTGCTTGACTTTCCGGTGACAGTGGTTTTAGCGACAATGACGCTGACTTTTCTGAGTGTGTACATGATGCAATTCTCTTAATAGCTAATTTAAAAGCAGAAAGGTCCTTGACTGTATACCCAGCCTTCAGAGAATTCCATCTGGATATGGCCCTATGCATAGCACTCCTAATGACAATTGGCTTAAGAGATCTGATATTTTTCAGTCTTATCGCTTGATTCCTTCTGGTATGAAAGTTCCGATTGTCAAATAAATCATGTTTCTTTGTTAAAGACTGTGCAAAAGATAACAGATACATGTCTCTTCTGTCCACTAACGTATGCCATCTCCTGTCATTATGTGACATAATAGAGTTTAGTCTGGGTTTTTCCCCAACTTAACCTTATAAACAATCCTTAATTTGAGTTTCTCCCCTATCATTCCTGTCCCATACATAATCAACATAATCTAGTGATTGTAAGATCATTATCTTGTACACATCCAAAGCAGTGTCTTCCTCTACATAGTTTCTCCCCCTACGAAGTTGTATAATCTTATGACGTACATTGTTAACAGTGTTCTTTCTAGATGTGAAATAAATCTAAGTTCAGGATCAAGCGCTAATCCTAAATAAGGGAAGATATCCACATGCTCAAGTATCACAGTATTTAATTCAAAAAGTTTCTTTTCTGAAATTGTTAAAAACGATTCATTGCGGTGTTTTTTCTTGCATTAACAGATAAACTAGTATTCATACAGAGAAAATAAGGTGAGTTAACGTCAGGGGTAGAAATGTCCCCAAGTAATTCTTCATTAAGTGTGAACTTGCACTCGTGTCAGAATCCATTTCGATAGAGGGTCAGGGGAGGCTTGAATCAGAATTCACCTAGTTCTCCAAAGAGAGTCACTTTGGTGATATGCTCGACATCGGTTTGACACCATCTCTTTACTCACTGCACCTTCTATATATAGATGGGGGTGCAAAGGGGTCCCCCTCAGGTCGAAAAGTGGCGGAAATTAAGGGCACAATGTCACAAAGTCGCTTTTTTAGACCCTCTTCACTATAGCCAAATAATTGCAATTTCTCCACAGGTTGCCAGGTCGCTTAAATTATTGTACCAGGTCGCCAGGTGGACTGGAAAACGGCCCAGGTCGGCATGTCGCTTTTGACCCCTCTACTAAGAGCCACATATAGATATAATCATATGCGTGCTTTCCTTTGGAACAGGAAAACAAGGTTCTAAACATACCACAGTGACTTCAGGATAATACCATAGCGTGCTGTACCTCACAGCTACGTCACTGGGTCGTCACACGGTGACGTACACGTCATGATAACGTCATCTCTATAAGGTAACCACCCAGAATGTCTACCCTTACCAATCATGCCGCTGGTCCCTTTGCACTCCGATACCTGCCGGCGAACAGCTCAGCGCTCAGAATGATTTAGGATAATCTCACCCCCACCCTGCTAAAGGTTAATCATCCGGGGCCTGAGACACAAACGCTGTAGGAATAAGTGGGCGATAATACAAGGATTGGCGCTGGCCCTAGTGGTAAAGGCATCTGAGGTCGTACATCAGTAGGCCTGTAGGGGGCGTCTTTGTCAGGTCGGCTGATTAATTTCATGCCAGCCTGCCACCCACATGTCCATCCCCATAGTAACCTAAAGCTGCCACAGGGAGCACCTTTAGACGGGGGTGGGGGGGGGGGGGGAGTGGGGGTAGAGATGGGATGGGGGGGGGGGACTGAGGGTGGAGCAGGCAAAAGTAAGAGGTTAGGTTAAAGAGTGGTAGGCCAACTGTTGCAGTGTGGAGGATTGTTGTTGTTGTTATTTCATTTATTTTTATCCTGAGGAAGTACATAACCTTATAGATTGTATTCTTGTATTCCACAGCATTTGCAATTATATCAATGATCCGTTAAGCGGTAGTTAAGCCACTTGCCTACTTTCTAGGTGTGGTAATGGGATGTAGGGTTGTCCTTGGTGTGGTAGGACAGCCCTACTACCCGCGTGTTAATTTAATAAACAGTTATTTAAGTTTCGGAATAAACAATAATTGTTGATGAGCTATATGGGCCCATCTGAGGCTAGGTATTAAAGTCTGTGTCATTGGTACTTAGGGTACTGACAGCCTCATTGGAAGTAGAGTAGTGTAAGATAGGAAAGGAGAAGAAGGAGTATAGTGTAGAAAAAAGAAAAAGAAGGGTTTAGAAGAAATGAAAGGTAAAAAAAAAAATATATATATATATTAGATGAGTGGGGGCCACATCAATGGCGCCCACTCATCGTATTTGCAAGAGCCTCGGATGTTATACTATGGGCTGGTAACTTTTATCATTAAAGTATGTATATAGGGGGGGGGGGGTATGTACGTGTGTGTATGGGTTTACTCACCCCACCCTCCCAGGGGGAGGGGGAGATAGAGGAGTAGGGGGGGGGGGGGGCTGGTCATACATCAGGTAAGGACGCTATTTTCTTATCATATTCTTCTTTTAACCAATCGTTGAACCCAGTAACTGTCCTATTCAGTCTAGTTGAGACCTTTTGTTGGTTCCAGAGGATGGCATCTCTATGGTACAAACTCTTTCTATAAATTGGGTTTTTAACCCTAGAAATCTTGAGAAGCCTAGCATCTAAAGATATACACATGTATGGCCCTTGACCCCTAAACTTGACACGGCGACATGGGCCTTTTTGGGGCTTAGTGACATGGGACATGATGAATAAATAGATAATGACATGGGACATGGGGTATTTCTTAAAATCGACATGGCGACATTGCCATTTCTTAAGATCGACATGGTCACATGAGCATTTCTTAAGATTGACATGGGACATGGGGGCCCCCCTATCAAGGGCCCCACATGTAGAGGTCCTGTCCTGCAGGAAATGACTATGGGAAATATAAGTATTATAGAAGGATGTGATGTAAGGCAAACTCTGAGATTGACGAGCTGTATTACATGAGGATCAAAACTATCTTTGTTAGGAAATAATTCAATATTTGCAGAACATGTCTGTTGGTAGTTGAGATACACTCGATTATGTAACAAGAGATACAGAATCAACCAACATAACGTTCACACCTTTAGAACTCCTTGAATTAGGTATACCTAACCAATGAGGGTTAAATTCATTAGCCATGAGTAGGATTTACATAATTATGCCAAATATGGAAGGGTATCCCTTACTCACTTTTTCTATTAATAAGTAATTATGTTTTTTCTCTATTAAAATAATAAAGGCTGGATAAATTCATTAAGGAATATGGTGGGCCGCATAAAGTAAAAGATTAATATCGCCAATCTGATGTGTGTTATTATAGGGGCCCTGATTTAGGACAACGGCCTACATGACATTGACAATGCTGCAGCTTGCCTCAACACCTGGCCTGACCTGGCACGCCTTAAACCCCCAGCTCCCATATAAATAGCATTCAGCTTGGGCATATGCAAATGACCTGTCAGACCATGGTTTGTCAGAGGGAGATGACATATTTGTGTATTGACTAGAATATAGCTACTTACCACCTCTATATTTTGTCATGGTAACTTATGAATGTTTCCCAGAGCATGCTATTCCAAAGGAATTTGACACATGACACTTGAATCAGTAGAATAATGGGATACAATTCCAAGTGTATGTGCTGAGTGGGTGGTTGGGGCTGTGTAATTGACAGGTACCTTGTGTTGTTTGTGTATACCTGGGGCACAGAACACATGGGGCTGAGGTCTGAGTACACCTTACAGGCCAGAACCCACACCTGGGGAGGCCTTATGACCTGTGAGTTACTGATATGGTCACTGTACAGCTCTGCCCTCTGTGGAGAATTATGGCACTAAAGACCATTAGGACCTCCCCTCCCACTGCCCCACTGTGGATAGTTATACACAGCACCTGTCCGTCACCTTACAAGCCACTCCCCTGGACCTTACTGGACGTGCAGTAAGATCTGCGGGTTTAATCACGGCCACAACCATGCAGTTCTTTTACTCCACGGGTTTTGAGTATTTACAACGGTATTGTTCTTCAAGCAAATGATTTTTGGCCATATCTTATGCTTCAACCACAGACGTGGACTCCCTTGTAGCCCCAGGGGATGCTTTGTGAGAAACCATCCTGCTTGATCGCCCCCAGTCCCCAAGGGGATGCTTCATTCAGAAACCAACTACACTGGCTATCTGCCCAATGGTTAGGTGTACCCCATCAGCACAATATCTTATGCTTTAAGAAGAAGATTTCAGGGGATATCTTATTATTCATCCAAGGACAGGGACCCCCCTGGTCCCACAGATAGATAGGTAACCCTAAGCCTAACCCTAACTGTAATCAGAAAGAACTAATCTAACCCTAACCCTTACCCTAACACAGAGAGTTCTCAGAGGCGTAGGAAGCAAATATTCGTTGGGGGGGCCCAAGGGGGGCCCACTCCAACCAACTTAAAGTGTCAGTTTTTATGCATTATGTATTATATACATCCTTATATTAGATTGTATGGAGAAGTAGTATTTGAGCCCACTTTTGGTCTGGCCCACTCTGCCCCCACTTTTTTCTATGCGGGAGAGTTGAGGATTGAAAATTGTGTGTATTATATTACAGGTCTTGACAAATTTTAGGGGGGCCCAAACATATTCAGGCTCCCCCTCCCCAGTGATTGGGGGGGGGGGGGCCCTGGCTCCCCCATTCCCTACGCCACTGAGTTCTCTGTTATCCAACAACTAATTTCTGGTGCCTTCTTTATAGATATAGATATATATGTAGTGTTACTAAGTAGAGTTGTGGATAAAAGGTACACAAAATAAACCTGCAGAGATAACCAACCATAATATTATATGCATTTTACACAAAGAAGATATGGAGGTGTAAAATGTAGCTAGTACCCAGGCTGTAGTTTTCCTTTGTGAGAAGATATCATAAAGAATAAATAAGCATTATATAGAAAACAACAAAGGCTATCTCTGCCGCTCAGTTCTATAAGAAGGGTTGCTTTTACCTGTACAGGACATTGACAACAACAATGGTAGGACTATACTAGTACGGACATAACAATCAGTGGGCCCTGAAGTGTTTCTTATGATTTGAAAAGCCACATATAAATAGGCCTACCATTGTAACTTCTGGTGCTTTGTTCTCAGAAAGAGGTTGTTAAAAAGTTGATTTAAGTACTTTCTATTGATGTGCTGAATGCCACAAATCCATATTTGTTATTCTGTGTCTGATTCAGATTATGCTCCTATACACGAGCGTCCTAGAAAGCCGTGATGGTTACGTCAATAACCTTACCCAGTCAGCAAAGATACCTTGGGCCAATGTTGGGCCAACAGTAGTCAATGTTGGAATGACATCAGATTCTGACATTGGGCCAACGTTCATTTGTCCGTCCATCCGAACGTCGCCATGACGTCGCAAAGAAATGACGTTGGGCAAACGTTAGCCCAACGTCAGGACATTGGCCCAACGTCATTTTTCTAACATTGTACCAATGTCTAATGACGTTGTACCAACGTCTAGCCAACCAAATTTAGAGCCTAAAGGTGTATTCATTTTCCAAAATTGACCCAATGTTCATTTGTAATGTTGGCCCAACATTGTACCAGTTTGTACCAACCTGTCATATATATATACCTCCCTTCAAATGTCATCAATTCTCCTCAACAGAGACATGGCTCTCAAGAATCATCATTTTATAGAGATAGCCATTTAGTTCTCTACTTATATTTCACCTTAATCTCAGCTCAAAGGGCCAAGAAGTGATACAGAATAAGACCCTAACCCATGTCCCTTATCTAATTGTCATTACCCACAAAATGGTGTCCTCATAGATATATTGCCAAAATTTTGTTATTTCACCTAGGAATTTAGTAATTACACATTTTATAGCTCATAAATGGAATAACTATTGCTTAAACATTTATACAACCCAGAGGGGTCATATAAGTGCCCCATTATGGTGACAAATAATGGGGCTGCCTGGTCAAAATCTCTCCATACAACTATCAATGCCCTCTGGTGGGCATTAGAAATGCAACATTGGGCCAACGTTGGATTCCTTCTCATTGCTGGACGTATTTTCAATGTTGGGCCAACATTGATTTGCCAACGTTGGGAAAACATGAATTATATGATGTTGTACCAACATTGGCAGATCACTGGGAGTATTGCCCACGATGGTACAACCTAAATTTGTCAACGTTGTACCCATTAACAATGGCTGACTAAATATATCTAATAATTGTCATCAGGAACTGATGATCCACCATGATTCTTCTCGGCATACAACTAAATGGATGAAGAGGATTACCCGCCCATATATATATAAACTAACAAAGATGACATAATGCAAAATTATTTTCATTATGACCAATGACAGCATACACAGTGTGGGGAGTATTGATTTCCAATTTATTTTGCTGGATCTACAATGCTATTTCTAGATGATGTTAGATCTTTTAGGGAGGTGGTTTACATATATGTGTGCTTCTTACACTGTAAATATACTAAATGTTGTAAGCGGATAAGCTGACGATGAACCATAATCAGGGTATCTTACACTTTTGTAATAAGTAGAGGGAACGAGACACTGTGTTGATAGTCTGTAAAGGTTTACTTCTTATGTGACATGGATAACATGTATTATAGTCATGCTAGTATCAATAGTCGGTGCAGACAAAGTCGAGTCCAGCCTCCTTGTCACAATAGGGGAGCTTGCTGCCCTTATGCCAGCAGCACACCTTGGTACAGAAGGCAAAGTCGTAGTCATCCTTCACAACACAGTGCTTGGCATCTTTAGCCTCAGGGTATTTGTCAAAGGGACACTTAGCAGACAGCTTTCCCTCCTTCTTGCAGAAACCTGAAATCATATTTTATAGGTGTTATCTGCATCAAATGTGTATTATATCCAAGTGATAGGAATGAATAGCTTCTTGGCTTTGTATCAGAGACTTTATATAGACAGCACATCTTAATTAACCACCAGAGATAAATAAATAGGATTCTCTGTAAAGAGGTAGTATGAAAAGCTATTGCACAGAGAGAAATGCCCAGAGCATTCATGGTAGCTTAATCATAGGTTAGCATAGATACGGTAAATAGAAAGTGAGTAATTGATGTGCTTACCATCCTTACTCTGCAAACAGAAAGAATCCCATTCATATTAGTAGGGAGAATTAGACAGACAGAATAGTGTTCTATATACTAGCTAAATGGCCAGGTAGACAATTCTGCTTAGCTATAATAATTTACTTGGTCTGCCAATATAATGTAAGTCACAAAGACATGGAATACATGTTGTGTCTGTAGCCTAATAGTGTTTTTTTTATGGAAAAGGTAAAATAAAATAGTATACTTACCATGACACTGGTGGCCAAACAAAGGACCATAAGGGATGCGATGAGGGTAAAGCGAAGCTATAAGATGGATACAAACATTGTCATGGTGAATCAAAATCAAATTTGGTAGAAAAGGTTTGATTATACTTAGCTTTAACTGTGTATTTACTTACATGAAATATGATATTATGGGTGTACCTGTGTATATAGACCTACAATAATGAAGTAAGTAGGATTCCATGTAACAACATTTCACTGCAGGCTACTAACCATGGTTGACGCTTGTGCTGTAGATTCAACTGCAATTGTTGCTAATGCTGAAGAGAAGATTCAGATGTGTTTATATACCATGCCCAGGGGCCATTATATAGGATGATGACAGTGATAGAAGAACTCTGGCCATGACCTATGATATGAGATATGAACACACTGTGCATTACATCATGTACACTGTGAGAAGTAAGTACTGTACACCTACAGCAAAAGTTGCTGGCAACTTTTGTTCTAGTAGATTTTGCTGTAGGTTTACAGCAACTGACTTGTTGTACATTTACAGCAACTTCTACTGTAAATTTACAGCAACCACTGCTGTAATTTACATCAACTTCTACTGTACGTCTACTGCAAAAGTTGCTGGCAACTTTTGTTCCAGTAGATTTTGCTGTACATGTACAGCAACTGGATGCTGTAAAGTTACAGCAACTTCTACTGTAGGTTTCATATTGTTGTTGTCAACAATTTGTATGCAGGCATGGAGAGTACTTTCCTGCATAATAGTGCAATTTAAGCTAGGATAATACACACTACACAATGTAATGGTTTAATCCTGCTTTAGTACAGCTGAACTGTATGTGATACCAGCTTTTTCCTAGTCCAGGCACTTAAGCATTCAACTTTTCCCACCAATATGGTGTCTAACCTATACTTTTGCTGTATTAAATTATCATTATTATTATTTAAATTATTATTCAACACAATTATGGAAATATCAATACACTTCATGATAACTGCACTCAGTCTATCTCATCCATTCTTAATCTACAATGTCTTGAGAGTGTGTCAGGCTTTATTTGACTCAGGAAAGGGCTGGGTGGAATAATTACTACAAAAATGGTATACTGCTGCCACCTAGCGGCAGAAATCTACAGCACAATGTGCTGTAATGTACAGCCACATTGCTACAGTACATAATGCTGTAATTATACAGCAAATAGTGCTGTAATACCAACTACAGCAAAATATGCTGTAAATATACAGCACATTGTGCTATTTAAATACAGTAACTTTTTACAGTGTATGTTTTCTTTTCTTGCATTACTTACTGACCCCTTGATGTCATTTCAGGGAAGTTGACCTAATTTATGCTGGATAGGATATACACAAGAGTAAATGCATTGTATGTCATGGCCTATGTCTTAGTCTACCTAAATAATTGTGTGCTCATTGCCCCGTAAGGGAATGTTCACAAATGACGTCACCTGCTAGGGGGTGGGTGGGTCTTTGGGTTTAGTGACAAAAAGTGACATGGGGGTATAGTATATATATAAAATGAAAATGAAAATGACTAATTAGGCTGAGGGAGATTGTGCCTATAGTAGGGTGGACAGAGGCTCTAGCTGGTCGCTCAATCTATATCTGATCCTATGTTAAGTAACCCTTTTCTGATGGCCTCTCATTTTAGCTAGGGAGCAAATAGAGACCTCTAGTGACTTGGTATCAAGAGATCTTGAATGGATCCTTCATACATGAGCTGGAATAAGCATCATAAATTGTATTACATACTGTAATTTAAGAGCAATCTTGACAGACCTTCAGATTGTGAGTCTGTCTTGAGCTCTATAACTGGGTGATCTCTTGAATCTATCCTCTGGGAGAATTGACACTGTTTGATGGAAAATCCATGTATCAACAAGAAGACTGCTATGAGTTGTAATGTTGGCCTTGGCACCAGTTTGAAACCTGTCAGAAGGTTTGTCAGGGTGAGGTAGATTCAAACCACTATAGCTAATTCCCTATTTCATCATGACAAGAGTACTCTTGGAAATGTGAATATTAGAGCTATTGGTAGATATGCATCATGTTTATGTCACATCTTTTTTATAAAAATGGTCCGGCCACCCTACCTATAGTATAACTGGTGCCAATGTAACAATATCTCTGCTATCTAGCTGGAATAGCAACTAATTGGCCATTGTCACACGGTGCAGAACTTGATTTAGTGCCGGTCCTCAATGTATATATGTGACATGATGTCTTTGCTACCGTAGGACATGTATACATAGATCAGTGAGGGGAATTCATAGGCTATTTAAGGTTTAAGTTATCTACATTTATGAATGATTACCTTAAATTTTCAGGTAGAGGACACAGCTAATAGTCAGATCATCAGTGTGACTTTAGTGACGGGAACGACCTTGGCCAAGTCAAGGGGCCATTTATACACAAGTTTTGCTATTATAGTACATTACTGAAGTCACCCTATTCATACCCTCCATGAGGCTTATACCATTTTGTCAAAGCCTAGGTGTGGCTAATAAGTGAGTTAGGCTTATTCACAAGAATTTACCGTTGATTCATACCGTACCGTCATATATGAGTAGCCTGGCATTTATTTATCTGGAGGCATGATTACCGCAGGCTCTTATGCAAAACCAGTGCTTATTCAAAACTTGGTGCTTATATCTCCAAGCCTTATATCTATCAGGCCTGGATGACGAGTATTAATTATGATCTGTGTAAAGACTGTGCATTTAGAGGGTTCACTAGGGGGGGGGGGAAGCGGGGGGGGGGGGGTCTTCCAAATTTGTGACGTCTATCTTAGGGGGGTTATTCCTGGAAGGTGACAAAAGGTGACAAGGGGGTGGGGGGTTCCCCTCTTACCTCACCTCACCTCACTTCTGCCCACCTTCGTCTAACCCTCATTCCTAGGCTACCAGCCGTCAACACCACACCACACCCTTTTTCACCCACCCATCCACACCTCCAATTCATGTGTTTTCACAAAATGTTACTCAAACAATTACTCAATAATCATCAAATCAGCAATATCAACATTTACCGTATATCAAACGCTTTTACCCTTGTTTTATCACCAATCAATTGGATTATCGTACTTTTATACATCAGATGACTTAATATGTTATTTATTATTACTTGTCTCTATTAAACACAACCTATAAAGTTTAGCAATATCAAATTAACTTTATTATTCCAAGCCTTCACTCTCATCTATACCATGTGGGGATATGTAATGACAGATATAGTGAGTATGACAAATAAATGACACTGCACGAGAATATCTATTTAAGTATACCTTAAATGTCATTTTTATTACTTAAATGTCAAATTTAAGTACATTTAAGGTGAAACTTAAATGTCGATTTTGACATTTAAGCAGCATTTTGGTGTACCTAAAGCAACACTTTAAGGCGACATTTAAGTAGAATTTAAGGGTATTTAAGTTCATCAAATGGCCAGGCAAGGTGGTACTTAAATGTGCTTAAAGATAATATCAATGTCAATGTGCTGGTTTTCTGTGAACGACATTTAAGCACATTTAATTATATTTACAATTTTTTTAATGTGTATTGCTGTAGTTGCTCTACCCTTACTTTAAATTAAACTCATCTTAACTTTCTTATTCTTCTAGGCAATATATTTTTTATTGTGGGGAGGTTAATTCATCATTTCATCAATTTCATTATTTTCATCATTTAATGGCAGCTTTCAGGGGGGGGGGGGGACTGGCACCCGCCCTCTGACGGCCGGGGGTGCCTCCAGGGGGACTGGGGAGCCTCCAGGGGGGCAGGGGGACCGGCACCCGCCCTCTGAAGGCCGGGGGCGCCTCCAGGGGGACTGGGGAGCCTCCAGGGGGGCAGGGGGACCGGCACCCGCCCTCTGACGGCCGGGGGCGCCTCCAGGGGGACTGGGGAGCCTCCAGGGGGGCAGGGGGACCGGCACCCGCCCTCTGACGGCCGGGGGCGCCTCCAGGGGGACTTGGGAGCCTCCAGGGGGACTTGGGAGCCTCCAGGGGGCTGGGGGACCGGCACCCGCCCTCTGACGGCCGGGGGCGCCTCCAGGGGGACTTGGGAGCCTCCAGGGGGACTGGGGAGCCTCCAGGGGGCTGGGGGACCGGCTCCCGCCCTCCGACGGCCGGGGGCGCCTCCAGGGGGACTGGGGAGCCTCCAGGGGGGCTGGGGGACCGGCACCCGCCCTCTGACGGCCGGGGGCGCCTCCAGGGGGACTGGGGAGCCTCCAGGGGGGCTGGCGGAGGTAGGGCTGGTCTGTGGAAGGCAGGGCCGGTCTGTGGACGGCAGGACCGGTCTCTGGAAGGCAGGGCTGTTTCCTCCTATGGGTGATAGAAAAATATGTGTTATTAATGCAGTATTATACAGTGAAAGGTTAAATAATTATTGTTGACATGGTTGTGTATTTATGAGAGGAGCAATTAAAATGTATGGAATGTATATTTATTGCATAGGTAAAATAATATAATTATCTATTCATGTTTAAATGGAAGTGTACCTAACTGGAAGAGCATGTAAACATACCTACATGTACATGTGGTCTCCCTGCTGCCTTGTGGTGTACTGGTCTTACTGTTTAAAAATAACCCATGTCTCACATCCACACTGAGGCTGGCTCCATTGGGGCGGGGCCATTGTCCTAGGGGTCCATTGTAGTATGGTCGCACCTCTACCCCTATCACAATGGGAGTGATGGTTGTATTTTCACAGCTACCTCCAGACCGACTTGTCACCACAAGGTGGAGGGGGGGGGGGGGGGAGGGGGAGGGTGCTAACCAATTGGAACTAAAATAATACATTTTGTTATTATTATAAATTGGTTGTCATGGATAAAATTATTCATTTCTATACATTGTTGGCATTATGGACATACTTTTCATTTCTCATTATGATAATATTAAGTTATCTTATGACAATGCACTCCAGAAACCCTCAAAATAATGTATAATACCGGGACCAGGGTCTCCTTACTCCCCTGGTTAGTATCACGAGTTGTACCCCTCCAGAAACCCTCAAAGTAATGTATAATACCAGGCCAGGGTCCCCTTACTCCCCTGGTTAGTATTACGAGTTGTACTCCTCCAGAAAACCTCAAAGTAATGTATAATACCGGGGCCAGGGTCCCCTTACTTCCCTGTTTAGTATCACGGGTTGTACCCCTCCAGAAACCCTCAAAAGAATGTATAATACCGGGGCCAGGGTCCCCTTACTCCCCTGTTTAGTATCATGGGGTGTACCCATCTAGAAAACCTCAAAATAATGTATGATGACGGGATCAGGGTCCCCTTACTTCCCTGGTTAGTATCACGAGTTTTACCCCTCCAGAAACCCTCAAAAGAATGTATTATACCGGGGCCAGGGTCCCCTTACTCCCCTGTTTAGTTTCATGGTTTGTACCCATCTAGAAAACCTCAAAATAATGTATGGTGACGGGGTCAGGGTCCCCTTACTTCCCTGGTTAGTATTACAGGTTGTAGCCCCCCAGAAACCCTCAAAATGATGTATAAAAACGGGATCAATAAAATCCATGTAAAACTCTAGATTATTTGTCATATTCAAATTATAACAAGCATATTTACACTTGTATTTGAAATGCTATGTACCTAAATTATTGGAACATTGAAAAGTAACACCAGTGGAAATATACCGCAAACCCTGACAATGTAATTTGACATGGAAGTGTATTTTCGAGGATGATCCTGTCAAATAAATACACTTATAAAACTCAAAAAAACTCAAAAATAAGTGTCCCCTAACTCCCCTGGTTAGTATCACGGGTTGTAGCCCTCCAGAAACCCTCAAAATAATGTATAATGATGGGATGGAAGATTTAAGTTTACCTTAAATTTACCGGAAATGTCATTTGACATTTGGGGAAAATTTAAGTTTACCTTAAATTTACCAGAAATGTCATTTGACATTTGGGGAAAATTTAAATTTACCTTAAATTTACCGGAAATGTCATTTGACATTTCGGGTGAATTTAAGTTCACCTTAAATTTACCGGAAATGTCAAATGACATTTCCGGTAAGTTTAAGATTTCTTATATTTCATGGAAAGCTCCAAACGACATTTCCAGGATATTTCCCGATATTTTGGTACACTTAAATGTACTTAAATAGGAATTTTCATGCAGTGTGAACCTATATGGTTAACTGGGTATTAAATTGAGTATGGCAACAGTTAACATTGATTTGGGAAAAGGGGTCATAATATGATCAAGGATGTAAAAGTAGTATGAGTCATAAACGAGCACCCACAATCAAACAGGTCACCAAAGTGAGAAAATCGATTTCATTTTCATGGATACAATAATTGAACACAATTGTACCAGCCAATATGAATCTCCTAGAAAGCCGTGATGGTTACGTCAATAACCTTACCCAGTCAGCAAAGATACCTTGGGCCACTGTTGGGCCAACAGTAGTCAATGTTGGAATGACATCAGATTCTGACATTGGGCCAACGTTCATTTGTCCGTCCATCCGAACGTCGCCATGACGTCACAAAGAAATGACGTTGGGCAAACGTTAGCCCAACGTCAGGACGTTGGCCCAACGTCATTTTTCTAACATTGTACCAATGTCTAATGACGTTGTACCAACGTCTAGCCAACGAAATTTAGAGCCTAAAGGTGTATTTATTTTCCAAAATTGACCCAATGTTCATTTGTAATGTTGGCCCAACATTGTACCAGTTTGTACCAACCTGTCATATATATATATACCTCCCTTCAAATGTCATCAATTCTCCTCAACAGAGACATGGCTCTCAAGAATCATCATTTTATAGAGATAGCCATTTAGTTCTCTACTTATATTTCACCTTAATCTCAGCTCAAAGGGCCAAGAAGTGATACAGAATAAGACCCTAACCCATGTCCCTTATCTAATTGTCATTACCCACAAAATGGTGTCCTCATAGATATATTGCCAAAATTTTGTTATTTCACCTAGGAATTTAGTAATTAAATATTTTATAGCTCATAAATGGAATAACTCTTGCTTAAACATTTATACAACCCAGAGGGGTCATATAAGTGCCCCATTATGGTGACAAATAATGGGGCTGCCTGGTCAAAATCTCTCCATACAACTATCAATGCCCTCTGGTGGGCATTAGAAATGCAACATTGGGCCAACGTTGGATTCCTTCTCATTGCTGGACGTATTTTCAATGTTGGGCCAACATTGATTTGCCAACGTTGGGAAAACATGAATTATATGATGTTGTACCAACTTTGGCAGATCACTGGGAGTATTGCCCACGATGGTACAACCTAAATTTGTCAACGTTGTACCCATTAACAATGGCTGACTGAATATATCTAATAATTGTCATCAGGAACTGATGATCCACCATGATTCTTCTCGGCATACAACTAAATGGATGATGAGGATTACCCGCCCATATATATATAAACTAACAAAGATGACATAATGCAAAATTATTTTCATTATGACCAATGATAGCATACACAGTGTGGGGAGTATTGATTTCCAATTTATTTTGCTGGATCTACAATGCTATTTCTAGATGATG
The DNA here is from genome assembly GCA_947462335.1 of Harmothoe impar. NCBI lineage: Eukaryota > Metazoa > Annelida > Polychaeta > Phyllodocida > Polynoidae > Harmothoe > Harmothoe impar. The sequence goes on along the minus strand of OX381713.1, from coordinate 57,202,449 downwards.
TTAGATCTTGTAGGGAAGTGGTTTACATATATGTGTGCTTCTTACACTGTAAATATACTAAATGTTGTAAGCGGATAAGCTGACGATGAACCATCATCAGGGTATCTTACACTTTTGTAATAAGTAGAGGGAACGAGAGACACTGTGTTGATAGTCTGTAAAGGTTTACTTCTTATGTGACACGGATAACATGTATTATAGTCATGCTAGTATCAATAGTCGGTGCAGACAAAGTCGAGTCCAGCCTCCTTGTCACAATAGGGGAGCTTGCTGCCCTTATGCCAGCAGCACACCTTGGTACAGAAGGCAAAGTCGTAGTCATCCTTCACAACACAGTGCTTGGCATCTTTAGCCTCAGGGTATTTGTCAAAGGGACACTTAGCAGACAGCTTTCCCTCCTTCTTGCAGAAACCTGAAATCATATTTTATAGGTGTTATCTGCATCAAATGTGTATTATATCCAAGTGATAGGAATGAATAGCTTCTTGGCTTTGTATCAGAGACTTTATATAGCCAGCACATCTTAATTAACCACCAGAGCTAAATAAATAGGATTCTCTGTAAAGAGGTAGTATGAAAAGCTATTGCACAGAGAGAAATGCCCAGAGCATTCATGGTAGCTTAATCATAGGTTAGCATAGATACGGTAAATAGAAAGTGAGTAATTGATGTGCTTACCATCCTAACTCTGCAAACAGAAAGAATCCCATTCATATTAGTAGGGAGAATTAGACAGACAGAATAGTGTTCTATATACTAGCTAAATGGCCAGGTAGACAATTCTGCTTAGCTATAATAATTTACTTGGTCTGCCAATATAATGTAAGTCACAAAGACATGGAATACATGTTGTGTCTGTAGCCTAATAGTGTTTTTTTTATGGAAAAGGTAAAATAAAATAGTATACTTACCATGACACTGGTGGCCAAACAAAGGACCATAAGGGATGCGATGAGGGTAAAGCGAAGCTATAAGATGGATACAAACATTGTCATGGTGAATCAAAATCAAATTTGGTAGAAAAGGTTTGATGATACTTAGCTTTAACTGTGTATTTACTTACATGAAATATGATATTATGGGTGTACCTGTGTATATAGACCTACAATAATGAAGTAAGTAGGATTCCATGTAACAACATTTCACTGCAGGCTACTAACCATGGTTGACGCTTGTGCTGTAGATTCAACTGCAATTGTTGCTAATGCTGAAGAGAAGATTCAGATGTGTTTATATACCATGCCCAGGGGCCATTATTTAGGATGATGACAGTGATAGAAGAACTCTGGCCATGACCTATGATATGAGAAATGAACACATTGTGCATTACATCATGTACACTGTAAGAAGTAAGTACTATACACCTACAGCAAAAGTTGCTGGCAACTTTTGTTCCAGTAGATTTTGCTGTAGGTTTACAGCAACTGACTTGTTGTACATTTACAGCAACTTCTACTGTAAATTTACAGCAACCTCTGCTGTAAATTTACAGCAACTTCTACTGTACGTCTACAGCAAAAGTTGCTGGCAACTTTTGTTCCAGTAGATTTTGCTGTACATGTACAGCAACTGAGTGCAGTAAAGTTACAGCAACTTCTACTGTAGGTTTCATATTGTTGTTGTCAACAATTTGTATGCATGCATGGAGAGTACTTTCCTGCATAATAGTGCAATTTAAGCTAGGATAATACACACTACACAATGTAATGGTTTAATCCTGCTTTAATACAGCTGAACTGTATGTGATACCAGCTCTTTCCTAGTCCAGGCACTTAAGCATTCAACTTTTCCCACCAATATGGAGTTTAATCTATACTTTTGCAGTATTAAATTATTATTATCATTATTTAAATTATTATTCAACACAATTATGAAAATATCAATACACTTCATGATAACTGCACTCAGTCTATCTCATCCTTTCTTAATCTGCAATGTCTTGAGAGTGTGTCAGGCTTTATTTGACTCAGGAAAGGGCTGGGTGGAATAATTACTACAAAAATGGTATACTGCTGCCACCTAGCGGCAGAAATCTACAGCACAATGTGCTGTAAATGCACAGCAACATTGCTACAGTACATAATGCTGTAATTATACAGCAAATAGTGCTGTAATACCAACTACAGCAAAAAGTGCTGTAAATGTACAGCACATTGTGCTGTTTAAATGCAGTAACTTTTTACAGTGTATGTTTTCTTTTCTTGCATTACTTACTGACCCCTTGATGTCATTTCAGGGAAGTTGACCTAATTTATGCTGGATAGGATATACACAAGAGTAAATGCATTGTATGTCATGGCCTATGTCTTAGTCTACCTAAATAGTTGTGTGCTCATTGCCCCGTAAGGGAATGTTCACAAATGACGTCACCTGCTAGGGGGTGGGTGGGTCTTTGGGTTTAGTGACAAAAAGTGACATGGGGGTGGGGAGGTGTCAAGATCTGTGTGATATCACCTTTTCAAGTCCAGACATAATTATGAATAAAAACAACAGTATAGTATATATATAAAAGTAAAATGAAAATGACTAATTAGGCTGAGGGAAATTGTGCCTATAGTAGGGTGGCCGGAGGCTCTAGCTGGTCACTCAATCTATATCTGATCCTATGTTAAGTGACCCTTTTCTGATGGCCTCTCATTTTAGCCAGGGAGCAGATAGAGACTTCTAGTAACTTGGTATCAAGAGATCTTGAATGGATCCTTCATGCATGAGCTGGAATAAGCATCATAAATTGTATTACATACTGTAATTTAAGAGCAATCTTGACAGACCTTCAGATTTTGAGTCTGTCTTGAGCTCTATAACTGGGTGATCTCTTGAACCTATCCTCTGGGAGAATTGACACTGTTTGATGGAAAATCCATGTATCAACGAAATTCTTTTTTTTGTTTGAAGCGTCTTGTATGCAGGCATGTCATGGGAGGTCCTATAGTTACTTGCAACAATCATATCTTACATAGATAAGCCTCCTAAAATTATGTATTTTTAGCTTAATTATTTTGCTAGAACTCCTTAATTGGTAGTTTACGGTAGACTACTGAAAATAGATCTAAATGAGCTGAAAATGATGCATTTGGAATGGAAATAATACAACCTACCACCTGCCAGCCCCAGGGCATCTCCTGGGGGTCATATATGAGGCTTCTTATCAGTTGAGACATGGTGCTTAACCAGATGGCAGCACTGTATAACACAGGGGTCTATGGGGTGCAACGGTGCATGAAGGCCATTGTTTCAGCTGATCCACCCCAGGTGGCATATTGGTACAGTAAGAAGACTGCTATGAGTTGTAATGTTGGCCTTGGCACCAGTTTGAAACCTGTCAGAAGGTTTGTCAGGGTGAGGTAGATTCAAACCACTATAGCTAATTCCCTATTTCTTGCATCATCATGACAAGAGTAGTCTTGGAAATGTGAATATTAGATTATGTCACATCGTTTTATAAAAATGGTCCGGCCACCCTACCTATAGTATAACTGGTGCCAATGTAACAATATCTCTGCTATCTAGCTGGAATAGCAACTAATTGGCCATTGTCACACGGTGCAGAACTTGATTTAGTGCCGGTCCTCAATGTATATATGTGACATGATGTCTTTGCTACCATAGGACATGTATATATAGATCAGTGAGGGGAATTCATAGGCTATTTAAAGATGGTATATCAGCTAATACACTTCCCAAATCTTTTCTTCAAAATGGATATAATTTTAATGTCAAGGGTTTTGTTATTATTTTAGCTGATATGCAGTGCTCAATGTTAAATATATTTGTGTATAAATGCATGATTTGAGATAGAAAATAATGTTGCTTATTCAGCTCACTGACTCAGTCACTCCCACAGGTGAGTACAGGGGAAACTAGCCTGGTAGAGAAAGCACTGAGCCATGCAGTACCACAACATAGACAGTTTTAGTGTCGACCTACAGTAAAAGATAAATGGCCCAAAAAAAGGTGACGTCATTTGTGAATGTTCCCCAATCGGCAGGGAGAGCCACAAGTAACCACCTGAAAGTGCACTCTGTGTAGTGTAGTTGTTGTGGCTCTCCCGGTTGCAAATTGGCTGATGGAAAAAAATCACCCTTAGTCACGCCGTTTGTATCGTGGCAATGCAGTTCATTTTATTTCCAGTTGTATGTCAAAATGTCAGAATCAGATAATAAGTTGGCCAAGAGCAATTCTCTCATAACTTTTAGCTTTATTTTGTAATGTCTCCTGAAATATTATGTTCAGAGCACAATTGGCTATTTCCCCTAATGTCACAATAAACATGTTGCGTCACAGATGTGCTTCTTAAAGGGACGGTCATCCTGCCGTAGATCCAAACCTCTAGGCCAGCCTTGTTAGGTTTATATAACACCTTAGTTATATTTAGAATCCCCCAAACAGAAACCTCTAACATGCAGACATATCCTAGCCCTGTGAGCCTGTATTACCCAGCACCAGTACCCCATGTATAAAGGCTCAGGCAACCAACAAATAGTTTGCTGGTTGTTCCTTCCCAGTAATGCTCTGGCCTAGATGAGTTGCACTGGTGTGACCAGCAGTTGGACTGTGCCAGTGGTATAGTATTGAGTACTAGTGATACCCACCAGTGTACTAACTGCCACCAGTGTGCCCAAAGAAAACGGTATACTCCCCCTTGAATAGGCCACATGCTATTATTTTGGGTGAAAGAAGAACATCTATACACAATGGTACCATTACATAATGTCTATACCTAGAAGCCAATGTGTAATCATCAAATCTAATAGGGTGCTATAGTTTCATTATGCTTTTATAGACTATTTAATTCCAAGGAAAGCCTGATTCATGGTCCCCCTACTGAAGTCACCTGGCCAGGACAGCATGATTACCTGGTCTCACTGCTCACTGCACCCTTCACCCATACACTGTAAAAAATGTGAATATAATTTAAACACTTTCACCCAAACATATTGATGGCAAGCTTTTTTCTAGCTATGTGTAGGGATATGGCTGCCAGTGAGGGGTGAGCTACAACAATGAAAAACCGTGGGTGAGGGCAGTTTAACTAGCCCACTGGTATTATTCTCCTATTCCTTGTTCAGGCTTTTGCCCATGTACAGGCTCTCCTTAGTCAAATATAGTACCCATTGTATTGGTTGACATCAATGACAATTTAGATAATGTCAACAATAATAAGTCCAAAATATTCCAGTGGACCAGCCAAACTGGCCTTGTCCACCAATATTTCACTTTTGTAGGCTCAACCACCACCAGCAGCCATATCCCTGGACCTGCTGACAGAAGAAAGTGCTGAAATTCTGAGATTCAGTGAAAGTGTCTAACTTTAATATGTTTGGGTAAATGTGTTTAAAAATTAGAAACACTTTTTTACAGTGTATGTTTGAAGGCTGTCAGCACACTCAAGACTGCAGTCTACTAATTAAGTGGCCTTTGGTGGCTTGGGGCCTTGTTTACAGACACATCTGGAAGGTCACTTGGTTATGAACGACATGCTCTACTCTAAGCTGTTGGATCTACGGCAGGAGGACGGCCCCTTTAAAGTAATCTTAAGGTGCCTTTTTGTTTAGCCAATTTGGAGGTGATCGGCAGTTAATCGACAGGTTGAGCTATAACAAACCACTGGTAAATGCACTCTGTGTAGTGTAATTGTCGTGGCTCTACCTGCCGATTGCCTGCCGATCACCTCCAAATCAGCTAATGGAAAATGGCCCTAACCTCTTCAACAGGATTTGCACACAAACCATATTGAGTTACCAGAATGTCAGTTGTGGTGAGGTTTAATGATAAATGTAGAGAAATAAATCTCCATGACAATATTGTTTGAGTGTGTATTTCGACAGCTTGATATAAGCAGCACATTATTCATATCTAAATTGAATTCCAAATGTGTCTTTGGCATTTTGCAGTGTGAAACCAAATGGCCAATTAGGTAGCTAAAGATACTCAAAACATAATATTGAAAATGCAAGTTCATTAAAGGTGTACTCTATCCTACAGTATTGGAAAGTAGGCTTTTCCCATTCAGGCCTTTCGAGGTTAGGGAGTAATTCATTTACAACAAGGGGGTTGGGGAATTTTGAGTGCATACGTTTCAGGTATTTTTGCCCCCTATGAAAGGATAAAAATGCATTTTCCTAACAGGTTTGAAATGATTCTCTTGATCCTACATATTTTCTTGGTACATGTATGAAAATATCTAGATGGGTATATTTGAGAGAAGTAAAATGTACCTATTTTCTTCCCCCTCAGGAGGAATATGAGTATGTCCGTGTCTTCCCCCTCAGCTCAGAGTCTGACCTCAGGGCGCCATTTGTGGAGCCTAAGTCAGACGTGAGTGACGGTCTGGAGTTGTTGGGAATCTCAACCCAGAATACACCCGATCCATTCTACCACAAGTGGGTCAATGCTGGCGGACACAGAAGTAAGAAATCCTATGTCTCTACAATTTAAAGACTTTGTGCTTCACTTTGAAATTAATGTATATATCATATGTAATGTACATGTCACAATTTTGACTAGAAATAAACCCAAGCTTGTTACGTGTATTGATACAAAGATGGCAAGAAACTGCTGAGTAGCCTGAACTCTGACAATGTAAAATCTAAAACTTAAAATCAAATACAGGTAAATAGCAGCTAGATAATAAAGGCTATACCAAAATTCTTTAGTAAGTACAGAGTTTACTTTACTCTTAACATTGGCCTTAATACTTGCAGATCTATCTGCTACTGAAGAGTACATCAGTAGTCTCGTTGACAGCATGCAGTCTTTCTACAACTCTTGGGCAATTCTGAGAGCAGAATAGTAACCTCCAGTGAAAGAGGGGGGCAGGGCCCATGTGTCCCCCCCCCTAATGACAGTAAGAGTACTGTCCTTGTTCTGTGCTGCAACCTGTAATTGATTTAATTAATCCCAAAATAGACTTTCACCAGGAGCTGCCCCGAGCCATACGTGCCCACTACATTACTCCCCTTCAGACTCCTGCTAGGTCCCTGGAGGTCACACGGACCTCCTAGCAGAAGCTGAACACGCTCAAGTACCCAACCCAGGGGGTCCCATCCTGGTCACGGCACCAGTGTAACAGGTCAGCGGAAAACAGGTCAGCCCCACGGGGAATCGAACCCAGACCCCTCCACTCTCGAGTTAAGAATGCTACCGCTACACCACAGGGCTAGCTGCTTCTCAATGCTCTGCTACGGTACTTGAGCTACCACAGGTGGGCAATGCGCTCTCCACGCACGCTCGGGCTGCCACGAGCGATACGTGCCCGCTACATAATTATAGCTCTATTTAGATATGTTCCACTAGAATTTATGTGACAGAGGGCTAAGACAAAGGAGTTCACACCCTGGTTATTTCCACATACCCTGACATAAGCTCACAGCTGTGGTTTAAAACAGTGTAGTGGGACGCTGTACTATTTCTATAGAACCGGATTGAGTTATTTTGGTTATGTTTGCTGTGGCGTATCCGGGCCGCACTCCTGTCTGGTATCCGGTATGTGATTACATAATCCGGCACCTTAGGATTGGTGGAGTGCAACCTGGTAATAGGCACCAAGCCGAGACCGCCACATATCACCTGACATAACCCGGGTACCGTGTCAGTCCGGAGAAACCGGTTTCAGGTTACCCGGAGTTCCTCGGGAACTCAAGTGTTTACGAGTAATGGAGTGGAGTTACATAAGTCTCAGTATATAAACCCATGGGTTCTTCTACTCGTGGACTCAGTCTTGCTGTGCACTTCGGCCAGCTTGGTTGTTCCTCAACAGAGATTCCTAGAACTCTGTTGTACTTTTCGGCCTAATCCTGCTGCTGCTCCTAACTTGGTGACCCTGCGTCTCTCTCCGTTCCACCCTCTGCGGGAACAGAGGAGATAGACGCATTGGTAGATAACTCCGGGCCCGCCTCCCTCTGAGGAGTCTGATCTATATGGAGTTACCAAGATCGGAGAAAGCCTTGGACATTGGGGAATTATTGATTAAACCGTGAGCGTATCACTCCTGTATGTTCATGTAACACCTGTTGTTGGAAAGCATATTTGAATATCACGTATGATTACGTGCCGTATGTCAGAATGAATAAAGAGTAATTTCTGAACAACCTATTTTCGAATCTGGAGTTTTTCATAGCTCATGCCTATCTTAGAATAGCCAACAGCTACAACAGAAAGACAATGGTTATGAGAGGGTAACTCAAAATAAGGGTAACATTGCTAAGTAGAGGTCGCGGAAAACTTAGTCATTGGATCGGCCGGGAAGCGAACCACAGACCTCTCGCACCGGTGACAAGCGTGCTAACCGTTACACTACCAACCCTTGTCTGACTGTTCTCCACTCCCTACCTTACTGGATTGCATTGACAAGTCCCTCGGACATATAGGGCACGATGCACGATGACAGCCGGTTATGGCACCCCCTGCGGGGTTCGGGACACACCCGGTGACATCGTGCCCCTACACTCCTCCCAACCAGCTTCAACATACCATCCCTGCGAACACCACCAGCAGTGCCCGACATTTTGCAGGGCAGCCAGGCTACGCCACCCCGCGAACACCTCCCCGTCTCGGTAGAGCGGTGCCCGACATTTTGCGGAGCTTCAGGGGTACCCAGCTAGTTGAAGCGTATCACTCTGTCATGCAATCCAGCGAACACCGTTACCAAATCCCGGCCGATCCACCAGTGTAGAGGTCGCGGAAAACTTAGTCATTGGATCGGCCGGGAAGCGAACCACAGACCTCTCGCACCGGTGACAAGCGTGCTAACCGTTACACTAAGTAGGTGCCCTTTGTGTCCTTTTGTACTCCCCAAACACAACACTCCACCCCTTCTAAATTACCAATCCCTTAGACCACTAACAAAAAATTGTTTCTCATCACCGTACGCATCATGAAAATCCTGATATGGGGAAAACCTCTTCTTTTTTTAGATTTATAATGAAAAATATGTCAAAAAGTAGACATATTTTGGCATATTTGGTATCAAATTAAAGCCTATATTGTCGGTAATGCAGAGATCTAGGAATAACTTGTAACAACTTTTGAAGGTCAATATACTCTTAACTACTAAATTGTGAAAATCGTGGCAGAAAAGTCTTAATTTCCGTATATATTTTAGCCCCTAGTAAAAAAATAAATAAAACAAAATAAAAACGCCCTCATTATTTTTCTAACCGTCCGGTGATGAGAAACAACTTTTCTTTTTTGAGTGGCCTTATAGGGGGACATTTTTCAAAAGCGGGGCATTGTCACGAAAGGTTACACGTAACCAGTAGTGCTTTAAATGTGTGATTTAGCCTATTAAAGAGGCTATAATGATTGTAGTGATGAAGCACCATGTATTCAACCTCATGACGTCAACAAATTACATCTTAAATAAATTACATCTAAATTCACTTACCGTATTCAACGTAATAAGCGCACACCCCCTAATAAGCGCACACACCCTTTTTTGGGGCCGATTCTTACACTAGAAATAACCAAAAATCTCCCAACTTTTTACCCCAATTAAACTCTTAACTACTAAAAGGTGTCCATGCTAATTTTGTAAGCGCACTGTGCGCTTATTACGTCGAATACGGTATATTCATTGATGCAATGGTGATCATTTTGCAAGTGAAGACAGGAACATTAGTTTAAGTGCCTTTATCTTTAATTGTAACTGATTTCCCTCATTCTATTTTGCCTTTGTGCCATGCATGTGTAATAATGAATATCAGTACACTGCCCATGTTGTAGAAACCTAGTTGGAAAATGTAGCATTTCGCTACGTGGCCATGGAGGACGACAATATGTGATACAATGTGTCCGGCCCCTTTGTCGTCATGGATTCGGTAACTCGCCATGGCTGGATTCAAGCATCGGCACGATGTACAAATGCAACGCCGGCTGGTTAGGCCAAATAAAAAAAAAAGGTGTGTTTCAGGTTACCCGACCCTACAATTTTGAAAAAAATATTTATATTTTGGGTCATTTTGGGGCTATTTAAGGGTTGATCTGATAGTTCACGAGTCGAGGCGGTTGTCAGCGAGTCAGCATTGTAGTTCATGAGTCAATGTTTGGGTACTTTTCAGGCTAAAGTAAAAAAAAAAAAAAGAAGAAAAAAAAAAAAAAAAAATCCGACCTACCTACCCTAGATTTTCAGACCATGTAACCTGAAACACACCTTTTTTTTGGCCTTACTCACCATAAATTAATGCATTAGGGATGGCAAGTGTTATCTCGAGGCATCACGCCATCCTTAAAGAGTTAAAGGATTAGATTAAAATATGCTTTCACAAAAGCTCCTGTCCACATGGACAGTGCTAATCTGTTTGCTGTTAGTTTGTGGGGTTACTTGAGTGCATCTGGCTCAATACCATCCTGGCCTGTGCGGGTTATTTGTAAGGACTTTCTTCAAAGTTTCTCTCGGGATCACTTCTTCAATTTCTTCAGATGTATAGGGTTACAGCTGCTGATGGTGTGCATAATTATTCATATAATTCTGATCACGAGGAAGTTCAATGATAATGGCTTATATTTCAACCAATGATTTAGAAACTGTTACAGGGAAAAGCTTTGAATTTGTTTTTGAATGAAAAGCGTGATTTTGTGATCATTAGCCCCGTCTGTAAGGCCACTCAAACGAATAACCTGGTTTCTCATCACCACGCGTATTATGAAAACCGTGTTTTGTTTTGTTTTATTTAGTACTAAATTAAAGCTTATAGTGTCAGTAATGGAGTTAGCTAGGAAGGAAAATTGTATAATATAACGATTTTCTTGGATCAATAGGCTTTAAGTACTAATATGTGAAAATCATTCATAAAAGGTTTAAATTTCCTTATATATTTAGCCTTCAGTAAAAAAAGAAGAAAAAAAGATCGACTTAAAAACGCCCTCGTCATATTTTTCATTACCCGGTGATGAGAAACAACTTTCTTATTTTGAGTGGCCTAAAACTCATACTGATTTCTAGAAAGTTATAATTATACGGATTGATTCTTCATGAGCACAATGCCAATATCCATGAAATGCCATGATGTGATTGGCTTTCATACTCTTAGGAAAGAATTGTGTCATGTGTGATTTATCGGGAAGTAATGAAATGTATTAATAGCCGAGTAATCTAAACCCATACTCGGCATTGATGTAATCAATTTCTGCAATATTAATCTTCTAGGTATGAGAGGTGTCATGGCCAACTTTTCGCAAATACTAAATCCGACCGAAATGTGTTCTGAATCAACACTGTACATGTATAATATTTAAGGAATTGGGGGGGGGGGGGGCATTACATGGTATTTTCGGTCATCAAAGAACTCAGGCCAAAAAAAGAAAGTTGTGTTCAGGTATCCCTAGCGACCCTATTTTTTTGGCCCTACCCAAATTTTTTTTTTTTTTTTTTTTTTTTTTTTTTGGAAGGCATTTTAGCGTTTTTCCTATCAAAAAGCACTTTTTTTCTTACTGAAATTTTTTTTCTGTAAAATTATACGAAAATGGGAGGAATTTTGTCTCAAAATCCTTTAAAAAAATGGTACCTACCCTACTTTTTTTGGGCCATGTTACCTGAACACAACTATTTTGGCCTCAGGAGGTGGTCCCATGGTCTTTTACTGTGTATAATATATTCAATAGTTTGAAATAAAACGTGCACTCCAGCAATAGCATATTAAGCATATTATTCTGACTATTAGATCATTATATGAGTCGAATAATATAGTAACAAGGAATGAGAATGAAGTAGGTGTCAAATGTATTCATCAAAGATGAATATTCTCTGTAGGTTAGGGACATATTTATCCAGTAAAATATCAAAGTAACAAAGTTGATATGGTACACATGTATCCTTTTGACTATCCAGCCTATCATCCAAATGGAACATTCTTAACTGTAGCGATGGACCATTTTCTATATCATCAATACATATATGCCTTGCTGACACTTACCTGGTTAGATCAGTTTGCAGCATGCCTGCTACTAGACTATAAGGCTACCATCTAACGGGAATCTTCGGAACTACAATACTGATGTATTTTACAGCTCGGCATACCTGAGAAAGTTCCATGATACTCCCAGTTAACAAAGAAAACACTTTATTTTACCTCAAAATAACGTTTTTAACATTATACCAGCAGCTTCGCTGCTGTCGATAGGCTAATATGAACATTTGGTGCCGTCAGAAGAAAGTTGCAGTAACAACATGGCGGCGGGCGGGAACGTGACTGCTGACCAGGACCCAACAAAATCGCCTCGGGTGAAATGCATTATGGGAGCAATTGCAATTGGTAAAGACATGGAGCAGTGGCCTTCCCTAGTATGAGTTCTGGGCATTGATATAACCCGACCTTGAACCCCCTTGACCAATCTAGAATGGACTGAAGCTAGACTATTGTTCACGCGCGAACCCGGCCCTAGTATCATGGGTGTGGACCACTAAATTCGACATGGCGACATGGCAGTTTTTGGGCCTAGTGACATGGGACATGAGGAATATTAGAGGTAGCGACATGGGACATGGACATTTCTTTAAATCGACATGGTGACATGGCTAATTCTTAAAATCGACAGGGCGACATGGTCATTTCTAAAAATCGACATGGAGAATTGGGACCCCACCATCCAGACCCCCAATATCATTTGCCATGATAAGCAGCCATAGAGAAACGTTATATAACATCTTATAACGTTTTTGTTCACTGGGCTGTAATAGTATCACCTGTAGCAACTATTGAGCTATACATTCCCTTGTAAAAAGACTTTCCCCATTGTGTTTGATGCATGTCAATAGCATTTCAATGTTTGGGAATGGATAAATCCATCCTAGTTAAAACTTTGAACTGCTACGTTTACTACAAATCATTATGGGAATCTTAATTTGAGCCCATCACTGGAAATGGCTAGAATGATGTTCAATCTGGTATGTGGGGCATGACCCAGTGGGCACAGAACATTAAATCAACATTGAAAACTGGTTGACAATGTTGAGTCAATGTTGATGCAACGTTGATTCAACATTGAACTGTGTTTTGTGCCCACTGGGGAGGGAGCAACAGTGTTTGAAAGTAGTCTCAAATCCTGTGAAACCCACTGTGCACAATACTATTCTTATTGGATTCAGTTCCTCTAGTTGCCACATGGCTGTTCCGCCCGCCCCCCCCCCTCTAGGATCTTCAATAGATTTTTCCATCTTTTTCCTAATAAAAATGTTGGAAAACAAACCTGGATTACATGCAATATGCATCATATGTAAGATAATCATAAACAAGACCTGGTGGCTTATGTCCATACCTTTCCTCGTTAAAACGGCTAATTATAGGGCCAGTCGACAGTGTCCATTAGCTTGGTATAACGTTTTATGTAATATGCCATAGCCCTATTGGGTAATTGTTTTGTTTATCTGCATTCAAATATCATTGGGCAGTCACATCCTATCATAATAAGTTATGTAATTCCCCATCGTAAAGAAAATGGGGTAAAGAATAATGTATCTGTACCCATGTCTTCAACTTGTCATCAGTTATAAAACTTGGTAACCTTTATTTTCCCCTTTTACCAAAATGAGTCAGGATAAATGCCCGTGAATGTCGCTTAAAAGACCCCCACATTCAATTATGATGTTTTTCACAGGTAATTAATCATTTCATTTCTGCGCAATCGTATTTGCACTTCTTTTCATGTTTTCCTTTCTTGTTTACCTTTAAGAAAGGGATTTCAGAAAGGCGAAATGTCCAATACAGGAAACACAGTATGTGATACAAAACGATTTGTATTTACTTATATCACGCCTGTGCTTCAGAAATAATATGGTTTTATGGAGAATACACTTGGAGACAGTGATTAAAATGCACGTCTAGAATGTCAGTGCTTAATTCTATGGTGTGTTTATCTTATCGTTTAGGACAGAGATGGTTATTCATCAAACTGGTTTCACAATTTAGTTTCTTTTTGTGCTAATGTAATCTAATTGATAGGCCATTAATTAGGCACTAGGCCCTCGTATGGGCTCGTACAGCCCTCGCTGGGATCATCAGACCCTTGTATGGGCTCATGCAGCCCTCGCTAGGGACACAAGGCCCTTCTTTGGGCTCGCACATCCCTCGTTAGGGTCATCAGACCCTTGTTTGGGCTCGTACAGTCATCGGTGGGGTCATCAAGCCCTTCTTTGAGCTTGCACACCCCTCGCTGGGGTCATCAGGCCCTTGTATGGGCTTGCAGATCGAGATCTCATGCAGATAAAGACAAGGGACTAACTCCTGCTTCCATCGTGACAAGGAAGGCGCCAACTAGTGACGTCACTTTATTAACCGGAAGTGACATGAACGCTGGTTACCCGGTAACATATTTTCCAGCGTCGTTAAATAATCTCAACATGCAACACCTCAGGGCTGTGTCTCAGGCTAGAAAAGGGACTTTGGCACCTAGACTACTCTTTTCTTTTAATTAGGCATCCTATAAAACTACAATCTTTGGGCCCTCAGAATTAATGAAATACATTGTTGCTAGGCTAAAAGAATGACTTTGGCACCTGGTCTATCTGGACAGAACCCAAGATCCAAAGCTATGGTTTTTACTGCATCAAGTAACCACCCAAAAACGCTAGACTTAAATCTGGAAATGAATGGTCATATTCTTCAAGTTGTTAGCTCCTACAAATATTTGGGAGTCATTCTAGACACAAACCTAACCTTTGAAAAACATATAAATTCAATACATAGTACTGTGTCATACAAAACCTATCAACTAGCTTGTCTTCGAGACTTCTTGACTGAGAAGATGGCTCTCCAGGTATATAAATCCACCATATTACCTTATTTTGACTACGCAGATATAGTGTATATGAATGCAAACCTTGGTTACATTACGAAGTTACAGACTGACCAGAATAGATGTCTAAAGATATGTCTGAGGCTGAATAGATTGACCAACACGGAACTGGTACACAACCAGGCCAAATTACCAATGTTAGCGTCAAGAAGATATATTCATCTGTTAAATTACATGTATAAGAGATCGAGGGATCCTGACTATATTGACCATAGAGCCATCCGTACAAGAGCACATAACGGTCCACTGGTTACAGTATTAAGATCAAATTGTACCCCATTTGATAGAAGTATAAGATACCATGGTGCCATATGTTGGAACTCTCTTAGCCCGGCTAGAAGAAATGCTGCTAACTTTGACATCTTCAAATACCAGAGTAAATTGGCTTTAGTGGCAATGATACCGCCGGCATAGAGTGTTTCCAACAACCAAACATATTTAACCAGCACCCAAAAAGGAAAACATATCTGCTCTTCTTTAGACCTACGAAAATATACTTTTCTAAATTATTTAAACAACCATAAGAACCCAAGATGGGTTCTTCTTCCCCCCCCCCCTATTTCTTCTTATATTCCCCCCCCCCCCCTATGATACGGGTGGCTCTATTGTCACCTCGATACTATCTGTCTATCTAACACTGTGGCCTTGGCCAAGGCAATGCCGTAATAGCAACCCAATACTCACAAGAGTAGGGATGAAGGTGATGCCTTTCATATATTGTCTCATATTGTCACTATGGTACTTTGATCGTATACACTACAAATTGTCATGTTTTGATATCATACTACAACCACGAGCATATCATCACTGACGCCTGTAAACTGTGCTTTAAACTGACAAGAGACAATAAAATGATTAATAAACTTAAAAAAAGATATATTTAGGCTAGAATAGGGACTTTGGCACCTGGACTACTCTTTTCTTTTAATTTGGCCTAATCCTATAAAACTACAACTAGCTATCTGACCCTTTGTTTGGCCTCACTAAACCAATATGGTGCCATCCATTAATTACGTACGCACATTTTTGGCCAAAATAGACCCCCCACCCCCCCTGTTGCACCATGCATGCATTTGGACTACCCCCCCCCCCCCATGCGTACATACGCATTTAACTTTTACCCCCCCCCCCCCGATAAAATAACAAGGAATTTACTGAGGAACTGAATCCAATTCTCCTTCTTAATAAGAAACCCCTCCACCCTGAAATAGATTCCTAAAAATAGATTTTCCCACTTGCCAAAAATATACTCGGAGGTTGGGGGGAGGGGTTGGTCAAGCGTAGGGTCGAGTCGGGCCGAGTCATATATTGACATCTAGGGGGACGTGGGGGGGGGGATGAATATAGGAGCCAGGGTAATAGTGAAAAAGGCCCACAGTGAGGAGGAGGTTGGAAAAACTTGATAAGTCTCCTTGATGGGGTGATCAAAGCACAAGGGTCAATGGTGTGCAGGGAGTTGGCGACAAGGGACAAGACCACTTCATAAAATCGACAAGGGACAAGACCTATTTCTTAAATTCGACAAGGGACATTGGCATTTCTTATATTTGACAAGCGACACAGGTACCCGCCCCCCCCCCCCCCCCCGTCTGGGGCCCCTTTGTTGGTAGGATGGGAAGGGGGGGTCAAAAAATAGTTGGCATGTTTGGAAAATCCGAAAGAAATTTTTCAAAATTTGGTTGGATATTTGGACCTAAAATGGTACCAATTTCAGTTTAAAATGACCAAAAAATCGGCCCCATGCGTACACATTGCGTATGTCAAAATGGGCCTAGACCCCCCCCCCCCCCCACCCCCACCCCTGTACGCATCTGTACGCATTTGGCCTCACCACCCCCCCCCCTTCATGCCTATGTAATTAATGGACGGCCCCTATGTATAACAAATGGCTTGCCACAACATCCAGCGGCGGGTCGCGCTGTGACCTACCCCGGTCCCTGCACGCTAATGCCTAAACAACACCATCTGTGTTATGGGGTTTGAAATATATCCCCTTATTTCATGGTGGATACTATGAACACTATGCTTAAGTACTAGAAATCCTGTATCCCATGCCCCCCATGGGATACAGTGTTCCCGTATCCCATGGCCTGTGACGTCATAATTTGTTCAAATTATTATGGCCATTTATATGCAATTAAACATATTTTGAGGAGTAAAAACCATGAAATAAAGGCAAAGGCTCATAGCCTGAGCACATTTTGGTACCGTTCCCCCCTCGGTGAGGCTGGGGCCGCATCCCACTCAGCCTTTGGCTTCGTGGGATACGGCCCCAGCCTCACCTTGGGGGGAACAGTACCAAAATATGCTCTGGCCATGGGCCTTTGTCTATTTATCACTGACTTTTGGGTGTAAAATACCCCTCTTTTAGGATAAAAACGCTGACATTTTGGCCCCTGAAAACACCCCCTTTCAACCTTTTCAACCTATAAACACCCCTTTTTTTCTCTTCAAAGAACATCAAGAGGGAATATCCTCTTCTTTGCTAGAATAATGCAAAGGACACCGAATTTGCCACGGTAATAAATGTAATGAGGCCCCTACACAGACATAGAGAGATCAGAATTTTGCCCCTTTTTATTTTTTTCACCTGAGCTGATAGTTTATTCACCCCCCTTTTCTACTTTTCACTGAGATTCGGCTGAAAAACACCCATTTCTGAATTTCACGGACGTGCAGAGAGTGAAAAAGTACCCCTTTCTCAGCGTTTTCGTAACACGGATGGTGTGGTATCCAATGCAGGGACCGGGTGACCTGCTAGGAGTATATTTGTGTGCTCGCTTTATACACTTGGTTGCCGACCTAGTCTTCGTCATGGCTGACCACCCTAGAATCCCGGTGGGGGGGGGGGGGGCACTTAGTATATTTTGTATACACATGTGTGCGGCTGGGAAGGGTACTTTTTCAAAGAAAAATCGCCCTAACAATGGGTCCACTTTCGTGAAAATCGCCCTAACAAGGGTCTACTTTTCACAAAAATGTCCGGGTTTCCGCCAAGATTTGCCCGTTTTCACAAAAAATGTCGCAGTTTTCAACAAAATTCTTCGCAAGAGGGTAATTTTTTCATCAGATTTACACAAACATGATATGTTATATTGGTTTTTCTTACCGAAACCTAGGCACTTTTGGCCGAAAATGCCCTAACAAGGGAAACTTTTTGGCATCAAAATCGCCCTAACAAAGGTAAGGGTTGTCAGAGGTCCAGCCGCACACCCCTGTCAAAAAAAATTCAAGTGCCCCCCCCCCCGGGCCTAGAATGACAACATTTCCACCCCAGTCTACAAGTTTACCTGGATTAATAATAATCACACACAAGTGAGCACAAGTAAGGAAGACAACACAAACTAGAACATGTAAAGTACACACTGGACACACTTTATTGGTCAACTTAATTTTACCTGTAATATGACTCTCATGTTTATGTTCGAATAGATATTGAGCTACCTGTTCATTCATTAAGTTTTACCATCTGAACACATAACCTTTATCCCAATATACATTGTGGATTTTACAATAGTATTAGGGTGTTCCATCGAAAATGAATTAGTGTGTCTATAATTGATGTCTATAGCCAAGCTGCTAGTCAAAATATATACTAATTTAATGCACAAATCAGAATAAGGATAACTTTAATGGAAAATGCTTGACAACCGTTGAAAGTTGGAAAAGTTGCTGATATTTCACCCCTGCTGGTCTATACATAGCCTATGACCCAGATGGCACCTATGGAGTAAAGCCCCTGTGCGCTGTGGATGTAACACCCTAACAATAATGACAATTTAACCCTACGGTCATATATAATATACTCCCCCTAGCCAACCACACTGCTCAATATGATTAATAATATCATATGATCTAGGCAGTTAGCATTTTTCACCATGTATCTATTCACATGCACATGATACATGTTCATACTTCTTTCTTTTCTCCCTTTCAGAAGAACCATAAATCCTGATAATCATGCTCTGTCACGTGGATACTACACTGGCCTATGCTGGAACGGCTCTCAGCATATTCTTCGTCCTCGTCTCCGGTGTCTCAGTACAATTAGCAGGCAGGGCAGTTGGAGATTTTGAACTTAATTTTATCCGCCATGCCGTGGGAATGGCCATGTTTGGATGTATACTGGTGATCCGAAAGGAGAAGCAAGCTATACCGAGGGAGTCCTGGCCACATTTGTTGATGATAGCGATGGCGAAATTCTGTTTCACACTGACGTATTATTCTGCGGTTACTTTCATGCCCCTCAGTCATGTCTCGGCTGCTTCTGCAAGTTTTGAGACAGTCATTGTGGTTATCATGCTGAAGGCATTGTATGATGAACCAATTAAGAGGTATCTGTCACCCATCATTGGTTGTATAGTTGGTATGTTACTCATTATGCAACCTTGGAAGGGATTTTCGAAGGGTTTCATCCCTACCTATCTAGAAAATAGTACCTATGGCGCGCAAAATGGAACAACGATAGCATTTGGACAGAACTTGGGTCAGAATTATGATATGATGATCAAGGTAATGTTTGGATACAGCCTTGCATTTTGTGCAGCCGCATGTGAAGGATTCACCATAACCATCAGCTTTTTAAAACTGAAAGATGTGAATGCAACCACTCAATGCCTGGCAATTGCAACAGTAGCGACACCGGTGTCATTGATCTGTAGTGTTTATATGGAGGAGATCTTGATTGTTACAAGCCCATATAAGATATTTCTTCTTCTTGCACACTCCATAGGTATTGGTCTCACCAATGTACTTTGTCTGGCCTGTGTGAAGATAATTGGACCTACACGAATAGCCATTTTGTACAATCTAGAGACGGTTCTTTTCCTCATCCCCCAGTATACCTTGATGGCGTCGTCACTTGGTGGAAGAATGAATGTGCTAGAAGTCTCTGGATGTTTTTTAATTGTTCTTTCACTGACATTCAGTGTACTGACGACTGAGTCAAAGCAACATGAGGATTTCTGAATGTTATGTTCTTGTGTCAATAATGCAAATTTGATGTTTGTGAAGTCATCAAAGGAAATATTGATCTATATTACTTTTAATATGTAGAATACAATAGGCCACTTTTAATAGAAAATCCATCCATGGTGTAAACTTTCCATAGGCCCTACTAATAAGCAGTTGGAATTTGAAAATAACGATTTTGGGCCTAAATTGGTGTTATTTGCACACATTGGTTGCCATGGAATCATGATTTTCGTTAAATCGATTTTAAGCCACTTCATAGAAGGCCCAAGAAGGATTTCTCTACTGAAACATAATGTAAATATCATTTTCAGATTAAAAGCTGTGACCAAATGTTTCAAAAAGTTTGGATGTTTCACCTTCAGAAATTGACATTAGTTGTCATTTTTGTCATATGGATTATATAGCATGAGCGTCAATTCTTATGAATTGTCCCACTTCACATGAAGCAAGTGTCTCACTTTACCAAAAATACAAATAAGGCCACTTAAAAAAATAAAATGGTTTCTCATCACCGCGCGCATCATACAAATCAGCTTTTGAGGAAAACTTTTTTTTTTTTTTTTGCTAATTTTTGATGAAAAATATGATATAAATGGACAAATATTGCGATATTTGGTATCAAATTAAAGCTAATACTGCCAGTAATGCAGTAGGATAGAAATAAATTACATTTTCCTCACTTTCAAAGATCCATAAATTCTTAAGTAGGCTACTACAATGTGAATTTTGGTCATGAAAAACGTACATCATCCCATAGTATCCCCACACAATTTAGCCCGCGAGTATATATAAAATAAAAATAAATTTTTAAAAAGCCTCCCTCGTCACATTTTTCAGACCTTGGTGATGAGAAACCACTTTTATTTTTGAGTGGCCTAAAGTGAGACGCTTCAATTTTGAAATGGCATCTCTAAGAAATGGAATATTTAGGTTACATTGGTTAAGGTATTTCATCTTTATATTTGTGTTTAAAGGAATAAAAGATACTGAACCTATTTGATGTGTTTGACATTTCTACTTTTCACATTAAAGCATCAATTATTCATTTCCGGGGGGTGGTAACAACACTTTTCATGCCCCCCCCCCCCCCCCTCAAGAGCATGTAGAATCTTATATGCCTCCCCTGGCTGAAGGCGCCGAAAACTTTTCTCCCACTCCCCCCCGCCCCCCTCTTTTGAACTATAGGTAACGCAGGGCTTTTTTGCTTAAAAGGGGCTGGATTTTTTACGCCCCCCTCCCCCCATAGGCTACCGGTTACTAATAAATGAACACTCCCTAAATGGGTAGGCTTTTGTCCCCTATTTGTCCCACTTTGCCTGAATCTAGGGGGGGGCAGAATTTCCTCGCACCCTCGCACTCGGGCATACTTTGGTATGCCCGAGTGGATACAATGGATTAAAGTCGCCCAAAGCACACTTGCCACGGAGATGATACTGGGCTCGGTATATATACCGCCACCAGACTCTCCTTACAGTACTGGCCATGAATATGAACAGATACTTGCAGATCTCATTGACATCAGAAGCAGGTACAGTACATGTGAAGTCTGTATGGTCGGAGACTTCAACTCTCGAACAGGCACAGTGCCAGACTTTGTTGACAGTGTTAAATACTGGGAACAATCTACTGGCATTGACAACAGAGAGTCCCAGATCTTTATAGACTCAGAAACGCTTGATGGGTTTGAAATACCTCTAGACAGATCTAACAAGGACCATCTAGTTGATAGCAATGGCAAAAAGCTGCTGGACTTCTGCACAAGTGCTGGAATCCTTATTGTTAATGGTCGAGTTGGGAACATAAATATGTCTAGCAACCCAACTTGCAAGGGAGTCAGCACAGTAGACTATGCACTAGCAAGTCCAGCACTTTTCACCCACATAGACAATTTTTATGTCGATTTATTTGATGGATGCCTGTCCGATGTACACTCACCCATAGTATTGGAACTTGCTACTACCAGTCACCAGTCACATTCTCATAATGTCCCAAATTGTATTAATGCCCCAGAAAACACAATATCAACTGAACCAGCAGCAGTCACAAAATGGGATGCGGACAAAAGACAGGCGTTCATCGCAGCTTTCAATATGACTGAAATTGAAAATGTCAATGTACTACTGGATGAAGCATGCAGAACCGTTGTAACACCTAAAGATATTCAATGTATAACTAATTGTATTGAAAAAGTGTACAAAGAGTCTGGCCTAGCAGCAGGTGTTATAAAATCTATACCAGTCCATAAAACAAGGGGACCAGCAGGTAAGGCCAGGAAGCGAAAATCTCCTACAAAACCCTGGTTTGATGATGCTTGTACTATAAAACGGAAAGACTTGTTTAGGGCTAAGAATCAGTACAAAGCAAACCCTAATGAGAACAATAAGAAAACTTGGTATACTATAAACAGATCATACAAGCAAACTCTTAGGGATGCATACAAGAGGTACCACCATCTGCTACATGTCAAATTGAGAAACCTTAAGAGCTCAAAACCTAAAGATTATTGGGATATTATAAATAAGGCAACAGAGTCTACTGCCAGTACAGGTAATGTCCCCTTAGAATCCTTTTATAAACACTTTCAGGACCTGAATGACCATGTAGCTCCAGATGTAGATGTTCCAATGAGCAGTGATGTACCTAACTTGCCCCTTAACCAAGCTATCCGCACTGAAGAGATAACTGAGGCAATTAAAAGGTTGAAGAACAACAAAGCCTGTGGCACTGACCAAATCATAAATGATTTCCTTAAGAACAGTCCGTCAAGTTTAATAGCCATACTCTGTAAATACTTCAATCTTATACTTGACACTGGGCTTATTCCTGAGCACTGGTCCATAGGTGTAATTGTCCCTATTTATAAAAGGAAGGGTGATCCTGACAACCCAGACAATTACAGAGGTATCACATTGTTAAGCTGCATGGGTAAACTATTTACTATGATACTTAACAACAGACTAAACACCTATCTTGAAGAAAATGATATGTTAGGGGAGGAGCAGGCAGGGTTTCGACATGGTTACTCTACACTAGACCACATCTTCTCTCTGAATAACATAATAAACCTTGCCCTCAACCAGAGGGAGAGGCTCTACTGTGCCTTTGTCGACTATCAAAAGGCCTTTGACACAGTAAATAGATCATCACTCTGGTCCAAACTTCTTAAACACAACATCAATGGAAAGGTTCTTAATGTCATAAAGAATATGTATGATGCGGCAAAGTCTTGTGTAAGAGCTAAAGGATCCCTATCAGATTTTTTTAGCTGCAACATAGGTGTTAGACAGGGAGAAAACCTGTCACCAATATTATTTGCATTATATCTAAATGACCTAGAAGAGCACTTTAGGGGTACATGCCAAGGTGTAACAGTAGGTACTGAGCAGGAATCTGAAGTACTACTAAGATTATATACACTACTGTATGCAGACGATACTATCCTCTTTAGCGAATCCCCCCAGGACCTCCAGAACATGCTAAATGTCCTGCAGGACTACTGCTCTAAATGGCAGTTAACAGTAAATGTGACAAAAACCAAGGTAGTTGTATTCTCCAGAGGGAAAGTTCGAAATTTACCATGCCTCCAATTTGGGAGCACAGACCTGGTAGTAGAACACAGTTATAACTATCTTGGGACATTGTTTAACTACAATGGAAGATTTACGGTGGCCGTAAAGAAACAAATAACTCTGGCTAAGAGAGCTTTATTTAGTCTCTTAGCAAAATCTAGAAAGCTCCAGTTACCAGTTGACATTCAGTGCCATCTCTTTGATGCCTGTGTGGTACCTATACTCTTATATGGCTGTGAAGTATGGGGCTTTTCCAATATCAAAGAAGTTGAGCAGGTACATACTTACTTTTGTAAATATATTCTCAACCTAAATATGAGCACAGACAATTGCATGGCCCGGGGAGAACTAGGACGCCCCAGTTTAGAATGTACCATAAAACAAAGAATGCTCAACTTTTGGACCGGATTAGTAACTGGGAAAAAAGACAAAATCGCTTATAATATATACAGCATACTTAGATCCAATCAAACCTACGAAGGCTACAAATCTGACTGGTTGAACTGCATAAAAAGTATGCTAAATAGCAGCGGTCTTGGTTGCATTCTCAATGAAGACCCTAGGTATATTAACCCAGCCCACAAGAAACATGTATTTAAAGATAGAATACTATGTATAGAAAAGCAAAATTGGAGCAGTAAAATTTCGGATTCTAGTCGTTGTACAAGCTACTCAATATATAAGAAGACCCTAGAACTTGAAAGCTACCTTACAATCCTGAACAAAAAGCAGGCAACTGATCTGTGCAGGTTCAGATGTAGTAACCACCACCTGCCAGTAGTGGCTGGTAGGTACAATGGTATTGAAAGAGAGAAGCGAAAATGCACATTATGTGACCAGGATGAAATTGGTGATGAGTTTCACTATCTATTTGTGTGCGAAGCCTTCAATAACGAAAGACTTTTACTAATTAGCAAGGAGTTCACATCACACCCTAACATTGGGATGATGGAAAGGCTCTTTAATAGCCAAGACTCAAAGGTTTTATCAAACTTATCCAAATTTTGTAGGATTATCATGGCGAGTTTTAAAAGCATGGTGCATAACAGGGCCGATAAAGCCTGCAATAACACCAATAAGAAACCCCTGCCAAAAAAGAAAAACTCTATAAAACAATCTCTTAGTACCTCAAAGGCTTCGCAACTCAAGGATAAGTTGGTGAAGAAAAGGATGGAAAAGAGACAACAGAAACCTATGAAATAAACAACAGTTCAAATCTGAACTGAGGTGCTAATATGGGTGGCATGGTGCTATTTCTTCTTCACTCATACAGGTGACTGCATGCTCTGTCCCATCCTTTTCTTGCGAGACCATGTCAGCTTTATTTATATTTCGCTGTTAACACAAAAATAGCTTGACTTGTAATATATGTACATATAGGTTAGTCACTTATGTATTCAGGTTAGTCGTCCATTGAAACTACGCATGACAGCTATGTTTGTACAGTGAACACATTTGTGTTCAACCTCATTATCATAGATCTGACTAGGAATGGTGCTACCCTATGTATCTAGTCCATTTATGTATTTAATTTATTTTTGTGTGCTATACCCGTAAACACATGTTCATGGGCATATATATATCCGGTGATGCCAATGTAACTTTCGGCTATACCCGGCATCTATTATCTTACCCTTTCTCCTTTGCCCCGAAAGGGGTTGTGTGTGAATAAAATTGAATTGAATTGAATTGAATTGGTTAAGTTCAGAAGCCAAATGGATATGGAGTGGTGAGATACGAAGACGCTATCTGTAATCTGGCTAAATGGATGTGGGGGCGAACATTTACTGTGACACTTACTATAAAAACTGTTTTTCTTAGGGTTAGGGTTAGGGGTAGGCGGGTTAGGGTTAGGGTTAGGGTTTGGGTTAGGGTTAGGGTTAGGGATAGGGTTAGGGTTAGCTTCTAGCCGTTTTCCATAGTAAGTGTCACAGTAAATATTCGCCCCCACATCCATTTAGCCAGATTACGGATACAGTGGTGCCATCTTTGGCAGTTTAGGGAACTAGTTACTGTAGGCTTCAATGTGACAGCAGGCTAAAGACAATCTAAAATATTTTTTCAACCACAAGCACTGAATGGATTATCTCCCTCAGAGCTCCCACACTTACAAGCTCAGATTGTAATGTGGCAATCCCGCATTTGAGTTGACGAAGTTACCCGGATGCAGAGCTCCATCTGCAAGTTTGCACAGGGCATATCATTATATTTATTTCCTTTTTTAGATTCAGTGGACCTAGGGGAGACCGGGGCAAAACGGACCCCCGGGGCAAAACGGACCCGACCCCTAACTCAGTTCTCAGCTATAAATTCCATATTTTTTCAAATTGGCTCATATAATTGTTAGAAATAACATGTTTTAAAAAAAATTCGATGCTACCTATGGTATTCCGGATTCCATAAAGAAAAAACTGAAACTAGAGATCTTGATCTAATTTTGCAAAAATCAGTTTATAAGCTTCTGAGAATTAAAAAAGAGGTATATGTTAATGTTTTATGGCTAAAACAATAATATTTTATAGCAAAAATATTTTGTAACATATTTCCAAAGTCATTAGAAAAAAAATATTACCCTGCAGTTACTTATTTTGGCAAGATCATTTTTTCACATATTTTTCATGGAGCTGGGGCAAAACGGACCCCCCCCCCCTCACAATCATAATTCCTATGGTGAAACCCCATAGAAATGATCAAAACATGAAAAAATAACCATGCTTGGCCTAAAATATGATAAGAATGATGAGAAATGCTTATTTGAATATAAAATTATTTCTTACAAGCCAATTTTTATTTTTGGGGGTATTTTTGGGGTTTTGGGGAATTTTTCCTGAATTCAGGGCAAATTTGATTGAAATGTGTGATATTCAACGGTCATAAAAATAAATCAAAATTGAAAAATGTTAGATAATGGTCATGCATGACAACAAAGAAATAACTAATGAACTGAGTAATAACATAGCTAAAAGATGGGAGCAAGAAAATTATGAAAAAAGATAATAATTCAAAATTAAGAAATTTCCAGGGTCCCTTTTGCCCCGCCCCGAAAACCCTTTTGCCCCGGGACTTTGAGCCCATGACCTTCATAGGTCAGAATATGTTATGCTATCCTACTAGGCTATTAATGATACTAGCACAATATTAATTATTTTCATGGATGGTATACTTCTATGCTTTGTTATGAAAAAATAAATGTTTCAATTCAGGGGTTTACCTCTGCGCTATATGCCATCTTCCCTTAAGGTGTCACGGTACTAATCCGCCCAGGAAACCTAGGACAGCCAAATAGTCCCTACTAAAAACGGAATTCTAGTGGATATAATCAGTGCTAGGAGACCTTATTTTTGACTGGGAGTAATAATAGGCATACCAGAAGATGGGCAATGCTTGGTTTAAAAAAAGTTTTAAAAAGTTTTTGGTATCCATGGTAACCAAGGGGTTACGCTTTGAGGTCAAAGTCAAGGTCACAGGTCGGTGCGGCACTTGAAAAATTGATCATTTTCAGACTATGCTTTTTCCATGGCAACTAGCGCAAAATCTAATCTGACTCCCCTATTGACGGACATTTTTAAAAGATGGGAAATGACGTCAGCTTTTGTTTAAGGCGTTATTTATGAACGCCATCAAATTTTGAACCACATTTGGAGCCACTTGATAGTGAAAAAGAGGAAAATATTAGAACATCACTGTGCCAATTAGTACCGTGACACCTTAAGGGGTCCGTTTTGCCCCGGTCTCCCCTACCCCTCAAATGTCCCAGGAACTGTCTAATCTTTGGCTTCATGGACAGCCAACCCAGTAGGCCCCTAAACAAAAAAAAAAACGTTATACAACATTTTATAACGTTATATAACGTTATATAATGTCCCCTCCCCCCCCAGTCTCGGACCCCGACTGTATGTATACAGTCTGGGAGAGTACTAATGTACTGACTAGTACTAGACTTAAGCAATCTGGACCTCATGGGTTCGAGTCCCACCTTGGCACAATGGGTAGTAATTTTTATATCTGTACAATGCACCTCTATTACACTATTGTCTCTATCCAAATATGTAATATGTGATATTACTATGCCAGTATAGGGGTATTTATGCTTCAATTATGCCAAATAAATAATGTAAAAAAACGAACCTACTTTTCTGCCAAGGTGGGATTCGAACCCATGAGGCCAAACACAACATATCTATGTCATTCATGGTCATGTGACCATGGCTAACCAATCAGTAGTTGAGCTATCTCATTAAGAAATGATCAAGGATCCTGGATCATTTTCTAAGTAGGTCACAGTTACTAGATACAAATTCGTCCAGGCCCATTACAGCCTGACGGCTGCAATGGGCCTGGAGGGCTCGAGGCTGCTCCCCCCCCCCCCCCCCCCCCCCCCGTCCCCCAAATCAACCCTTCCCTGTAGTTTTCCTAGTTTCTGATAGGTGGCGGCAAATTTTGGCGGTGCTGCCACCTATCGTCAAACTGTAAACCAAGTAAACCGGATATGCGCCGTGAGGGTGCGCGTAGATTGTTTTGAGCATGGCTGTGCGAGAGGATCAAAATAGAGGATAGTAAGTGTCGAGGTATTTCCTCATTTATCAGCTTTTGTATTGTTTTTACATGCATAACTACTGCTATTATCACTGACCACATATTGCCCGAATTTGGACACAACTTGACAAGAATTCTGACTCTTAGCGTTCTTATTAGATGCCTAAATGAGAAGTGCAAGCTGGTCAAGTTTTGACAATATCATTTGGATCTGTGATGGGATCAAAACAGGGGGAGGTGCTGAGAGAAGTGGAGGTCACACTCACGTGTTTCCCCCTCCCCTCTCCTAAAGAGATATGATATGCAACTCAAAACGTATGTGTGGTGAAGCAAAAGCATTAGCCTCGCAAGCTAATAGTATATCTAGCTCCAGGTGAATCGTGTATGTGCAGTTTCAAAACGTGGTGGCAATGCGAATTGGTGTAGTGCCCTAGTCAGGCTAGTGCCAGTGGTGATGTGTGTATAGGCCTACTGTATTCTGTCATGTGTTGTTTGGGAATCCTAATTCTGACTTAGCCTACACTGTAGGCTACAGTGCTTCACACATGTCAATGATCTAGGGTGAAGGAGATATTCTTCAGACAAATATGGCAACTGCAAGTGGGTTCAAATAGTCTGTGTCTACATTATAATTCATAGCCTTTCTGCCCATGTCTCCATCATGAGTAGGCCTATGACACATGAATTGTGTGGTTTTGTCATGATGAGTGATGTCACAGATTTATTCAGTATAGGAGGTGCCAAGGCTGAACTTGAAGGCAGGCCATATCGTTTTCTATGAATCACAATTCTGAAGTGAATGTATATTCCAACGCTTCCCTTTATTAGCTGATTCTCAGTGATGAAAGTCTTTAAAGGTGTTTTATATGTCCTTAACCCTATATACATCATGTCGATTCTTTTTCTAGGAGTCTTTAGTAAAGGCTTTAGACTACTACTCAGCCTCAGGGGCCTGAATTTGAACATTTCAATTACCTAACTAAAAGCCTATAGACAACCGAATTTAAGGTACAGGCTTACCAGTAATTATAGATTGTTGATATGATAAAGGTGTCACCGGTATGTCCAACCATATGATAAATTTACACATGTAAGGGAGTAATCATATTTTAACAACAGGGGGGGGGGGTGGTGGGTTTTCCCCCTCCCCTGTTGTTAAAAAGTAAGGCCTAAAAGAAAAAAAGTTGTGTTCCGTCATCCCGACCGACCCTACGTATCAGGGGCCGACCCTATTTTTTTGGGCCATTTTTTTTAATTTTGAGAAAATGTAGGACATGTTTGGCGATTTTACTACTAAAATTGGCTTTTTTAAAAACAAAAAAAAGTTTTAAAAAATATAAAAAAGCGCCGAACGACCCTATTTCTTTTGGGCCATGTTACCAGAACACAACTTTTTTTTTAGGCCTAATCAATGAACGTACATGGTATATACCTATAATTACGGTATATATAAAGAGATTTTAACCATCTGCCTATTCCCTCAACAGATGATCTTCAACAGAATGTGGCTGTGAGGTGCGTGAGGGGATCCCTCCTCACCGTCCTCCGACCCGCTACCCACCATGTCTGCCAACAGTAGTATGGCGTCGGCCCACGACCTGCTGGAGCTGTCGCGACACTTGAAGCAGGAGCGACTCTTTATCAACTCCGAGCGCGAGCAGCTCCAGAATCTAAACGAAGATGTTGCCAAGTCTGCAGAGAATCTCTACCATGTGTCGTGGATCTCGAGGCAGCAGAAGCACATTGTGGATCGGCTCATTCTGGGTGACAAGGACATCACGCCGTTGGTCTGCTGCCAGCGCTCTAACATGCTGGAGAAGTCTAACTTCGTTGATGGCTATCGTCACCTAGGGTATCACGAGTCCAAGTTTGGCGAGTTCCTCAAAACGCTGCGTGAGCATCCAAAACTAGTGGCGGCATGTCTTGTCGGCAGCGAGCGCTCGAGCTCTGAGGATATGCAGAAGTTGGCAAAGGTGGTCATGGCTTCACTCTATGGCAACATGGTGATGCCGGAGGATGAACATTATGCCCTGGAGCTGCTCCGGTCCCTGGTGGACCTCCAGCTGGCCTCCAGCGACAACCCCCGGAGGCTGGTGCGTAAAGGCTCGTGTGCCTTCAGTCGCATCTTCAAGCTCTTCACTGAGGGACTCTTCTCGGCCAAGCTCTTCCTAACAGCTGCCCTGCACAAGCCTGTCATGCAGCTTCTAATGGAGGATGAGTGGTTCTATGATATCGATCCACAGCGGGCACTTTATCGCTTCCCCCCACAGGAACGCGTAAAGCGCTTCTCCAATCCGGGCACAGACGAGTATGAATTGCGCACAAAACAGTACCGTGAGGTGACAACCAATAAGCTGGTCTCACTCACCGAGCGATTCATTAATAGTATAAAAGAGAACATGTACTGCTTTCCACAGAGCCTTGCCTGGATCGTCGCCCAGCTTTATGCCAATGTTCGCAAAGCCCAGAAGGTCTCATCAGCCGAGGCGCGGGCTATGTGTGCTGACTTAGTGTTTGCTTTCTTCATATGTCCAGCAGTGTGTGACCCCGAGCCGTATGGCATCACCTCAGACGCACCGATCAGTTACATCGCGCGACACAACCTCATGCAGGTAGCTCAGATGCTACAAGTTCTGGCCATGTCCTCCTGGGACGAGATCGACCCTAAACTTAGAGATGTCTACGGCAAATTTGAAAGGGTAACAAAGTTTCTTTGACTTTTCATTGACAAATTGTATGTTGGTTCTCATCATCTTGCAGGAAAAATATTTCTCTTTGAATATACAGTGATCCTCGTTAATTTGCACATCCATTAAGAAATTAAAGAATTATTTCTTCTTTCTTTTTTTGGGGGGGGGGGGTATTTGAGGCGGGGGTCTTTGATGCTCTGAGGCAGACCAACACCCAGATAGTCCATCACAATATAGTTTCCTACAGTATAGTAACAATGATATATCAATAGTACATATGTACAATGTAAGATTGATGTATTATGGCAGCATTAGGGAGTATCATTGTATCAAAACGGTAGTAGAAGGACATGAAAATGATATACAGGCCCACCCGCCCTCGCCTTAATCAGAAATCGAGTGATTACTTTGGTTCTCAAAAGATTAATCTTTAAAAAATAAAGAGATTGATATTTATATTGGTTTACGCAGCAAAAATCATTAGTTGTGGGAATTCATTTAACTCCACAATAATTGCTGTATAATTTTCTATCTTATAAATATTTAGTCTCTAAATCCTGACACGGCGCATGCGCGAGCCTGGGATATATGACAGTATAGATAGATTCGCAGATGTCAGCAAATTAACCCTTACTATATATATGACGTCTATCTGTTGCTAAATATGTGAGTTCCTAGAAGAGTCAACCACTGCATGTCCTGTTCAGTATGTAGATCAAGATGTCTGCACGTATGCTCAAAGGAAGATAAAAAATAAAAAGATAAAGTAGATAAGATTTTAAAAAAACAGGTACCTGGTAGTAACTTTTTTTTATTTATCTATATAGCAGTATATTATTTCATGCACCTCCTCGCGAGGACTCTTTTCACCGGGTGTAGCGAGGTCCTGTCCTGTCAATGTTAACCCGAGCCCACCCCAAAAAAAAACCACTAAATATTAAATAATAGCTATCACGATGGGTCCCAATGCACCCTAAGAATTACGGGACAAATACTGGGTATTGTATTTATCATTGACTGACTGTAGAGCCTACCGCGCTAGGCCTCCCTTTGTGGACTTATGTATCCCCTGCCATACACAGAAATTGGCCTATTAGTGAGTAATGATGTAGCATAACATTGACAGGACAGGACCACATTTGTGCAGGCCACTATAAATAGGCAGCCTCTGTTATCCGATGAGATAATTGATTTCCCTGTGTTTTTGCATTATGGTTTTGGTGATAATATAAAGCAAACCCTGTGAGACCCATCAAATCCCATTGCAAATTCTACCTCAGAGTATCAATTTGATTCATAAAAAGAATTCGTTTTTGCCTATTATTTAGTTAAAACTATTCTAAATTGTCCACTTACTTCTTCATCATGAATTAAACATCCCTTTTTCTGATGAATGAATCCACACAATGTGGGTCTTCTATATTTTATGATAGTCGGATGATATACATATAGCTTACCACAATAGGGAGTCCATGCTCACATAACAACAACTAAACCATACACTTTAAGGAAAATATTGGAAAATTGCTTTATCCCAGTATAATAACCTTCAGTCTTCCTACTGTGGACAGCTCACGTTTATGGATAAACACCAGAAAAAAAATATTATTTTTATGAAATAGCCTACCCCGATGGATAGATCACGTTCATCATATATATGCTACCATTTCAGCATCACGGATCCAGGACGTAGTATGTGGGGGGAGGTAGGGTCAAGGGTCAAAGGTCAAGCAGTGCAGTCTGGTCACATCACCCTTGTTTGGCAGCACTTCACTCTGACCTTCAGAGATATTTGCTACAACATTAAACTAGTACACATAGATTCTTGTATTTGGTGACTAAGCGGTTATTAAGTGATTATTTGATGACTGAGCATTGCTGCAAAGAAAAACCGTTGTGTCATACTGAAACCAAGTCACAATTTTCTAGTTTTGTGAGACAATAGTTATTGACCTTTTGGTGACCTGGCCTGATTACCGGTGTATAATCATGAAGTTCCCGACACTATGAAGGGATCTCCTTCACAACTCATTCACTACAAAATGCCCGTTTTAACTTTAATACCAAACCATACTGTAACCATTATGGAGATGAATTATGGAAAAATATATGAAATTTAAGCCCTTTTTTTTCGGGTGATTTTTTAAAAAACAATGTATAATGGGTTGTTCTAAAATAAATTCTGATGTTTATTTCAGGGGTGCATGTCGTCGTTACTGGACTCGATGCTGGAAGGTATCATGATCGACCAGCCGCTGCCGAGCAGCGTGCAGCTACAGGGGTGTGCGCGGGTCGTGGTGCTCATTACGCTACCACAACTACTGGACCTGGTATGTATGAACCCTGAGGCGGGTTTATCTTAGACCTCTTTTCTGTCCGCTCAAGAAAATTGTTGTCAAATTATATAATATTGTTGAATGTATCATTGTAATATGCCAACACTTATCGATGAAATTAGTGCATACCGTAAAACCTCGCGTATAAGCCTAACTCGCGTATAAGCCGCACCCCGACTTTGGGCCGATCCTATAAGCCGCACCAGCGATCTGGTTATGGTGACTTTAGTATTGTACTATAGGAGCAAAAACTCGCGTATAAGCCGCACCTGGACTCTGTGTCGATCCTATAAGCCGCACCAGCGATCTTATTCGTGTACTAGCCGTGGCTTATATGCGAGGCGAGGTTGTACGGTACTATTTATACAGCATATTTAATTGTATCCTATAAAAAATCTCTACAATGGTATTTTATTGCTATCCATTTAGTAAAAAAGAAAAGTACTAATACATTTTTTTACCCCTATTTTTAAAAAAAACTACCCTTGATACACCATACATGTCAATTACCGTAAAATTCTCGCGTATAAGCCTAACTCGCGTATAAGCCGCACCCCTAACTTTGACAAATTATTTAAGCTGCAGAGGGGGTCTGAAAATTGTGTTTTTGGTACTGTGGTATACTAATAAAAACTCTCGTATAAGCCGCACCCTATCTAGGCATGTTTGGTATCAAAAGAAAGCTGAGTCTGACTTGCGTACAAGCCGCGGCTTCTACGCGAGAATTTACGGTAATCACTGGAGCCCTACAATTCCACCACAGATTCAGTTCCTCCGGAATCAAACCAACAACCCGGACACTAACAGTGAGATTAAGAAGCAGCTGGAGGAGATGTTGTCATGGTTACCGCCTCCGGCCACCATCCAGAGCCTGATGCCGACCCCCACCACCACCCCGCAGCCCACGCCACCCGGCACCCCACCCACCTCCGCCAAGAAGGACAAGTCACACGGCATCAGTGAGTATTGTAAAACCTCGCGTATACCGTATTCGATGTGATAAGCGCCCTGGGCGCTTATAAAATTATTTTTATGGCGTTTTAAGTACTTAAGAGTTTAATTGTCTTCAAAATCGGGAAACTTGAACCTTTGTTCTAGTCTAAAAATGACCCAAAAAGGCGGGGGACGCTTATTAGGGGGAGGGCGCTTATTACGTTGAATACGGTAAGCCTTATTCGCATATAGACCGCACCCCTTACTTCGGATGCCTATTCTATTTAAAGGCCTTATAAGGGCTCTGAAATTGTTAATTTTGTACTGTACTATAATAGCAAAAACTCTTGTATAAGCCGCACCCTATCGAGGCATGTTTGGTATCAAATTTAAGCTGGGTCCGACTAGTAAACACATCATTCAGCGTCAAAAAAAGAAGGGGGGGGAAGACATGAAACTGATTCTTTTTGTTTTGGGAGAGGGGTGGTAAAAGTTATGTACCGGTATACCCATTTTCAATGAAAGCAAAACATTATTTGTAGAAATAAATGAGTAGTACATGTATAATCAGATCAAGAAATTCAAACTTCTATAAATATTTCAGGACGAGACAAACGCCGACTGATGCTGAGCCCAGACCTGACCCACGAGGAGACGGACGACTCGGACCCGGTGCAGGGTCAGGTCAGTCCGCCCGATGACGTGCTCGTCATCTCACTCGGCGTTATTAACGAGTGTCCCGGCATGCTCTCGGAGAACAGGGTAGGTGTCAGGCTATTACTGCCATGTCTTCTCCACCGCTGCCTCTATAGAAAAAAACCGTCATGAAACAATGATATCGTAGGGGTCGGATTCCCCATACCCTCTTAAAAAAGCCTGAAGGGGTGAAATACCTGGGTAATCCTCGCTCTCTGTACCATACCAATCCAATAATGTAGGGAGCGGAGAACAGTCAGACACAGTTTGGTAGTGTAACGGTTAGCACGCTTGTCACCGGTGCGAGAGGTCTGTGGTCAGATTCCCAGCTGGTCCGATGGCTAATTTTTCCGCGACCTCTACAATAAAAAATATTAAACGGCAATGATGCCTATCGAGACAATGTTCTTTTATCAGCCTAGGTGATTTAATGGCAGTTAATGGAAGTTAACGATTGGAAATGGAATACAATTATTTATCTTTTTGATAACTCGTGTATTTAGGTGATGGAGCAGGATACACGGCAACGTAAAGTGCGCTACAATAATCTGTCGTCCGGTGGGGAGGAGGAGTCAGGCTCGGGTACCGAGGTACAGCTCCAGGAGAAACGCACCCGCTTCTCCCTGTCCCACGACCAAGACTCCATCGGTAAGGCCACAGTTTTTTCATCATTTGGGTTACGGGCCCGCTGCACTAGGAAAGCCCAAAATCGGAATAAAAATCAAATTTGGATTTTACACTATTTTTTATCCCTTCCAATGTGTGTTCCAGAGAAAACAAAATAAAGAAAAAAATAAAAGATATATGGCATAATATACCAATGGAAAGCTAAAATCAACAGGAAAACCGCTTTCTACCTTTCATTAAAATAAAATGGGATGTCAAAATTTTCTTGCTTTTTGAAAATCTTTAAAAAAAATCTCTTCATGTTAATATTGTATTTCTTTTGTCAGATCATCCTTCCTATTGTGGGTGGTGTTTTTATTTTATTTTTCCCTCTGACATTGGGATATCCAAGCTTTCTCTACGTACAATAAATAAAATACCCAGAGGCCAAATTTTATTTTATTTTTAATTTCTTTTATTTCGTCCTCCGTGCACTGATAAATTTTTGAAGTGTCCGTAACCCAAATTTAAAAAAAAGTGTGGCCTAAGTGTCATGATTAAAGGTTTCCATTATCCTTTTGTGTATACAAAATGTATTTCTCAAGTCTATGTCTTATTCTTTCCTTACTATTCCAAATATACTACCTGGTCAAAGAAGTGATTTCTCATCATTCTTATCTCTTAATTCCAACTTCATCATCAATTCCTTCATTCAAGTATAAAGGCAGAGCATATCAACTTGCTGTGAATCAAAAAAAAAAGTAGAAAAATTAAATAAAATTTCTAATGCAGCTACCAGTGACAATCTGGAGGCCATCTCAGAGGCAGCGTCGAGTCATTCACCGGTGGGATCAGATATTGAGACAGAGAACGACAATCTGTCCGACATGGTATCGGCCAATGTGAGTGGGCGTGGCACCCCCAACATCAGCGGGCGGGACACGCCCATATCGCAGGCCGACTCGCAGGCTGAGAGCGTGGAGGAGCGGCGAGCCCCCGACCTGCCAGTTATCGTGCAGAAGAACAACCGAGAGGATGTCACAGAGCGGTTTGGCAAGTTTGAGATCAAATCTGAACTAGAAAGTAAGTGGTATTCATAGAAAGTTCATTGACAATTGTTATAGACATACCGTAATAAGCAAAGAGGCCTCAAGTAAGCACAGGCCTTGCAGAGGGTAAGTGAGGGTATTGGAATTAAATGTACCCGGTAGGTTATTTTTGGATCTCAAATAAGCGCAGGTTCTGTATTGGATAAGTAAACGGTAGTTACATCCAACATGAGATGACAATATGTTGGAAGTTAATACAATATAGTAATAACCTTGTAACTCTGAGACCATATTGAGTGCCTGTATACAGTAAAACCTGACTATAATATCAAACTTGATTATAACGAGGACTGGTTTATAAAGAGCATATCTTTTTGTCCTATTAAAAGACATTATAATTAACTCAGTAACAACGTGCACTCCATTATAACGAGGCAAATGCTAAAAACACAGGTACCTCGTTATAACCAAGCCTTACTGTACTGGTGAATAATTACCGTATAGAAACTACAACTACCTCCTTGCATATTTAACAACTGAGAAAATATCCCTAATGTCCCCTCCTCTATGTTTGTGTGTAGGAGACGAGACCAAGTCCACTGTTAGTGACACCTGGAGTACGGATGTTCTAGCTGGAGACTCCGAGCCCTCGGAGCAGAATCAGATGGAGCGACTCGAGGAGGTGGCCGAGGAGGTCATCTCGCAAAACTTGCTCGCGGTCCAGGAGGTATTCACAATTGATATGCATTCAGTATTCTTATTCTTTAAAACAATGAAAATAATAATATTTTAATTAATATGTGATTATGTAGATTAACTTTTGTTTTTGAATAATCTTGCAAATTTTGGAAAAAAAATTATCAAGGAAAATAATCTTGCATTTTCTAATTCAGCATTTCTTGCAAATTTTGAAGAAAAAAATTATCATATGATAGAATAATCTTGTATTTTCTAATTCAGCACTTCTAACGAAAAGTGTATTGGTATCAAGGTAATTCTGATAGTGAATAAAGCACAATACATTATATGGACTTGGGCTGGATTAAACCTGCCTATTTATTAGATATATATTGACTCGACATAAGCCAATTGAGAAAAAAAAAAAAAAAAAAAAAAAAAATATATATAATTAATTAACTAACCACGGTAAATATGACACAAAGCAAGCGAGCTGCGAGCTGTCCCACCTCTCTGGGCGGCGCTCTGGCATAAACAACAGCGGTAACCAATGTACACACTCCGCCTAGATACATAACATAGGGGGCGCTCCTAACCGGGTAACATACGTCCGGCGCGCGCGAATGACCTGACCAATAGCGGGAACAAGGGACTCGTACCCAACCATTGGTATCAAGGTAATTCTGATAGTGAATAAAGCACAATACATTATATGGACTTGGGCTGGATTAAACCTGCCAACACCCAGAATTACAAACTATACATCACTATAACATATATGTATTACTTTTTACACATAGCATCAACTACCATCCTGTCCAAATTAATTCTAGAGGATAGTGGCTTGGCCAGATAAATTAAAGCAGTGAGGCTAGCCCAATCACCAGTCTGTCTAATATCCTCCAGAGGAATACCACAACTATGTAAAAAGGCAGCTCCAGAACGCCTTAAAGAATGGCAACCGGCTCCTTTTACATCCATGTTAATAGTTGCTAACAATTTCTTTAAATAATTATTAAGTACCGGGTAGGTGAGCGGAACCAAGACCCCTGATACCTTTAACATAAATACCGGTGAGTCCTTTGTTACAGACGGGCAATCATTGAAATGGTTAGCTAACAGAGTTGCAGCGCACAAAGGTGAGCCTAAAGCATAAGTAAGGGGTACTAAGTGTATACGCTGACCATATTGGATCGTTTTAGAACTCGAGATCCTAAGTAATACACCCCAAGGTTTGAAAACAAGAGAGCTCCGGCGCAGAAAATGACCTTCCAACTTATGGTTATTAGGAACTAGGTTACATTTCCTTAGTAACGAACGGAAGCTTGTGGCTATACATGCCCACATACACCTCTCATTTACACTAAGACAATCTACATGCATGAACATATTCAATAAATTTTCCAGTGTTAAAGTCACACGCGTGGGTACAGGATCCCCCAATAGCCTCCTAAGGCCTTTCAGAGTAGTAGAAAAAATAAAATTCAACCTAATCTCTGAAACGTCATACCCGAAATACTTGTTTAGGCTAATGACCCCTGATACATAGTTATCAATGCTCACATAACACAGTGAATCCGATAAGAAGACAATAAATTTGCACATAACATCTACAGTGGTTGGAACTACTGCCACCATAATAAGAGCACAAAACGATATGTATTTCTTCCACTGTGAAGCCTTGGTTCGCCATGTAGATTCTGACCAACAATAAGATCTAACTTTTGCTGCTTTTGTCTCCAGCCTCTGACGCAACAGGAGTACATCTGGAACAACACAAACCCGTAGGGATCTTCATGTTATCTTCATACATACGAGACAATGCGTCAGCAATCACATTTAGCTTTCCTGGTATATGAACACCTACAATATGACAATTAAATAATACACTTAACCAGAAAATTCTACGTAATATAGACATAGCATAATTATTTGAGCTTTTTCCGGTATTTAGGCCTGTGACGACTTGAGTATTATCAGAGAAGCAAATAACACGACAATTTCTCCAAGCTGGACCCCATCTCCATAGAGATTCCACTACCGGGTATAGTTCTTGTACATTTATATTGTCAGGTATCTCTTCCCCAGGGGAGTGTGAGAGGTGGTTGTGGTGATCACTTATAGCGTCCAAGTCCATGTTCCACATACCCGCCAACCAGTCTCCACTCCAATGAGCACCATAACCTGATCCAGAGGCGTCGGTGTAAATGTTCACAGAGTCCTGTACCCTCCGGCCTACCATTTTTGCTTCGCCATTAAACCATGTGGCGAAATTCTTCCACCACTGTATGTCTAAGAAAAAGTTCTTGGTGAGGGTTACTCGTCTCTTACCGGTATTAAAACTCGATAATAAACCAATAATTCTATGAGAAAAAGTTCTTCCACCTCTTACTACCGTAGAGCAATGTCCTATAATGCCACATAGCCTCTGGAGTTGCTTGCGTGTCGCCTGACAGCGACCAGCAAAGAACGCGAGCTCTTCCTTTAACCTTAGCATTTTATCTACCGGTAGTAATAACTTCATCTGAACAGTGTCTATAATGATGCCCAGATATCTTTGTATCTGTGAGGGTGATAAGACTTTTTTATATGAAATATTAAACCCTAGCGAGCGCAGGAGAGAATGAAGAGCTAATTGAGCCTCTTTACATGATTCAAAACTGTCTCCTATTAGAAGAAAATCGTCCAAATAACTGTAGCATTTGAAACCATTAGCATTCATATACCTAGTAACAGCGTCAGTTAAATTATTAAATATATATGGGGAGGCTCGAGCCCCAAAAGAGAGAAAATTATCTTCTATGTACACATCTTGACCATCTACACTCCAGGCCAAACCTTGAAATTTTCTGTCACTGGGACGAATCATGCAGGAACGGTAGGCAGCCTCTATATCTGTTACCGCCAAAAAACAATTCGGGGTTAAACTCTCACAGATCTCGTCGATGCTACAGAATTTGAAATTGTTAAAAGTGCTCGACATATGATTATTAATAGATATACCCTCAGGTCTGCTGGCGTCAGTGATAGGACGATACCCACCAGATGACTTTTCGACAGCCCCCAGGGCATGTACACAATGTGGTTTTCTATCCACAACACTGAGTTTACCGGTATTAATTTCCTTTAATATAATATCATTCATGAAACCATAAGCTTCACCTGTAGCCGAGGTGTAATTAATACATTCATAAGAAGGAATTTTAACCAGAGGATCGATGATTTTGAACCCATGCATAACCCCATCCAGTAAAAATAAACTATCTGGATCCCAAGTACCGTATACATCATTATCCCCCCCCGACAACATATTCTTCCAGCCACAAGGTTTAAACTGCGATTGGACATTTGAAACATTATGTACACAATTAATATCCCAAAGTGGCCTGTAATCTATGTAGGCAAACAGTAAGTCACTGATACTATCCATACATATAACCCTGTCCTCTCTGATCAAATCGTAGGTGATCACGTCACAGGTAGGCTCTTCGCTGAAGTCTACCGGTACCCCCCCCCCCTGCTGCTGATGGGGGTTTGAAGTGTTGTAACCTTGGTTGGCGCCTTGGTTCTGTGGATAGAATGAAGACTGGACATTCCTGTTTTGATGCTGCTGACCTTGTACGCTACCACTGTTATAGCTGCAGCCTCCTTTCGCCCTGTGTGAGCCCCTACATACACAACATACGTGTTGTTTATGACAAGGATTGTATTGGCATGATGTGAAGTTCCAACTAGCACAGATATCATCCGGGCACCAAATCCTCGGCGAGGAAGGCTTGCTGGAGCCACCTGGCTTCCCTGACTGAGTAGAACCTTGTAGAAGACGCATGGCTTCCACGTAAGCCTTGGTACATTCGATACCAAAGTGAGTGGCGTTAGCTGTGTGCTCTGCTGCAGTGTATCTGGCTTCTCCCGAAGCCACCTTGGTCGTCACGTCATGTTCATATTTTGCCACTGCCTTGGGCATGTAGGTAGGCCTAATCTCCTTAAGGGTGATGTACTTAAAGTGTTCTAAATAACCCATAACGTCGAACCGAGCGTCGTTTGCTTTTATGATGCACTCCGTCACACACACCATACCGTATACGAGCTCTCTATAGGACATCTCCTCATAACTTTTATCTAAAGGAAGATGAAAATCTGGACGTATCCAATGCCGTGAGCGCTTTCTGCGTGCAGACTCACTTGACCAATGGAGGCCAGACAATCCACCACCCTCACCTTGTAGAGGCAGTCCAGCGTTGTTTACGTCTCCGGTAGCCAACCCTAGAGCCTGAAGGCCTAAACCCACAGACTCTAAGCCAGCTTGAAGAGTTGTAGCCGCTGTAGAATTGCTCTCGGAAGCTGAAGCCAGCGTCCCATCCGCGTAGAAGAGTTGACGCTTGAAGCCATGCTCCTCCTCCAGTGTCGATCCGGTACCTGGAGTCTTAGGTTTGAACCCTGGAGGTGGCTTCTGCGTGGTTGGCTTCTTCCCCGGTCCGCCATCTTGGCTCGAAGCCAATTCCTCCTCCAGTTTGGCGTTCTGTAGGTTGATCGCTGCCAGCCGTTCTTCCAGAGCCTTCATCTCGAGCTTACGCTTTAGTATGGCTTGCTTCTCTTCAGCTAGTTTAAGCTGTAAGGATACGTTCTGATCCCTATCCATTGCTGGCGAACCTGGCTCCTCTGCCTTGCGTAACTCGAATGCTTCGTCTTCCTCCTCGTCTAACCCACCTTTAGTATGTGTGGGTGTAGAACATTGAGGACATGCCGATTTACGGTGATCATACACAAAGGCACAGCTCCTGCAGGGCTGCATGGTGAAAATATAATTAATTAACTAACCACGGTAAATATGACACAAAGCAAGCGAGCTGCGAGCTGTCCCACCTCTCTGGGCGGCGCTCTGGCATAAACAACAGCGGTAACCAATGTACACACTCCGCCTAGATACATAACATAGGGGGCGCTCCTAACCGGGTAACATACGTCCGGCGCGCGCGAATGACCTGACCAATAGCGGGAACAAGGGACTCGTACCCAACCATAACTTGTGACTCATAAATTAATGGTATTTATACAAATGCGCTGTTACAGATTTTGGAGGTGTCAGAGACTGCGAGCGACGCATGGAGTACAGATGTACTCGCCAGTGACACCAGTGAAAGACAGTCCGAACGTCTTCTGGAACTAGACCAGGTAGGAATCTGAAGTTTATATCTTATTAATATTAACTTTTATATGAATAAGTGCTTACTCAATAAATCTTGTAAATGAGGAACATATACATATCTCCCAGTTGACAAACCGACCAAAAACTTATATGCATACTTACTAGAGAGAGGGTGCTTATTATGTCAAATACAAAAAAA
This sequence comes from Harmothoe impar, assembly GCA_947462335.1. NCBI lineage: Eukaryota > Metazoa > Annelida > Polychaeta > Phyllodocida > Polynoidae > Harmothoe > Harmothoe impar. Next base: position 57,160,244 of record OX381713.1, on the reverse strand, counting down.
GGACATGAATGCACATTTTCTGTGGTTCTCGCAATAGATGTGTACCTTGATTATTTTACATTTGTAAAAAAGAATGAAAAATTATATTATCCAGGATGAGACGGCGAGTGTGAGTAGCCGGAGTCAGGGTCCGGAATCAGAGGCAGGCGACCCTCAGGAACAGAACGAGGATACACCACAACCATCAGGTACGTGAATGTTTAAATATTATCAACTACACACCTTGGTATCTACCGTAAAACTCGCGTATAAGCCGCACCCCGACTTTGGGCCGATCCTATAAGCCGCACCAGCGATCTGAATAGGGTGGCTTTAGTACTGTACTATAGGAGCAAAAATGCGTATAAGCCGAACCTAGACTCTGTACCGATCCTATAAGACGCACCAGCGATCTGATTCGTGCACTAGCCGCGGCTTATACGCGAGGTTTTACGGTACTAAAAGTTTGTGTGTCTTACCTGCATTGCGTGTATTACCCATCCTACCTTTTTGGAAAATAATATTATTTAACATATATTATGGCTAGTCTGCTACTTTAGTACTGTAATGCAGTTAACTTGCTCGAAAAAAACCCTCTTATTATACACACACCCGAACTGGTCTTTTCCTATATATCCTGCACTGGGAGTTTGATTTATGTTTTACGCCGTAAAATAGTATTTGAAGTAAATTTTATAACCCTATTATAAACATGTTTGGTACCAAATTAAAGCTGTGTTTGATTTACGTATAAGCCACAGCTTCTATGCGAGAATTTAAAATATCATTGGTTTCTGCTTACTTCAGACAAAATATTTGTTTGCTCCAGATAATTTGGTAATGTAACGTTGCCTCTTTTTTTACAGGTTCTCAGAGTCCAAATGAAGGAGTGGGGCTTGGCCGCCATGAGGGTGGAGCTGCCGGGGGGCGGCAGCAGTACGGTGCCATGGGTGGTGTCATGGGGGGGTCCCCCGACAGCCTCCCACCCCCCAGTAACTTCTACAACGGTCGAGTGTCTCACGATGGAAGGGGCCTCCCCCACCCCAGACCACACCCCCAGTACGCTCACCGTCCTGACCGAATATCCAGTGACCCAATGTCATCTTTCTCGGGAATGGCTCGCGACGTCACCGAGCGACGTCCCATGTCGTCAGACGGAGGGATGAGGATGAACTTTGGTTTTGGGGAGTCTTCAAAGTTTTCAAACTATTCGCAGCAAGGGCAGCGGTCAGGAGGTAAAAGTAACGAGAACAAATCGGCCAGTGTGCTGCTGGCATTCGATCCGCTGACACCGGTGAAGGTGTCGCGTGAGGCGTCACCTTGTAATTCTGATAAAACATTACTGAAAAGTAGCGGAGGAAGCACTTTGGGGAGTAGTACGCAGACGCTCGTCCCCGACTCACTCGTGTCCCCAGATCAGGGCATCGCCAGTCCAGGCAACGACTCTCAGGCACTGTCCACCAGTCCGCAGTCAGAGCACCACCATTCTCACCGGGACCGGGAACGGGACCGCGACTCAGGCGTTCCACCCACGCCTCAGGACTCGATGGATACACTCGCGGGCGACGTCTCAGAAGGGCTGAAGCTGACGGAACAGCAAAACTTCAACATCGATGCCAACCGTCTATCTGGGCTTTCTGGAGTTCTCAACTTCCTGGATCCCTTTATGCCGGAGGGTGCCACGGAGAGTCTGATGTCACGGTCACGGTCCTCCACAGAGACGTCCGGCATCGCTCTACTACGCAACAACCCCATAACGCGGCTGTTAGAACAGATGCCACGTCCGCGCTCCGCCTCGAGCGCCCCCCGTATTACAGTGCAGGGCAATGAGAGCGCTAGCAGTGGGAAGTCTCGCCGCGCAGACCGTATGGCCACTGCACCTGCCGACACCGGGAGGGGGGCGTTGTTAGACTTTGATCTGCTGGGTGATAACCAAGACCATACAGACAGCATAATGACGGAAGAGGAAAAGAGGCACAGCGACAGCAGCTACTTGTCGAGTAGTGAGTTTGCGACTAAGAGTCGTAGTAGTACCGAGAGCAGCACGTCGTCATTGGTAGAGGTGGTGCCCGTGGGTGGAGGCAAGACGGTGGGCTTTGAGACTCCAACCAAGGAGGAACGGGTGAGTAGTGCTTTACACTGGCAGACTATTACCGGTAGTATTTATTGACAAAAGTAGAGATAATCCAGTTCATGTAGATTTAAACGAGTTCTATGCTGAATTATGATTTGCTCTTGCCTTACATTAACACAATTCTTCTCCCAGGCATTACATCGCTGCTGTAAAAATTAAAGATATTTTGCCTGATTTCCCTTTTTGAAATTTCAAAATAAAAATAAAATAGAAATTGATACCTTTTCCACCTGGTAGGATGAAGATGAGAAGGGATCGGATAGCAAAAAGAAAACGAGTTTCTTCAGAACATTTAAGGAACGACTAAGCAAAGGTAAACTGCTACATTTGTACTCAAGTTTTAAATGTAGATTTTGATGTACTTGAAATTATCAGTGATGCGATGTGGTCGCTGTAGTAATCTTACTTTTCACTTTTTCAACTGTCATTACTGTTAAAAAGAAATATAAAGGAATTTAAAGAAAACTTCAATCATGTAGTATTGCCACAATGATGGATTTCGGTAAAAGCTAAAAATATGGGGTATATTTCTTTCCATAATTAGGTGGAAGAAGAAAACCATCAAAGCAGTTTGACCGTGATGAAAAGGCGTCACTCGACCAAGGTAACTATTTTCACACAAAAATGTATATTTGTGAAGTAGAAATATTTCGTCGAAATGAAGAAATGTCTTGACTTTAAGATATTATATCTGGTTGGAAAGTGAAATGAATCACAAATACAACAGTAATAGTGTCGAATGTCAAAATTGTTTGTTGAAAAACACAAGATGATTGAATGTTAGAGTGGTTTTGAGCATTCAGAGATATAACCAATTAGGCTTGAGGATTAAAACGAAATTAGTAATATAGAAACACCTTTGACATTAGTTTAACAACAACAGGGAAAGCGGGAGCCTACCCAAGAATGCATTTCGTCTGCTCACTCTCCATCCTACTGTCTGCGCTCAAATGTAGGACACAACAGACCTAACATCTGCTAGGAGACTGAGTTCTCACGACACTACCGACCCTATTTGCGGTATGCTAAGGCATTCCCACAGTGCAGTGTAGTAGGTCAATTGAACGCCAACGATTTTCCCGCGCCACGATCGCCAGCAGCGAAGCTGCTGGTGTTATAACAAAAGGCATGATAACTAAATAAGTAATTTTGTAATGTACGCTAGGTGGCGGAGGTGACAAACCGCTAGTAGACATCAACGGTGGTGACGATACTCCCATAAAAAACAAGATGGCCACACCGCAGAAAACAAGTGCGGACGTCACTGCTCAAGGTAAGACCATGATTTAGTTCATTTCTAGTATAGGGGACTGGTACTCACCGAATCATGAGAAAGTGACCTTTCATTAAAAGAGTTAAATATGAAATACCATATAATATCAAAAGAAACTCCTCTAGATCTCATATTTTCACAACAACAAAAAATCCAATGTTTTCTGCAAATAACCCTTAAATGTATTTACCCCAATGAATTTAGTTTTCTGACTCTTCTGCTTATTAAATACAGAAACAAGTGATGACATCCTTGCTAAGTACCGTAAGCAGCCGGTGAGTGGCAGTTCTGTGACGGCCGACAGTGGGGCGCACAGTGGGGCACACAGCGGGAGTAGCGGGTCGAGCAGCGGTAAGGACAAGACAGACCTGCGCCGTCACAGCCAGGACGAGGAGGAGGCCCAGCCGGCCTACGACCCCAGTAACCTGGCCGCCTGTAAGGCCTTCCTAGACGCCAAGAAGAAACTCCGACTGGTGCTGAGTACAGCCGACTTCCAGAGCCACCCGCTACTCGGGGCCTGCGGGGGGTACGGACAGGTGAGATGTTCATGACGTTGTATGATATATAAAATGAGCACCGGCTCTCCGTTGTAGGGTGCCATTTAATCCCTCAAGGGTCGCCTTTAGTTGGAAATTGTTAACGACACCGCTAGTACAGTATTCGGCGTAATAAGCGCCCTGGGCACTTATAAAATTATTTTTATGGCATTTTAGTACTTAAGAGTTTAACTGTCACCAAAATCGTGAAATTTGAGCCTTTGTTCTAGTCTAAAAATGCCCCCCCGAAAAAGGGGGGCGCATATTAGGGGGAGGGCGCTTATTACGTTGAATACAGTATACCAGCAAACACAACATACCATGGCTACCATATACTAATTGCTGTAAAACCTGTATCACATTCCAGTAGTTTCAACACACATTTTAACACTAAAACAATCCTAAAAATGCGAGTATCCTTACGCAGGTGAATAACAATCGTCACGACACAGAGTTGGTGTCGTTCCTGAGGATCCAACTAGCCGAGGCCATAAACCTACAAGACAAGGACCTGATCGCGCAGCTCCACGAAACCATCCGCTGTCTCCGCCAGTTTGATAACGAAGGGTAAGCCTGTTATATTTTTTAAGGTTTTTAAAGAATACTATATAGACATGTGACATCGTTTACTAATTCTAAATGTATTTCAACATTTGAGCTTAGTTCTATAGCATCGATCCTTATTAAGTCAGTAATTCAACATTCAATCAATAGATAAATAAATAATCAACTCTTTAACATCATTATAAAGCGCATTGTCAGTTTGATCATTCACACATTGGTTTGTTTTCCAACAGAGCATGGTATGTATTAGTTACTTGTACATATTTATATGGCACAATGACGCCATAGCCTTGTGTTTCTATGGAAGAACTAAATTTACACCAACATCCCGCATACACCCCATAAGTTTACCCTCAGTCCAGCTTTATCGAGCCTATGTTTTCTATAATAGCAAAAATCATCTACATATAAGACAGTGTTAGGTCATTCAGTAACATTAATTGATTTGCCCGATAGGCATAGATATACTGCCTTAGTGACAAATTGCACATTGGTAGGTATACATTTTGTGCTATTGATAGGCAAGATGCCATCGATTTATACGGAAACCATAGATTAATTCGGCTTTATCAATTAAATAGATAACAAATCAAAAAAATTAATTGTAAAAGATTGAATTAGATCTCGTCTTATAGCCTAGGGCATGAAGAGGGAAGTGGGCTGTCCTTTGCCTTCACTTTAATTTGTTACGGCTCGGACTTTCTGGTGGCTAATGTGATATTCTGCGGTTTCTTTTTCGACACTCTTTTGTCGGAAGCAATTATATTTGCCATCTCTGATATGCTGTAAGGGATAATGATCTCTATCAAGGCTCTGGCCTTACAAAATCTAAGAGAAATCATCCATATCATATTTCTCTTTGTGATATTAATATAAAGGGGGGGGGGCAGAAAAAAATATTTAGTAATAAACTTACAATAAGTTGTTCAACTTTAATAAGTTGCTTCGCAGAGTCTCAAAATCAAGTGATCGCTCGGGAGTATATTGTATTTAAACTCAAAGAATCTGTTATAAATTTACTAAGTACACCACATCAGTGAACAAAACTATATGTCAGGCAACAAGACTTGCATCATAACATTCAAAAAATCACCATATTCAGTAAAAAAAAAAAGAAAATAATTTAAAAAAAATTAAAATAATTCAATTAAAAATTATATGATGGCTCAGATATTGAGATACATGCAAGACATAACAACAACAAAACTATCAATAAACACAGGGACAAAAACTAACATGATTTTGCATAATAAAGATTTTTTCTCATGATTTGTGACAGGATGCGTAAACTACTACGCGCCATGCGGGATGAGTACAAGGCGCGTGCCCCGTACATCGCCTACCTGGTGCGCTGCCGGCAGGGCCTCCTCTCCACACTCGCACACATCGAGAGGCTACACAACAGAGTCAAGAGGTCAGATTTCTGTTTTAGACAAATTACTGTACCATAACACCTCACATATAAGCCATGGCTAGTACGCGAATCAGATCGGCAGTGCGGCTTATAGGATCAGCCCAGGGTCGGGATGCGGCTTATACACAATTTTTTGTCATTATGGTACAGTATTAAAATCGGCACATTTAGATGGCCGTAGTGGTAGTGCCTGTTTTAGCGCACCAGTGCCAATATATTTCAGCCTATAATTTGCAATGCGCTAATACAAGACGCGTTACTTGAAATATAAAAGTGTGTAAATATTGAATTTAAATACCCCTTCTAACAGCATGTGCTTAAACTAGTGGGCCACTACCATACTAGAAGAAGTAAATATTTGGTTACAGCCTAAGAGATGGGCTTTGTCTAGTAAATCAAATTTTAGGCACCAGAATTACATGTTTAATTGGCTTTGGGACCTTGTTTTTGCCATCCTGAAAGGAAGGCCATCCCAAGTCCTCCCTCTGCTCCTTTCTCCTCCTCCCTCTCTCCCCTCCTCCTTCCAGTTCATAACAATCCTATAAAATGTTAAAGCCACTACGGCTCAAGCCGTAAAATCCTTGAATTTGTCCCCTTGTGTGTAACTAGTACTGATTTTTTTAACAACATGCCCCCTTTGTGTTGTGCAGGGACAAGGCGGTGTGTAACAAGTACTTCCTCTCCGTGTTCATACGACTCTTCCTTGAACAGCGCGAGAGGGCACTCATGAGGTTTATAGCAGACTTCCAGAAACTCACCGTCTCCGACGAAAAGGTCAGCCAGGATCTCATCACATCTTACATTCCATTTGTATTTAACAAGAATGTTCAAGGAGTAGCCATGCCAACATCTCATTTCAAATTTTTATATTTATAACTTTTTCAGATTTTTGGCAAATCTGGCGGTGGGAGGGTTAAAAACCTGTCTGACTTTGAAGATATGAATTAGAGCAATATTTTCCAGCTAGTTTTGAACGTTAAAAATTTGTGGCTAATGCCTAGATATTTAATTGATTGTGAAAAATAAATAAATAATAATTGATTTTTGTGTGTTCCAGACGGAGCTTGTTGACCAGTTCCTAGAATACCTGCACAAACAGATGGAACAGGACGCCATGTGGCAAGGTGAGGCTCCTGGTTACCATGGCAACGCACTCTTCTTAGAGAATAACCTGACTGAAATTAATGCCTAGTCGAAGCATGTGTTTAAATAATATATTCTAATTCTAATACTTTGGATTTTCGACAAGAGCTAGGGGTGGGGGGTCCTAAAAAAAAAAAAAAAAAAAAAAAAGAAATTCTAATACTTTGGATTGCTATTTGATTTGCGTAGTCATTCGAGAGAAACTAAAGCTAGAAATAAATTTTTATTTTCATTTTTCAATTACAGCGGCAACAGAGTCTCAGATGAACGAAGCGCGAATCTACATCGAGCGGAATATCATGAGTCACATCTACACACACGCCATGTTCCCCAACGGGGACGGAGACATCCTCAGGGACCAGTAAGTTATCATGGTTGTAGAATGTTAAAACAATTATAGCCGAGTTGCCACATAGATAGATGACTCTTGCCTATGCAATTCTATAGTTGCCTATTCAATTCCATAGGAAAGCCCAGCACTACTTAGAAAGCTCCTGTATCTAAATTATGAAGATACTGCCATGTGTAATATAGTTAGTGCCCACATTTCTTCTGGGGCTTTATTTTCAACTACAATGACCATGGAATGTTCTCCCCATTTAGGAAGGCAATTAAACTGTTACTGTAAATTTTAACTAATATAAAAGTATTAATGAAAAAACTGGAATTCAAGTAATCTAGATAAGGCCTGATAAATTAAGTAATAACAGACCCAATAGAAGAGTGAATCCCTAGTGTAGATATTATGCATCAAATACCTCCAAATTAATCGACACACCAAAGACCTTTTAACATAAAAGATGGTGCAGATATTGATGTTTACAACACACGCTGTCTTTGTCCTAAAGAATTCTGCACGACCACATGTCTAAGTTAAGTGAGGTGATCACCCCGAACCACAAGGACCTCCGCGTATCGAGGATCTACCACTATGAGTGTCCCTGGCCCGCCGCCCAGGCCGAAATCTACATGATCAACGCATACAAGGTAATTTGCATGCCGACAACATAACTTGGTCACTCCAGTTATACAGTGTCCAATATGTATGCTCCCTTATATGGTAGGGTCTAAAACGTGGTATGCATCATCTGGTGACACTATCTTCAAACTGGTACAAACATAAGCCCACATTGGTCTAGACCCATATGTTCACAAAGGTAGTTTAAAAGTAAGATGTCTGGCCATATGAGGGTAGAGAAGACCGACTTAACTCTAGGGGAATATAAAATATCCTCACCCTTAGGCCACACCAAAATAAAAAGTTGGTCTACGCATTTTGTTTTCCAAAAATTGGTGCGGGAAGGCGATTTTTTTTAAAATCTTAATTTCTTAATGAAACCCATAGACCAACTTTTCTTTTTGGTCTGGCCTTAAAAGCATTTTCAAATCCATCACTCAGTCAAATTTCTTTTTTCAATTAAGTATTTCACTATTTCACTACAGACGCCGAAGGACAAACTGCAGTGTGTGCTGCGCTGTTCCTCCACCATCATGAACCTGCTCAGTATGGCCAACGAGAAGTCTGTACCCGCCGCCGACGACTTCATGCCAGTTCTCATCTACGTGCTCATCAAGGCCAACCCACAGAGTCTGCTCAGCACCATCCAGTACGTGACCAGCTTCTACGAAAAGCGCCTCCAGGGCGAGGAGCAATATTGGTGGATGCAGTTCTGCTCCGGGGTGGAGTTTGTCAAGACGATGGATTACGCCGATTGAGTCTTATTTTGATTGATATTGGCTTGAAATTGTTGGCTGTATGAAAAGGGGCTGTGCAAGGTGTGGGTGGAACACCAGGTTAGCATGAATAGTGCTGTGTGCTCCTTCGGGTAGGATGAGGATGGTGGTTTTTAATGAGGTAGCACGTATGTGTGCGCTCTCGCTGCTGCTACTGCTACACTAGACTGAAGCCGAATGTTAAGTTATTGTCCGTAAGGTCATGGAGGGAGCTGACCGTGTGCAGTGAGATTGTAGCTGACCGTGGTATTAGTGTAGTCTAGGATGGGATGTATATAGAATGCTGCGGTTGGCGATACTCATGGAAGCTGCCTGGGTAGGAAATGGAGTGCAGTGGCAGCTTGGTGAAAGTCATCAAGATATGTAATGTAATAAAGTGGAAAGTAAGTTTCTATTTGACAAGGAATCAACTGGGATTATATCCAAAAGTTTGGTTTTCAAGAGAAGTATATATTCAGTATATTTGAAAAATATAATGTATATGCATTATATAGTACATTCTTGGTCTTCACCTCTGATTTACTTGGAAAAACACTATATACATATACAGTATATGCCCAAATAGTTCACCATTCAAGAAGTTTATTGCCTTGATGCTGTCTTTTGTGACACAATGTGTGTTTTGTCTACTAATTCCACAAAGTGGTTACAATAGTTTAGTCCATCCACTTGACACTGTCCGCCAGCATGGGAAGTTGTACTTTCTAGCTGGCATAACTTTCTACGCTCATAATAGATCAGAGAGGATGCCTCTGCGGAAAATTACCATTGTGTCTCAGATGAAAAGTAGGCGAGATGCTGACTCAACACGGTTCAGTATAAACTAGTCCCTCCTTATTGAAGACTACCCACCCTGCAAAGCCACAGCATATATATATACATGCAAATGCACCCTTGATAAGTGTATATAAGTGTAATAAGTGATTGGAACCTTAATAGGATAGAACCAATAGAAATAAGGACCACTGCAACAGAATATTAGAGTATTCAGCACTTCAAGATTTATTAATTTAGTCCTGAAAGGTTTTTTATTATTCTTTAGATATTGCTTCTTAAATATAACCTCATACAGTAAGAGAACTGACCCCTCATATCCTATATAATAATTTCATTCGCTGTTCTTGCTTTAAAAAACTTTAGGAAAGAAATTTAATCCCAATGTAAAGCTAGGTTCATGAAAAAAGGCAAGAGTCAGGATTTATACTGCGAAAGTGTGATATTTAAGGCAACTTAAAAGATTCAGCTACAGACTGGAAACATTAATAGTAATTAGAAGCCAAGAGTAAATTTATTCAAGGGCTTTCGTTTGCACTTAATAAAAGAAAAAAAATAGTAGGGAGAGATTTCTGTATGTAGAACTGTACCCTGTTTATCCAGTATGTTGTGTATTATTTGTTTAACAGAGTATTGGTGTTATAACACTTTATATTGATGGTACATCTGGTGTACAAAGATTATACAGATACATGTCTTTTCTTTTCTGTTGAGTGTTTTCTGTTGGGGTTCAATCATTTGAATTTCTTTGGATGTTGCAAAGTTGTAGAATAGCAAGAAAAGAAAGTGTACAATACCTTGTATAGCGTAAATAAGTGGAAAGGCAACCCAACACATTTTATAGTGATTGTATATATTAGCTACAGTGGAGATATGTTGTGAGGAAAAACATTTTAATTGTATATTATTGGTTATTGTATATTGCTACATGTTATTTGTATGCATCCATCATCTTCTAAGCAGTGTGCTTACTCATTATTGAATGGGTCAGTTTTGTGGGTATTCTCTGTTTTCTTAGTTATGTTATTGTTGATTTTTATGGAGAGCCCTCATGTTTCTGAATCAAACTCTCTGTCAATATGAACACAAATATATATACTATGTGTGGATACCTCTACTAGAATATTATCCTGAATAACTCTTACCCTTGTAAGAGCTTCCAGCTATTTCCTTACTGTTACCTATGTCTCTTAAGCGTTTGATTCCTAAAATGCTAGCGTATACGTATATATCACACATATTCTCAGATCAGGGTTCTTGTTTGCATCATTTCTGGGACCGAAGACAGATAATAATCAAAGTAAAAACAAATTGGAGTTGGGTATGACCAAGGCACTATTTCTTTAAGCTTGAATATTTACTAAACAGTTTCAGTGGGGCATCACACTCAAAAGAACCCCATCTTAGGAAATTTAAAGAATTACTGTTAGTAGGAAATGTGTCAGAAAAATGTGTCACTTTAACACCTCAATAATTGCTATATAGCACCCATGTATATATCTTAAAGTATCCTATCTAACACTCTAAATAATAAACTTCTGAAAAATAAGCTAATGTAAATAGTGCCAAGATGGGTAACAGATCCACTGTAACAGTATACTTACCATATACTACAACTACACTACAATAGTGGGGTCTTCTGTTTAGAGTATGAACTTGGAGACTTTAGATGCAGCATACAGGACTATGTCAACATACTCCAAGGGGCATACCTTTCAAAATTTACATAAAACCATGAAAATATTCACATTTGTATGTCACATGTCCAAATTTATATGTATTTGGCCATTATTTTGTAATACATACACACATTTGTATTGTCAAAGTGAAGAATATACTGTCAGATCAAACTATTTATGGTTATTTTTTGTTTACTATAGATTGAAAGAAATATATTATATGTAATATTGGAACAGAGTCTTGGCAGAAATCCTTCTCATGATTCACCATTCCAACCCTACTTATTTCCTTAAGTAATGTACACTAAAGTAGTGAGATTAATTCAACTACTTTTAAATTGAATACTTTCAATTGATAGAATATTAAAAGGAAATTCCACAAGCTGAGTACAAAGATGTCAGGGAATTGCACATTCTGAATTTATGTTGCATATGCTGGTAATTGTCATTCCTGCTCATACCGTGCTTCAGATTTTGATCATATAGAGGCCTATTCTTTATCAACCTATAACCATGGAACTATACATGTAATGTAGACATCTTGTATACAAACATTCTATGAGTCTGCCTTATTGGTGTTGAGTTACTATTTGCTCAAATACCTATTTTCTGGATTGAGGTAATTGAGAATGTAAGGTCCTATAATGTATAGCAGAACACTTAGCATATGAATATTGTAAATGTCAGTTTTATGACCAGTCATGGCATATTAATATAATTGTTCTAATTTATTTGATTAAATTGTATTCACTTAATTGAAGAGAAATTACCATATGAAAGTCATCCTATTGTATGCAACTCTATTGAACAAGCAAATCTTACAAACAACTAATAATGTGTTTAGAGTTAAAACAACATACACCTTAGTTACAACATAGCAATGCTCTCTGTCTGACTCTGTAATACCTAAACTCTACATTCTGTACCTTCTCAACATATATGCAACCCCAACTCTATTACTATTCAGTATTCTTGTGCACAAGCTGTGTAACTAGGATCTAAATGAATAACCATTCTGCTGTTAGAACATCACAATGCCAAAAAGAGAATCATCCAATGTGAAACTTGTTAAAGTTGATGTTTGTTTGAGTCCTCTGACTAATAAGTGTAGTGGACATTTCTTTTATCCTAGATTCATTTTAACATTGTGGTTTGTATGATTATCCCTGATTTGTGGAAATGATATCATTAAGGATGGCTATCTATAGTTTAAAAAGAGGAATGGACATGAATTAAATGATGAAAATAACCTATCATGATTAGTGTCAGTTGATCTCTGCTCCAAGATGTCTGCATAGGTTTCTGAAACCAACTGCAGCATCTGTATGTGCATAACATTAATAAGAAGCTGAGTTGCTTTCTTATCATCTTTGGTTACTCAAAAATGTGATCGCTCTTTTGTTTAAGACGACACATTGTGACTATGATTATTCAGTATATATTTTAAAGCCCCCCAACTTTACTGAAACAAAAAGTTCACCGAAAGCTATAAGGCTAAACTTATTATGGTGCATCCCTGAAGATGTCACGCCAATACTCACTTACAATGCATGGTTTAAACAACTTATCAGCAAAGATAATACTTCTGCTTTCGCAGGTATTCCCCAAAATTTCCATAATCATTATTTTAAATAATGTTAAATTTCCTGAAATAAGCTGGCCAAAATCGACCACTCCCTTTTGTTGTTTTGTTCGGCCAGGGAATGGCATCAATTGGTGATGTAATGCCTGTTAGGTTACAGTGACATTGGTTTTATATTTTGATGACGTGAATACACGAGCCATGAGTACATATTGAGGTATGGTAGGACTGGATTTCAAGATTTCCGCCGGTTTCAAACCGTGTATTGTGGGAGAAAATGTAATATACATGTAGTTTTAGATGGTATTGCTACAGCTAACATAAGTGCAATTGTTTAGGTTAAGCTAAAATCAGCTTTTTCACTTCACAGAAAAACTATTTGGTAGTATCTTTCTGCACATTATTAAAGTTTGCATGGTGTAAGTTTCCACTATGTAAAGGTTTACATTCAAGAGACAGAACACAATATTGTTTAGAGTATGTCCTTACCAATTTGGAAAAGGAACATGGTGAAGGTATGGGAAGCCCCATGCACTTGTGTTTTCTACATTAGTTCTGTTTACATGAGATAGGTGGCACTGCTGAGGTAGCAGGGTATAAGTTAGTTCTTAACTTCTAAGGGTATGATAGACTTAAACAAGAAAATACCTCTGAATGAAACCATTGCCTTCCTGAAATACTTTTGGCAATCCTTTATGTTTTTCTTTCAAACATTAAGTAGGCATAGAGAAAATACATTAACTTGAAACAGTTAGTTACTGTATTGTGTTTCCTATCGGTTTGACTCCTTCAAATGTATCTGTTTTAAATGCACCTTTCACGTGGGATGTCGTTTAGGTACTAATTCTTTGATTTAATTCAAATTGGTATCAAATCTGTATATTGTCCGGCTGCCTTTAAATTTAATGGAATGCCCATACATAAATGCTATAGATGATTTTGTTAGGACCTGGGTTTCTTCCTTTATACTGTTAGTAATTTAAACATTAGTGATATTGGCCAATCAATGTGTATATGATGGGAAATGAGGAGAAGCAGAATAGGCTCTCATAACAAAGTGTTCTGCACTGTTTGTACCATACTGTATATGTTATGTATAGCCTGTAAATGTATCATATTTATGATCATTTGCTAATGGAAACATTCTTTATTCAAACTAAAAAATAAAATGCTTCATATCTATCATTACATGGTTTGTCTCATGTATGTTCTAATATAGCTTCATAGGGCATGACTGTTTGATATAGCAAGGACATAATTATGATAACATTGAATATTTTGATTACTTAATATTATAACGTGTTATAATGGGTTGAGGAATAGCTTTAAATAAGATGGGTGTTTAGCAATTCTAAGGTTCATACCCGAGGCTAATGTCCAGGGGCGAGTATCATCCTAACTATAATCATATCTATTTTGTCCATACCATTTTACTCATAGCACCATTTTAGCATGGGGGGGGGGCTTGAGGGGGGGGTTCCCATGTCGCATGTCGATTTTAAGAAATGACCATGTCACATGTCTATGTCGCTTAATGATGCTCATGTCCCATGTCGATTTTAAGAACTGTCCAAATCCCCTGTCACTATCTTTTTAAGCCTCATGTCGCATGTCACTAGGCCTCATGTCACATGTCGATTTTAAGAAATACCCATGTCGCCATATCGAATTTAGGGGTCTAGAGCCATATAGGGGTTTATAGCCTGGTCTTTTATGATTTTTCATCTCACTGATAAAGGTATAGGCTGTCGTTTCCCCTACAGCTTGGGAGGCCTGTGACCCTTTCCATGTTTGCTAACGCCTTTACTGGGGTTAGGTTATGTTAGTTTGGACTAGGGACTTCCCTACTGATGTAGGCACTTTTTGCCTGGCCATAGAGGTCTATGGTCGAAACAATTCGTCTGCAACATAGACTGTAAGACATAGGGCAATGTAATATGCATGGCCATTGGATCAGAAGCAGGCATGGTGGAATTATTGCTACAGAGAGTATCTAGGAATGTTCACATTATATTTGCATTGTGTTGCGGGTCTAGCCAGGGACAATATCACTACTTTTGCTGAAGGCCTAATATGGGGGTCTAGATGGGGGGTCCCCATGTCGCCTGTCGATTTTAAGAAATGGTCATGTCCCTTGTCACTATCTTTCTATTCCTCCTGTCGATTTTAAGAAATGCCCATGTCGCCTGTCGATTTTAAGAAATGCCCATGTCGCCCTGTCGATTTTAGGGGTCTACCCCCATTAATATGTCCTAACAAAGCCAGAAAACATGGTCCAGGCCACAGCAACAGAAGGTTCACAATGAGTGGAGGTCCAGATGACATGATGGCTTATGGTGCATGTCCGTCGTGTCAAAAGGACAGCGAGAATAGGTTGCTAGCCTGTATTTGCTCAATCATGCCGACCCTTTGTCTACAGTGGGGCTTAAATGACCAACAAAAAAGAAGGCTCCACTGGGAATCGAACCCAGGATCTCCTGTTTACTAGACAGGCGCTTTGCCAACTAAGCCATAGAGCCGCACATCGTCTGGTCATTCATACCCCTATGATATATCAATATAGATCTATGTTATCCAGCTGTTGATTCCCAGCATCACCATTCCCATTATGCTGACCCGATGACCCATGCAGCATCTATACTAACCATAATAATGGCAGCCTAGTGCGTTGATGCATTACCAGGCCTATACCTTCTACATGTATCTTTATGGTGTATGAAAGCAAATGGGTGTGGACCACCAAATTCGACTTAGCTATTTCTTAAAATCGACATGAGGTCTTGTGACATGAGGGTCAAAAAATATAGTGACAGGCGATATGAGCATTTTTTAAGATCAACATTCGACATGGGGACCCCCCATCCAGACCCCCAATCAAGTCACTCGCCAGGGCTGCATTCATACACGATGACGATAAAGTTGTATACTGAATGTGTTATTACGGACTGTAGATAATCTATCCTGTCTTCTTTCTTTTCCTTTGGCTTATTGATGAAAAACTAACTGTACTATTGAAGATCTTTCAGCCAATAAATATTGCGAATACAAAAATGCAAAAGGGCACAACGCTGCCCTTTATGTGAGAATTTCACAACTTGAGCCCAATCTCGAAATTCGCGAATTTCACAAGTAGATGATCCCGGTGGGATCCAGGCTTAACTAAGTATGAAATTGACCTGCACAGCGTGATAACCTGTCCGTTTTTTACCCCTGTGGACATTACGGAGGACCTATATTGCACTCATAGAGAAGCTTGAGACCCCAGTCTTCCCCTAGAGCTGAGAACATGGGATGCCTGTGAAGCAGCGTTCAGTGTCTACGTGATCATAGTTACATGAGGTTAGATACATGTAGCCTGTGATCGGTCACCCTGAACCCGTTAAGGGCCGCATAGTGCTTTATGCATTATGCCCCTTCTCATCATGATACATGGATGCAGTCCTGGCGAGTAACTCGCCAATGCTGCATCCATGTACCATGCCGACCCTATGGGGTTGATACACTCACGATTGGTCAGGACGATGCTTACAAACCAACCCTGGAAAGTAGACTAGACAAGCCAGGGCTGCATGCATGTATCATGACAACAAAAAGTAATACCACATTATATTACTGGGCGGGCCTTAAAGGGCTAAAGGAGGTGTGATGTTCATCTCCGAGTGGTGTACTTCCTGTAATCTACACACACCTGCCCCCCCCCCCCCCCCACGTGACAGAGTGCAGCCAGGTCGCCGGGGGGGGGGGGGGCACTCCCCCAGCTTTGGTTACTATGTGTCAACACCATTTCAAGGGAAAGGGTATGTCTTTGGACCCGCAAGGGCCCATGAAAAGGGTTGCTTTTTAGGCAATTATGGAGGAAAAGGGGTACATTTTGAGTTCTAATTACTCAAAGATCTTTGAGATTAATTCTTTCATAGCATTTTCCTCACACTAGAACTATCAGTGTATATGTTTTAAGGCCCACCTCTTTTGGGTACATTCTATAATCCTTAAACTGGTTATCCTTGATAAGAGTATAGCTCTCATGGTTTCCCTTGATTAGGGTATGTTTTGAGCTCAATTTGCAGTGAACTACTTTGGGTTGAAAGGGGTACTAAATTTGAGATGATGTTCACACATTGTTACTATAGAAAAGATAGGGAGTGCCCCCCCCCCCGGGAACCAGGTGGAGACCTGCCAACACAGGAGGCGCACCCTTAACATGCAATGTACAGGATGCCACATGCAGGAGCCGTGAGAGCGGACATCGCTGCATCCAACCCATCACTGCATGACAGTCTTTGCGAAAACTTTTTCATTGCACAGGACATTCGGTCCAGCAAATTTTCAATGTTGAAGGACCGGCTACATTTTTGGAGGACTGGATAGCCACATATCTAATGATTTCTGAATTTTAAGTATAAAAGAGTTTTGTCCTTTAAAAATAAAATTTATTTGTAATCATTTATGGCCAAATCTAGTTCAGAAAAGCCCAACATGTGACTGGACATTCGGTCTTGCTACACTTGTAAATCTGCTGGACCGGTGGCATTTTAGAAGGACATTGCCACTGTCCTGCATGTTTTCGCAAAGACTGCATGCACTAGCTGTGCTGCATCCAACCCATCACTGCATGCATCAGCTGTGCTGCATCCAACCCATCACTGCATGCATCAGCTGTGCTGCATCTAACCCATCACTGCATGCCTCAGCTGTGCTGCATCCAACCCATCACTGCATGCCTCAGCTGTGCTGCATCCCACCCATCACTGCATGCCTCAGCTGTGCTGCATCTAACCCATCACTGCATGCCTCAGCTGTGCTGCATCCAACCCATCACTGCATGCATCAGCTGTGCTGCATCCCACCCATCACTGCATGCCTCAGCTGTGCTGCATCTAACCCATCACTGCATGCCTCAGCTGTGCTGCATCCAACCCATCACTGCATGCATCAGCTGTGCTGCATCCCACCCATCACTGCATGCCTCAGCTGTGCTGCATCTAACCCATCACTGCATGCATCAGCTGTGCTGCATCCAACCCATCACTGCATGCACCAGCTGTGCTGCATCCAACCCATCCCTGCATGCATCAGCTGTGCTGCATCCAACCCATCACTGCATGCCTCAGCTGTGCTGCATCTAACCCATCACTGCATGCATCAGCTTTGCTACATCCCATCCATCACTGCATGCACCAGCTGTGCTGCATCCCACCCATCACTGCATGCATCAGCACTGCTGTGCTGCATCCAACCCATCACTGCATGCATCAGTACTGCTGTGCTGCATCCAACCCATCACTGCATGCATCAGCTGTGCTGCATCGAATCCATCACTGCATGCATCAGCTGTGCTGCATCCAACCCGTCACTGCATGCCTCAGCTGTGCTGCATCGAACCCATCACTGCATGCACCAGCTGTGCTGCATCCCACCCATCACTGCATGCATCAGCACTGCTGTGCTGCATCCAACCCATCACTGCATGCATCAGCACTGCTGTGCTGCATCGAACCCATCACTGCATGCATCAGCTGTGCTGCATCCAAATCATCACTGCATGCATCAGCTGTGCTGCATCCAACCCATCACTGCATGCACCAGCTGTGCTGCATCCAACCCATCACTGCATGCCTCAGCTGTGCTGCATCCAACCCATCACTGCATGTATTAGCTGTGCTGCATCCAACCCATCACTGCATGCACCAGCTGTGCTGCATCCAACCCATCACTGCATGCATCAGCTGTGCTGCATCCAACCCATCACTGCATGTATTAGCTGTGCTGCATCCAACCCATCACTGCATGCACCAGCTGTGCTGCATCCAACCCATCACTGCATGCACCAGCTGTGCTGCATCCAAATCATCACTGCATGCATCAGCTGTGCTGCATCCAACCCATCACTGCATGTATTAGCTGTGCTGCATCCAACCCATCACTGCATGCACCAGCTGTACTGCATCCAACCCATCACTGCATGCATCAGCTGTGCTGCATCCAACCCATCACTGCATGTATTAGCTGTGCTGCATCCAACCCATCACTGCATGCACCAGCTGTGCTGCATCCAACCCATCACTGCATGCACCAGCTGTGCTGCATCCTTTGATGTACTGTTAACCCTTCAAGGACAGCATGGTGCATTAATGCATCATGCCCTTGGTCGTCATGATGCACCAATGCAGCCCTGGCGAGTTACTCGCCAGGGCTGCATTGGTGCATCATGCTGACAAATGTCATCTTTTAGCAACATCCGTCTTTATAGAGTTAATAGAAAAAGATCACAGTGGACTGCCTGCTAACGGTTCAAACTGTCATTGATCACCTATTTGACAATTATCAATTACCTTATATACAATTACCAATACTGTACGGTTGCAGCAGTGCCTATATAGGAAGAGCGCAGATAGGAGACAATTTGCCATATATTTAAGAGACCTGTTTCCACCAGCATCATATTTATTAGACAATTGCAGACTTAAGTGATGTACTAATTACGATATCCTACTCATCAACATCATTACCTCTATACGACTGTTTCCGGTCAGTAATTACCTTAATCAGTTGCCAAAGCAAATTATTATACATGCAGTAAATGTACCGTACATTGAGTAAAACTCATGTCGGTCTGGTTCTTTCCAGCGTCAAGCATTCCCCGACTCGCTTTTAAATAGTATATCACGTAATGTTGGACTCCCCTTCAGTCTCCATGGAGGGAACCTTGCTTGACTCCATCTAAAATAATATAGTTACCGGGATAGTTAAGGGTGAACTACGCAGGGAGGGTCCAGCCTTGCTTGACTCCATTTCAAGGGTCATTTGGGTGACATGCTTGACTCCAGAAAGAGACTCATGCCAACCCCTCTTTTCTCTATGTGTGGCATCTATAATTATGTGGAAAGAATAAACAATGTCATTTGTTGCAAATACAAACAGCTTATTATTGACAAACCAAAACTAGTTTTAAAGTCACTGCTTTTTGAATTCGTGCTGTTAACTTTAAGAAGAAATTGCTTATAGGCTTACTACCACGAAACACCCTGCGGCCCCTCACACCTCTTAAGTTAAAATGGTAACACAAAAATGGTAACATGAAAAGCAACAGGGGTATATATCTGATATATATGTGTGTATGTATACATAGGGCGAAGGGCCTGGGAGGAAACCAGCTGGAGCGTATCTCCACCCTTACACCCTGGAGTAAGTACTGGATGGTACTGGATATAGAGATCACGTGACGCAGGGGTCAAAGGTCCAGTTCAGGGACTGGGTGCGTCATCCTTAAGTTTAGGTGGATTGGGTATTATATTGATTGGGACAGAACCAAATACAAATTGGTGTTCTTCAAAGGCCCTAATTTTGCTTATAATAACGTTTACTGTGTTTGTTAACATCCATGCAATGAATGACCACACATTGCTCACACCTGCCTCTAAAATGGTAATCAAACGTCTTACCTATATACAATGACCCTTGACCCTTAAATACGATATGAGTAGTATAGTATGTATCGGAACGGGACTATAGTTAAGTACTGTTTATTACTCAATCGACATGCAGCCAATCAGAGGCCTCCATTTGGTCACGTGACCGGAAGTGACCTACTTAGGGGATTAGTGGTGCATTCTGGGTACCCCTGCAGCCAATCAGAGGCCACCATTTGGTCACGTGACCGGAAGTGACCTACTTAGGGGATTAGTGGTGCATTCTGGGTAACCTACTGACCTACTTAGGGGACCGGAAGTGACGTCATATGACCTAATTTAGGATCACGTGACCGGAAGTGACCTGATGAGTCACGTGAGCGGAAGTGACGTCACATGACCTAATGGCCGACCGGAAGTGAGTGACCTCATTGAGGATCACGTGACCGGAAGTGACTTGATTGATCACGTGAGCGGAAGAAGAAGTTTTTTGTTTAGGAAGTGAGGGTCTTTAGGATCACGTGACTGGAAGCGACGTCGTCACATGAGTGACGCTTTAAGAGACTGCGCGACTTACTAGTAAAAGAAGACGTATGAAAATAAAAACACAACAATATTTTATTTTATTTTTTTTATTTCTTTTTTTTTCAATCTTGATAAACACTCTATTTTTGGAAAGATGCACACGCTTATTTTTTTTTTTTTTCATATCTCTAAAGGACTCGTTGTCACACCGTCAGAATGCACGCGACGCTTATAATACAAGTAGCGCACGCCGTCTTTCTCTATGGTGTAGGTGACCATTTTGTTTCGCACCACTTTGAAGTTTCTATTTACAGCAATGAGAGTTTTTTAGTTGGCGAAGAACATCCAAGAAGTCGTCTGGTTCCTGAGGGTTTTGTTTCTTCTGTACGCCTTTTGCACTCCATTTTTTGGATTTTCTTTCACCGGTGTCGCTGACTCGATCGTAGCAAATGTAAGTCTTAGGCTTGAGACTTAGGATCCCGTCACCTTCCCACTCCGCTTTCATAAGCCCCGAAGTTCTCAGATCGTGAAGGTACCGTCTCTCACAACATCCGCCGGGCGGCGGACACCATTCTCGCACTCTTTCCGTTTTTGTCTTCACGAAAAGCTCTAAGTGATCGTCGCACACCGCTGTCGGAAGCCACTTTCGTTTCTCTCTGAAGTACGTCTCTCTCAGGCGAGGTTTGACTAGGTCATCCAACGTGTCACCGCTGAGAGCCATGTAAAGACTGTCGGTGTCCATTTGACAAAGGGCATAATCGCGCCGATCGACGAATCTATCCAAGAAGTCGTATGTGAACTCTAACATTTTCAACTTCGCGTACTGGTATACCATGAACCCTATTTGAATAGGGAGGTTGTTGTTGACTGTTTTCGGTTGTAGTTCGACTTCAAACAGATCGGAACTCAACTCGGACGCCTTTTTGAAGCGCCACGAATTGGCCAATAGTTCGAACTTCCGACTGTCAGTGTATCTCACCGCCGTGTGTTTTTCTTTGTTGCAGATTGTTTTACCGTACGTAGCGTTTCCCATTAACTTGTAACAGTCTGACAGAATTTTCTCGTTCTTGTTCACGTCGCCACGTCTTCGCGCCGCCGTTACTTCGTCCGCGAAACCGGCAAAGGAGCGTTTAGGTAGGTATTCTACCACCAGCTGCACTTTGGTGACTATCAAACCGTGCTCTAAATACCACTTGAGAAGCAGCGTTCCCAAGAGAATATTTTTTCCGTGGTAACTCCCTATCAGACATCTCTGAGGCGTGTTCAACAGCTTTTCTTCCTGCGCAAAGTCTGACATGTGAGGTCCTATGTCCGATTTTGAAACGGTCGCGTTCTTGAAAACGGGGGTCATTTCTTTGAAGTAGTCTCGTAGGTGAGGCGGCGTAGTGATGTCCACTTGAACTAAACCGAACATTTTCTCCTCTTTCACAGCGGAAAGGATGTCGCTCTCGCTCATCGCGTTTCGAGACACTTTCAAAGCGTCAACCTTCCAGCGTTGTTGGGAGGCCTTGACCCGCTCATCTCGACGCTTCATCTCTCGCCATTCGCACTCCCACACGACGACCAGCTTGTGACCTAGCGCTTTCAAGTAAGCGCTTACTCTGGTCGTTCTGTCGCGTCTCTCCTCTCTCAGTGAAGCGCACTGATATCGGTGCGACGGTATGCACTCGTGAGCGTGGAACCAACACCCGTGAAACTGGAAAACCGTATTAGAGGCCCCGTGAAACCCGTCCACGCGAATTCTCCGACAGCCTACAACCATTTCGCCGCCGTTCAAAGCGTGGCGCAGTTTCACGTCGCGGTCGTGCTCTACGAAGCGTAACCACTCCAAAGCGCTGTGAGAGTTTCTTTGCCTAATTTCGGGCTTGAACTCGGTCTCGGGCCGTCTCACCGCGTAATAGCCCGTGCAGTGCGCTTCGCTCATGCAGCGCAAGTACAGAGAGTTAGCGTCTAGTCCTAGGATGTGTTGGCACGGTCTCGCTTCTTCGCCGTACTTGTGCTCCCTTATCCGCGTGGTGCCCTTCTCGTGAAATCTATGGAAGATGATGGAAGGACCGCCGACTAGATTTTCTTTGATCAGAGCGTGGAGGACGGCGTCGAACTGGGGGAACGTTGTGAACGCGTCTTCTAGGTTTTGGAAGAGGAACCGTAAAGTCAAACCGGCGAGAGAAACTCCGTCTTTCAACATGTCAATGCCGCGATCTTGGAAAAATTTAGCGTGATTTTTCAGAGCTTCTATGAAAGGTTTGACGTCTTTGTTGTTGTAGTGGATCAAGTAGTCTTCCATAGTTTGCATCTTCTCGTCGGACCAAACTTTCTGACATGCGGCATAGTCGGATTCGGACATTTTGACGCCCGTCAGCTCGCTGTCGAAAGCCGATCTCGGTGGCAGCGTTCTGTTTGCCAGTTTCCTGGTAGACGTCATCCATTCGTAAGGAAAGTGACCTTTCTCTTCGTTCCTGGTGAAAGCTCGCAAATAGGTCGCGTAGTTGTAACCGGGTGCCAAATAGTTGACTACGTCCAAGAAAACCGTGTGCTGTGTGTAAACCGCCAAGTATTGATTGCTTCTCTTTATGACGCTGAATTCTTGGTTTCTTCGGTCTCCGGAGGCGAAGAACGAGTGAAGGCGTATTTTGATCAGGTTCAAGTCGTAACGCCCCGAGTTGAAGCCCACGACTGGAGCTTGACGGATGTATCTCAGAAGACGCTTCTTCAGTTGAACTAACGGGTGTCTGGTCTGAGCCGCAGCGAAGCCGCCTGGAGAAGGGGTGAACGTCGCCTCCTCCAGCAGGAGAGCTTCACCTATCGCCGCATCTAACTTCGCTAAGGTCGGTCGGTAAAGTTCTAGCACAGCTTCCCCGATGACTTTGGCGTTCTCGTTTATGTGATTTAAAACTCGGTCCAACAAGGGGTCGGAATCTGCGTCGGATTCTCTGACGAAGCAGACGGGCCCCTCCCACCCCGGAAAGTCGGATGCGACGCTAGCCGACAAAGGGACGTGATCCCACAGCAGGGACACGTGTTCCGTCGACGGTTCTTTGCACGGTCTGAAGAAAGCCTCGAAATCGAAGGCGATCTTGTAAGGGTAGATTCCGGAATGTCCGTCGGGGGGAAAAATGGAGAAGTCTGCTAGCGCTTCGAAAATCGTTCTCGAATTTTGGTAGATGCCACCTACGTAGCGCAACTTGACTTGTCGGCAAGAGGAAAGCTGGTTCCTGTGTCTCTTCAGCAAGAACTCGGTGGTGAACGCTGCCTTACACTTGCAACATTCGTATATGCCCGCGTACGCGTTGAAGTCCGTGACCAGAGAGACGTGCAAACCGCCTTTCGCCGTCAGGTGTAGGTTGACTTTACCTCGGGCGGCCAGAGTTCTGGAAGGCGGTCTGATCAGAGTAACGCGTCTTCTCAACTTCCGCCCCGGCACTTGACGCGACGCGGTGTAAACCGCTATCTGTACGTCAAACAAGTTCTCTAACGCGGGTAAGTCGCGGATGTTCAGACCCGGAAAGGATTCAGGTGTGGCAGCGGGACAGAACTGACGTAACAAATCTGAAGCGCGCTTGCTGGTGTTGTATAAGTGAAAGGAAATGCAGCGGAAGATGCAGAGGTTGTCCTTATTGGGAAAATCTAACACGCCGCTTCTCTTTCCAACTCGACCGGCCTGAGTGATCCTACCGCCTATGGGGAATTCCCCCGGTCCCATGTAAACGCAAATGTTCAAATTGGTAGGAAAAAGAACGTGCCACTTGGTGTCAGCGTCGCAAAGTTTCCGTACTTCCTAGCAAGCGACGGTGTTTTCCATCTTTGAGAGGAGCTCTTCCAAAGTTTCTGAATTAGTTATAGTAGGGAGCGGTTGTATGAGAGTTGCGTTGTTCTGGGAGGCGTGAAAGTAGCGCAGTTTGCTCTTGTCTTCTCTGTGTTGTAAGAGTAAGCCTACCGAGAAACCCACTTTGTATCTGAATCTTTGTGTCAAGTGAATGCGACGCATAGTATCTACAGCGTCACTCAACTCGCCGGTTGGTAGCCTGAAGTTTGTTACACTCACGCGAGTCCCGTGCATCCTGACGCCCGTTTGTATCGCAGGCCAATTCGCCGTGAACGTTTCCTCCCCGTTCGGTACAGCACATATGCGCGGAGGGACGGTCACCCCGTCCAGAGATTCGCGTACTTAGGTACTACTCTACAATTTTCTACGTGTCTCTCGTGGTTGTACGGTCTTTTAAACATTTTGAAACACTTTTCGCATACGTACTGTGTCATGTTTTTTTTTCACTCAGTTACCAACTACTTAGCCGTCAAACTATCTATCTATCAATCTATCTGTCTATCTATCTATCTATTTATCTTTCTGTCTGCTGTCTGTGTATCCGTCTGTCTGTCTCATACAGCGTACGTCAAACGCTGTGTGTGTGTGTGTGTGCGTGCGTGAGCGTTGAGCGTCTCTCATTCCGAATCTATGCCGAGATATTTCAGAATGATCTCTGTTTTGTCATCCAACTCTTTGAGCGCTCTGGCGGACAGCGTCACTCCCTGCTGTGTGGGTTTTTTGTCAGGACCTTCGTACTTGCGCACGTGGACGAGGTTCTTACCGCTGTAGTAGCTCACAGCTGCGTACACTTCGCCCTCCTCATCCAGCACTGCAAACCAGGGGGTGTGATTAGGTTTTCCTTGCGCGGCCGCTGTGTCGCGTATGCGCACCACTGCGCGGATATCGGCGATACGTGCTATTAGCTCGCGCAGCGCGTCGGCCGTGAAGTGCACTCGCTTGCTTCTGGTCAGAGACGCCTCTTTCACCTGGCCGTCTTTTGTGTAGCCACGTCCTCCCAGATCTCCAGCGTCAAAGCTCCGTCTAAGCAGAACTCTAACCCGAGAAGACGGGAGAAGGTTTTCTCTGCTTCTTCTCGTCCATCTCGTTCTTTTTCTTGTATTTTTCTCTTCTTACTAGGCCTTGTTGTTCTGGAACTCACCTTAGAACGTTTCACACCCGCAGGATGAGTAACACCATCAGCGTGAGCTGAATCAGCAGCAGAACCGATAGCAGGAGCAGCGTCAGCGCTGGTGGTATCCGAGGCCTCGTTGTTGGAACAGAGCAGCCACACGCCGTCGGTGCTGAGTGTAGCGGTAGAAGATGAAGCGCCGCCGCCCTCGTAAGGTGGCGGTGAGGGCAGTCGCCACGGACCGGACGGGGCGCTACTAGTGGAAGTGAGGTCGAAAGGTCGAAGAGGGGAGCCGAAAAACGTACCGCCCACCCCTTTCCCTTCGGGTTGTTCGTACGCCTCGTCGTCAGCGTCGTTCTCTGTCTCACCCTGTTGCTGCTGCTGCTCCTCCTCCTCCTCCTCCTCTTCTTCTCGGTTTAGGGGCTGAGTGTCCGAATAGCTGTCACTCTCAGCGCGAGCGGCGTCGAGGGCGTCGGTCGATGTAGTGGTGGAGGAGAGGGGCTGTGCAACGTGCGGCAGGTCATCAAAGTCATCAACAGTAGTGGGGAGGTAAAAACCCGGTTGCCAGTACTGCGCTGTGCCAGGAGCGTTGTCGTCAGTAGTAGTAGCGGTAGCAGCAGGTGCAGCAGAAGCAGCAGCAGCAGCAGCAGCAGCAGCAGACGCAACAGTAGCAGGCGCAGCAGCCTCAGCAGGCGCAGCGGTAGCAGGCGCAGCGGTAGCAGGTGCAGCAGCAGCAGCAGCCGCAGCAGCCGCAGCCTGAGGATCACCAGCAGGCGGGGCGGCAGTAGCAGCGGCAGCGCGCTTAGCAGCAACGTGTACCGTCGCGAGTGTAACAACGTCGCTAGCACGACGACTACTACCAGTAGTACTACTACCACTACTACTACTACTACTACTACTAGTACTACTACTGCTACTACTACTGCTACTACTACTACTACTGCCGCGAGCGCTCGCTACAGCGGGAGGGTGATAAGACCAAGCGGCTGCGGCGGTAGTCTCATTTTCAGTAGCAAGAGGAGGCACTGACGCTAAACGAGCGCTGTTCCGCGTAGTCTTCTTGTTCTTGGACGGCGCTAGGTGTTGTCTTTTGCTCATGGTGGTGACTGTAGAGAGCAGCAAAAGAATGAGTGAGTGAATGGAGGTTTCCAGGCCCCTTATATACGCCTTCTCGCTTCTAGAGCTAAGCTACTTACTGACCCTGTTCAGCTGCCGCCGGCTGGCCGGCGGCCATTCACAAAGAGAAACAAAAGACATAAGGCATGACGTTTTCAGCTGGATCCCTTTCCCCCCTTTTGAGAGATCGACTGTCATGAGCTAAGCCGCTTACCACCCTGTTCAGCAATTCAACGCGCATTAGCTGTATAAAGGATTAAGCGGTTGCTGCCGTCGACTGACCGGCGGCCATTCACAAAGACATAAGGTATGACGTTTTCAGCTGGATCCCTTTCCCCTCTTTTTTTTTGAGGGATCCACTGTCATGAGCTAAGCCACTTACCACCCTGTTCAGCCATTCAGCGCGCGTTAGCTGTATGAAGGATTAACGGTGATGAGCTTAGAGTGTGTATACAAAAAAAAACTACAGGAGGCGTGTGGCGTGAAGCAGGACCCCCCTAAGACGAATGTGTCTGTCTGTGAGTAGAGGCGTGTGCATGTGGTGAGCGACTTAAGTGTAAGACAAAAAAAAATCACCACCTCCTGCCGTGGTGAGTAGACCGGGCCGGCCAGGCGGCGGCCGGCGTCACTCCCTGCTGTGTGGGTTTTTTGTCAGGACCTTCGTACTTGCGCACGTGGACGAGGTTCTTACCGCTGTAGTAGCTCACAGCTGCGTACACTTCGCCCTCCTCATCCAGCACTGCAAACCAGGGGGTGTGATTAGGTTTTCCTTGCGCGGCCGCTGTGTCGCGTATGCGCACCACTGCGCGGATATCGGCGATACGTGCTATTAGCTCGCGCAGCGCGTCGGCCGTGAAGTGCACTCGCTTGCTTCTGGTCAGAGACGCCTCTTTCACCTGGCCGTCTTTTGTGTAGCCACGTCCTCCCAGATCTCCAGCGTCAAAGCTCCGTCTAAGCAGAACTCTAACCCGAGAAGACGGGAGAAGGTTTTCTCTGCTTCTTCTCGTCCATCTCGTTCTTTTTCTTGTATTTTTCTCTTCTTACTAGGCCTTGTTGTTCTGGAACTCACCTTAGAACGTTTCACACCCGCAGGATGAGTAACACCATCAGCGTGAGCTGAATCAGCAGCAGAACCGATAGCAGGAGCAGCGTCAGCGCTGGTGGTATCCGAGGCCTCGTTGTTGGAACAGAGCAGCCACACGCCGTCGGTGCTGAGTGTAGCGGTAGAAGATGAAGCGCCGCCGCCCTCGTAAGGTGGCGGTGAGGGCAGTCGCCACGGACCGGACGGGGCGCTACTAGTGGAAGTGAGGTCGAAAGGTCGAAGAGGGGAGCCGAAAAACGTACCGCCCACCCCTTTCCCTTCGGGTTGTTCGTACGCCTCGTCGTCAGCGTCGTTCTCTGTCTCACCCTGTTGCTGCTGCTGCTCCTCCTCCTCCTCCTCCTCTTCTTCTCGGTTTAGGGGCTGAGTGTCCGAATAGCTGTCACTCTCAGCGCGAGCGGCGTCGAGGGCGTCGGTCGATGTAGTGGTGGAGGAGAGGGGCTGTGCAACGTGCGGCAGGTCATCAAAGTCATCAACAGTAGTGGGGAGGTAAAAACCCGGTTGCCAGTACTGCGCTGTGCCAGGAGCGTTGTCGTCAGTAGTAGTAGCGGTAGCAGCAGGTGCAGCAGAAGCAGCAGCAGCAGCAGCAGCAGCAGCAGACGCAACAGTAGCAGGCGCAGCAGCCTCAGCAGGCGCAGCGGTAGCAGGCGCAGCGGTAGCAGGTGCAGCAGCAGCAGCAGCCGCAGCAGCCGCAGCCTGAGGATCACCAGCAGGCGGGGCGGCAGTAGCAGCGGCAGCGCGCTTAGCAGCAACGTGTACCGTCGCGAGTGTAACAACGTCGCTAGCACGACGACTACTACCAGTAGTACTACTACCACTACTACTACTACTACTACTACTAGTACTACTACTGCTACTACTACTGCTACTACTACTACTACTGCCGCGAGCGCTCGCTACAGCGGGAGGGTGATAAGACCAAGCGGCTGCGGCGGTAGTCTCATTTTCAGTAGCAAGAGGAGGCACTGACGCTAAACGAGCGCTGTTCCGCGTAGTCTTCTTGTTCTTGGACGGCGCTAGGTGTTGTCTTTTGCTCATGGTGGTGACTGTAGAGAGCAGCAAAAGAATGAGTGAGTGAATGGAGGTTTCCAGGCCCCTTATATACGCCTTCTCGCTTCTAGAGCTAAGCTACTTACTGACCCTGTTCAGCTGCCGCCGGCTGGCCGGCGGCCATTCACAAAGAGAAACAAAAGACATAAGGCATGACGTTTTCAGCTGGATCCCTTTCCCCCCTTTTGAGAGATCGACTGTCATGAGCTAAGCCGCTTACCACCCTGTTCAGCAATTCAACGCGCATTAGCTGTATAAAGGATTAAGCGGTTGCTGCCGTCGACTGACCGGCGGCCATTCACAAAGACATAAGGTATGACGTTTTCAGCTGGATCCCTTTCCCCTCTTTTTTTTTGAGGGATCCACTGTCATGAGCTAAGCCACTTACCACCCTGTTCAGCCATTCAGCGCGCGTTAGCTGTATGAAGGATTAACGGTGATGAGCTTAGAGTGTGTATACAAAAAAAAACTACAGGAGGCGTGTGGCGTGAAGCAGGACCCCCCTAAGACGAATGTGTCTGTCTGTGAGTAGAGGCGTGTGCATGTGGTGAGCGACTTAAGTGTAAGACAAAAAAAAATCACCACCTCCTGCCGTGGTGAGTAGACCGGGCCGGCCAGGCGGCGGCCGGCGTCACTCCCTGCTGTGTGGGTTTTTTGTCAGGACCTTCGTACTTGCGCACGTGGACGAGGTTCTTACCGCTGTAGTAGCTCACAGCTGCGTACACTTCGCCCTCCTCATCCAGCACTGCAAACCAGGGGGTGTGATTAGGTTTTCCTTGCGCGGCCGCTGTGTCGCGTATGCGCACCACTGCGCGGATATCGGCGATACGTGCTATTAGCTCGCGCAGCGCGTCGGCCGTGAAGTGCACTCGCTTGCTTCTGGTCAGAGACGCCTCTTTCACCTGGCCGTCTTTTGTGTAGCCACGTCCTCCCAGATCTCCAGCGTCAAAGCTCCGTCTAAGCAGAACTCTAACCCGAGAAGACGGGAGAAGGTTTTCTCTGCTTCTTCTCGTCCATCTCGTTCTTTTTCTTGTATTTTTCTCTTCTTACTAGGCCTTGTTGTTCTGGAACTCACCTTAGAACGTTTCACACCCGCAGGATGAGTAACACCATCAGCGTGAGCTGAATCAGCAGCAGAACCGATAGCAGGAGCAGCGTCAGCGCTGGTGGTATCCGAGGCCTCGTTGTTGGAACAGAGCAGCCACACGCCGTCGGTGCTGAGTGTAGCGGTAGAAGATGAAGCGCCGCCGCCCTCGTAAGGTGGCGGTGAGGGCAGTCGCCACGGACCGGACGGGGCGCTACTAGTGGAAGTGAGGTCGAAAGGTCGAAGAGGGGAGCCGAAAAACGTACCGCCCACCCCTTTCCCTTCGGGTTGTTCGTACGCCTCGTCGTCAGCGTCGTTCTCTGTCTCACCCTGTTGCTGCTGCTCCTCCTCCTCCTCCTCCTCCTCTTCTTCTCGGTTTAGGGGCTGAGTGTCCGAATAGCTGTCACTCTCAGCGCGAGCGGCGTCGAGGGCGTCGGTCGATGTAGTGGTGGAGGAGAGGGGCTGTGCAACGTGCGGCAGGTCATCAAAGTCATCAACAGTAGTGGGGAGGTAAAAACCCGGTTGCCAGTACTGCGCTGTGCCAGGAGCGTTGTCGTCAGTAGTAGTAGCGGTAGCAGCAGGTGCAGCAGAAGCAGCAGCAGCAGCAGCAGCAGCAGCAGACGCAACAGTAGCAGGCGCAGCAGCCTCAGCAGGCGCAGCGGTAGCAGGCGCAGCGGTAGCAGGTGCAGCAGCAGCAGCAGCCGCAGCAGCCGCAGCCTGAGGATCACCAGCAGGCGGGGCGGCAGTAGCAGCGGCAGCGCGCTTAGCAGCAACGTGTACCGTCGCGAGTGTAACAACGTCGCTAGCACGACGACTACTACCAGTAGTACTACTACCACTACTACTACTACTACTACTACTAGTACTACTACTGCTACTACTACTGCTACTACTACTACTACTGCCGCGAGCGCTCGCTACAGCGGGAGGGTGATAAGACCAAGCGGCTGCGGCGGTAGTCTCATTTTCAGTAGCAAGAGGAGGCACTGACGCTAAACGAGCGCTGTTCCGCGTAGTCTTCTTGTTCTTGGACGGCGCTAGGTGTTGTCTTTTGCTCATGGTGGTGACTGTAGAGAGCAGCAAAAGAATGAGTGAGTGAATGGAGGTTTCCAGGCCCCTTATATACGCCTTCTCGCTTCTAGAGCTAAGCTACTTACTGACCCTGTTCAGCTGCCGCCGGCTGGCCGGCGGCCATTCACAAAGAGAAACAAAAGACATAAGGCATGACGTTTTCAGCTGGATCCCTTTCCCCCCTTTTGAGAGATCGACTGTCATGAGCTAAGCCGCTTACCACCCTGTTCAGCAATTCAACGCGCATTAGCTGTATAAAGGATTAAGCGGTTGCTGCCGTCGACTGACCGGCGGCCATTCACAAAGACATAAGGTATGACGTTTTCAGCTGGATCCCTTTCCCCTCTTTTTTTTTGAGGGATCCACTGTCATGAGCTAAGCCACTTACCACCCTGTTCAGCCATTCAGCGCGCGTTAGCTGTATGAAGGATTAACGGTGATGAGCTTAGAGTGTGTATACAAAAAAAAACTACAGGAGGCGTGTGGCGTGAAGCAGGACCCCCCTAAGACGAATGTGTCTGTCTGTGAGTAGAGGCGTGTGCATGTGGTGAGCGACTTAAGTGTAAGACAAAAAAAAATCACCACCTCCTGCCGTGGTGAGTAGACCGGGCCGGCCAGGCGGCGGCCGGCTAGTTCAATAGGGAGGGGTGACAGCTGACTAAGGCTGTGCATGAAAAAAATCCGATTTTCACCTGACCTCTGACGTTTTTACAATGAATGTCAGAGGGAGGGAGACGTCCTCAGGTAGGGGGTAGGAGGTAAGGCTATGGATGAGGAAGAAACACCGTTTTCAGCTGGTCTCCACGGATAGCGATGACATACCCCTCGTCATCTAAGCTCTTAAGGAGCGGAGCGGCTGAAAAAGCGTCATGCGGACAGGTCGCTAGACAGCTGGAGTGCTGTTGGAAATGGGATTAAACTCCCTCTGTATAAAAGCTCTGATTTCTGTTGGAAAAAAACCATATCGCCTCTGACCACAGTAACGTCTACTACCACCACCGCCGCCACCACCGCCGCCGCCGCCGCCGCCACCGCCGCCGCCGCCGCCGCCGCCAAGACGAGACGAGATGGCTCGAGCTATTCCACTTTCAAGCTCGCCTTCACCGCCTTGTCCACCTGAAAAAAAGTTAATGCGGCTTGACGACGTGAGACGCGCGAGGCAGACCGATGGGGAGAACAGAGAGGTAGGACAGCGGCGGTTAGCCTATAGCGACGCCTTGCTTCGTCAACTAGGTAAAGAGTTGAGCGGCTGTTGGAGAGAGTTGGGCAGTAGCTTAAAAGTTACCGCCGCCCGTATGGATGCTCTAGTAGAGCGCAGTGTCAAGACACCGGAGGAGCTGTGTACGGCGATGTTCCGAGTCTGGTGGGGTGAAACCCCGCATCGTCATAGATGGGGAGAGCTCGGTCGCGTCTTCACCCGCATTAGACGCGTGGAACTGTTGGCTCAGTGGATGTCCCTTCTCCACAGACAGGGGTTGGATTTCGAAAACCACGACTCGCGCGCGATGCATAAGCACTTGGGCACCCTCGGCAGACGTCTAGGTAGCAGGTGGAAAGAGGTGGGGGACCATTTAAAATTGTCGCCTGCCCAGTGGGCACAGAATTCAGTCCAATGTTGAATCAACATTAACTCACCATTGAATCAACATTGACAACCGTTTATCAATGTTGATTCAATGTTCTGTGCCCACTGGGTGAGAGGTTAGATAAGATCGCTGAAGAATGCGAATACGGAGGAAGTCCCGCTGAGTGGGCCTTCCGAGTGTTGAAAATGTGGCAAGATGAAGCTGACGGTGCCGGCGGTACACCTTTTGAACTCCTTAGAGTGTTGACTGAGGACATGGGAAAGTTTGACCTCGGCATCGCGATATTACTTGACTTTATCAAGCAAGAAACAACGAGAACGACGGACATGTGAATTGTTGTGTTTTATTTTCATACGTCTTCTTTATTAGTAAGTAAAAAAAAATATCATAACAATTAAGACGCGCGCCCTCTTAAAGTGTCACTTCCTCCAGTCGCAGCTGATCGCCTCATCGAGGCACGTGATAAACAAAAAAAAACGAAGAGACACGCTTCTTCCTCTCGAGAGGAAGAAGCGTGTCTCTCGATTGAAATCTTTTTCTTTTCTTTTTTTCTTAAAAGAGACAAACGCCCCTTAGAGTGCCCCCCCACCCCCCTAGAGTGCCCCCCTCCCCCCTCCCCCCCTCCCCCCCACCCGCCCCATGCATCCTAAAAGCGCCCCCCTCCCCATGCATCTTAAAGGGGCCCCCCTCCCCTTCCCTCCCCTCCCCTCCCCTCCCCTTCCCTCCCCCCCCCTTATACACTCTAAAGAACGCTTCTACCTAGTTCAATAAGTCACTTCCAGTCGCTCGTAAAACAATAAAAAATGAAAAAAAAAAAAAAACTTATATCGTAGTGTTTTTTATTAGTTTACCGAAAAAAATAAGAGACTCGCCTCCTCCTCCTCTCCTTCTCCTCCTCCTCCTCCTCCTCCTCCTCCAAAAAAAAAAGATATCACATTTTAAAGCGCGTGACCCCTTAAAGACGCTCATCTCTTCATTAAGTCGCGTGACGTCACTTCTTCTTCCGGTCACGTGATCAATCAGGTCACTTCCGGTCACGTGATCCTCAATGAGGTCACTCACTTCCGGTTGGCCATTAGGTCATGTGACGTCACTTCCGGTCACGTGACTCATCAGGTCACTTCCGGTCACGTGATCCTAAAGTAGGTCATATGACCTCACTTCCGGTCCCCTAAGTAGGTCATATGACGTCACTTCCGGTCCATAAGTAGGTCATATGACGTCACTTCCGGTCACGTGACCAAATGGCGGCCTCTGATTGGCTAACTAGGTCACGTGACGTCACCACTAATCCCCTAAGTAGGTCACTTCCGGTCACGTGACCAAATGGAGGCCTCTGATTGGCTGCAGGTCGATTGAGTAATAAACAGTACTTAACTATAGTCCCGTTCCGATACATACTATACTACTGATATGGCGACATGGCCATTTCTTAAAATCGACGTGAGACCCCCCCCCCCCCTGCCCCATTAAGGGCTCCACTTATACATTTGACGTTCTGTACATGTCTTCTTTTTCTTGGGATAACAGGTTTACACTAATGCAAGGGGGATCTCTCACTTTGAAATGCCAAGCATAAGCATCCCTATATTGGTACTATATTGATGAGCATATGGGTGTAGGTACTCCTGAATTAAGTATGGTTGTTCCCAAAGTAGGCATCGGAACTATTAAAAACTTTTAAAAATGATTCCTTCGGAGCCACCCCTTACATGTGTAAGTCTAGCCAGTGTGGGAGTTCTAAAAAGTCGACAGCTCACCCTTATAAAGATGTAAAGTAAGTCCTGAGTGCATATAGAGTATGGCTAGCATTTCCCTTTAGGATGTACACTAAAGTATTGAAAAATGTGAGTATTTTTCTGACATTAAGTCCACACTATTATACGGGATTTTGAATGTAAACTTTGTTCATGAGGTAGAAAAACACGAGAGTTCCTTGTAGTTTCTTTAGACTGTTTACTTATTTCTCTTCTGCCACCAGAGTTTGTTTAGAAATTATCGTTTCTGGCACCAGGGATTGTATGCTCTAGGCTATTGCATAATTCCAGTTTGATCGACACTGCCATTTATTTTGATATAAATGTGAATATGACCATATTTTACTGGAACAAAATTAAAACTGTCAGCTGTGATGAGACATGCTCGTGATGTGACTTAAACACATGATGATATGACTGCCAACCCTAAGTGGTGAGGCACCAGTTAGGAGGTAGTCAGGGGTCACAGAGGTCCAGGGCAGAGGTCCAGACGTGAACAATACAGTCTGTGAGCAAGTGATTCAGGCTATGACTGATATATGGGAGGGAGGTGGGAGGGAGCAGGGAGGGAGCAGGGAGGGAGGAGTGAGGGAGGGGGCAACCATCCTTGAAGGGAGAGCTATTTCAAGACACATAGTCGTGATGTAGCGGCACTAATGTAAGCCTGCTACCTTCTATAACCTAAATGTGTTTTCTGTGTTAGTTTAAAAGTGTCAGACATGGATTTAGGTGGTGGGGCTTGTCACAGGCTCAGTTGTCATTGTCATTTAGTGTGTTTCGTCATATTCAGGGCTGCTTTTCTTTCCGATATAATGAAATATCCAAAATTATAATTATCAAAGTACGTTGCAGAGCGTTTACGTCGGGTACATTAAATTAATAATAAATATATTATGATAAGTATACTGCTTCCATACATTGTATTTGTCTATATTTATTTAGGTTGATTTTTTTAGGTTGATTTATCTTTTATTGATTTGTAGAGCACAGAATAAAGCATTGATTGCATCGAACACAAGATGTTTTGCATGAATCTTAACAATTGTAATTGTTTCGTTTTTTCGATATTTACAGAGTCTCGATGTAAGTTAATCGTAAGGTATTACATCCCACAATCAATAAAAGATTAGTTTGGCTGTCATACAATCATAACCTATCTTTATAACTATTTGTACCTCTGGCAAGATTTCCTACTCATTACGTCATCATATTTCAGTCCGCATTGCAGATGTAATACCAAGTACTCATAACTATGAAAACTATGACGGGCGTGCGGGGAAGTTTGCAATAGCAATTTAAATAAACAGAAGGGGGACTGGGCCCATGTAAAAGTCCGCGTATTCAACTCTCCATAGGGGTAAACATAGTAAATGTATGCTGGTCTTTCCTTTGGTGTGTGTTGTTGTCCCTTGGGGTCGGGAGGGTTCACTGGGTTAGAAGAATATGTTTACCTTAACGATTATCCCACTGGTATATGCTGTGGATGAGCTATGGAATGATCCCCTTAGACTGTGTGATCCCCGGGGTAAACTATACTTTCAACTTTCAAGGCTGAACGTTTAAACTACTCGCCAAACTTTTATTTTAGTCTCAAAAATTCTTTATGATATCTAGAATTACGAACCTTTATAGATCTAGTCTTTATGATACATGTAACATGTTTATAATCGATTGAAGATGAATGTTTTTCAAGTGTCTAGTATTATAGATGCAAAGTAAATGTATACGTTTGCATACAAAGATATTGTGGTTAGGAATAAGAATTATGGTTGGTTTGTGATTTTTTTCAATGAAAGGTTAATATCAAGTAGACACACCTTTGGCGTCGTTGCTCTGAACGTCCGATCATTGGTGACGTCGCTCACCTCAAACGATCTCTTCACCCGATGGCATCACACAGGGTCATTCTGGTACAACGCTCTAGGATCAAGTCCAAATGGGTGTTTCTCAATTTCGGTGAAGCTCTCTGCCAATACGGTTACTCATATCTCAAACGTGTACATCACTACTCATCTTTTACTATGGCAATAGTGCTAACGGTTGTAGGAACTATACTGAATGGGTACAGAATCATGCTTTTGACATTAAGAAAACTGCATAAAAAGGGAGCATTTTTTTCCAAGACCAATCCTCTATCACGATTTATAGATACTACCGGGTATTCATTATGCATGTTCAAAATATCTGATGAGTATCTTATAATAATATCACGACAGGAAGGCTACCCAATTCCGCATTTTCTATGGCAAATAATGCTGATGATGCTGATGAAATATGGTGTGACTAAGGCATAGGGGCATATATTCCGGCATTGGTGTATTCATATGGGTGTATGAATTTACAATCCCGGGGCTCTTGTGATCATGGTGGGTTTATTATACGTTGTATCCATGTGGCTGGTTTTTCAGCGACCTGGCGACGTGGGCTTTTTTTCCATGCCTTTTTTCTAAAGCGCGATGACCTTTGTAAACTTCTATTTCTATGCTATAGATGGTTGCCTCACGTCATAACAAATTGTATAAATTAGAAAAGTAGAGTGTAGGGATGACCTATACAGTATGTATAATTTGTCATTGGCATAAGCTCTGCAATGAGACACGTTTACCTATTGAGTGACGAATGGGAAAAAAACAGACCTTGGCCCACATGCTATGGAAAGGGTGTTACTGGGAATCAACAGATGGCTCATATAGATATAATATAGCTTTATGAAATGAAGGCCTAATGTGTGGCTCTATGGCTTAGTTGGCAAAGCGCCTGTCTAGTAAACAGGAGATCCTGGGTTCGATTCCCAGTGGAGCCTTCTTTTCTCTTCTGCTTCAAAACAAAATAATAAAGTCCCCTTTTCTGTGTAGATGTTTTAATAGAATTCAGGGAGGTGCTCTGTTACTTTTTGTAGGCCTATATGCTGCATGGATTCCCATGAAGGCTCCTAGATGTAATATTGGTTTTTGGCAACAACACTGGGACTGGAAAGTATAGTTAGCTGATCAACAATGGCCGACAGTGAGTAAGCAATGCTACCAGATTCTGTCTATTTGTGGTGTAAATACTTGATATTCTTACATGATAGTTAGTAGAATCTTAGTTTAGGCCACTTAAAAAATAAAATGGTTTCTCATCACCGCGCGCATCATAATATTCAGCTTTTGAGGGAAACTTTTTTTTTTTGGTAATTCTTTATGAAAAATATGACAAAAATTGACAAATATTGGAACATTTGGTATCAAATTAAAGCTAATACTGCCAGTAATGCAGTGGCATAGAAATAACTCATATTTTCTCTACTTTTAAAGATCCATAAATTCCTAACTTCAAAAATTTAAATTTTGGTCATGAAAAACGTCCATCATCCCATACATTTTAGCCCGCCAGCAAAAAAAAAAGAAAAAAAAAAAGCCTCCCTCGTCACATTTTTCAGACTTTGGTGATGAGAAACATATTGATATCAAAAGGGGACTATCAAAGGAGGCTCCGCCTGACTGTTGTTCAATGGAAGTGAGAGTCCAGCCCGGGAGTCCAGCAGACTCTCCTCCCTGAGTCAGCAATTGCTTGACCCTGGGGAGAGTCCAGCTGACACTCAATTATTTCTCTGTGTACAGTCAACCACAGAGCTGCCATCTGGTATGTGTTTGATATACTATGATCTAAACACAACATCTTTACCTCCTAAACACCAATTTTTCATATTGTTTAAATACTAAACATCTAAACATATTCAACATAACTGTTTAGGTGTTTAGAATAAAAGTGTTTGATTCCTAAACAGAAAAAATCAAAGACACAAACCTAGTAAAATGTTTAGACTTCAAACACGTTTAGGCCTAAACATGTTTAAAACCTAAGCATCTTTTTTGCAGTGTATATACTACAGTTTCAGCCGCCTTGTCTGGTCCTTCTGTTGACACTGCTAGCTATCTTTTCTGTTCCACACACCATTATATCTAGAGTGTTTTCTACTATTGCTGACGAATTAAGCAATAGCGTAATTGTAAAGAAATTAGTACCACCCCCATGGAAAGTAGGAACCCCTGTACCACTACCAGTGCCGTCAGACATGAGCAATCAGAGGCCAATAAGTTTACTGTGTAACACACTGGCAGAAAAGGTTGCTCACCGCCAACTTCTTGCCCATCTACTTCATGAAAACATCATCAACTCACCGGTGTAGCTTGGCATTATCCAAAGTTGTGGGACATGTGAAGCCATATATGGACTTGTAACAGAGCTGAACAATACTGGAAACAGGAGTCATGTCAGCCGTGCACCCAGAAAAATATGAGTGGCAGTCTCATGCTGGCTATGTCGCCAAAAGTACCCTCATTCAGGGTTAAGCACTTTGTAGGGTGTTTACCCTTAAATGGAAATAATATGTTTACAAAAGTGTGAGACCTATCCCCAGAAAGAGAAACATATCTTGAACACAATGCAAAAGACTGCATATTGATATCTAATTGAGATCCATCTGTATTAAGCAGAATGTCTGCCGCCTTTTCTTGACTCCACTTGGTGCATTTTAATGGTCTATCATAATGTTTAATAATAAATATAGAATAGAAAATCCAAAAGAACATTAAAGCCATGACATTACACAATAGGCCTATATATGTCTAGATTGTTATATATGGACTTTGTAAATACTCTGTTACAGTTTAAATCCAGGGAATACATTATTTAGCCAGGGATATGACTTATGTAACCTAATATCCGTGGATAACCACTGGTAATACAATCTAACATGTATAAACTTTCTGAAAGCTATTGAACAGTGTGTTAAGATGTGCCTAAGCCCCATACAATTATTTCGATTTTTCCTGGTGATCTGAGCTGCTTAATTACGTTTTGTATGAGCAGATACACTTTAGATTAAGATAGAAATGGGACCTAACTTCCAGATGTAGGGCAAACTATCCCCTAAACACTCAGGGCATCAGCATCATTTATTTTTGTACCTTAAGGCACGGATTCAGGATGATAGAAGATATGTCCAACTCAGAGACTCCACAATTTTTTTTTTTTTGAATGTTGGAGGTACCTTGGATGAGTCGCGGACTGCCACATCAACTCGCGGGTCATCAAGACGACTCACCGATTCTTACTATAGATAGGAATATCATGAAATTATTAGACATTCTTGTTAAAAAGCAATTTCCTGAGGCGGGACAGTTTATTAGGCATGTGATCTGTTTTCCTGACCCAAAAATTGCTAAAATTTCCGAAAAAATATGAAATTTTGCAATAAAAATTTCTCAAAAATCGTGAAAAAAATGCGAGGGTCGGCCCTTTTTTGAAACTAGGGTCGGGTTGCCTGAAACACACCTTTTATTTTTTTGGCCTAACTGCTGTGTGCAGGGATTAAACTGAGATTGACTAGAATAATGCTATCAAATGTTAGATTTTTCTGGCAGCCCAATGCATGGGCTGATTGCTCGTAACCTTGGCTCTCATTGGATGTAAGAATATTTCTGAGATTCCATTTATTTCTTACAAAGAAAATGGAAAATACTGAAGTGAAGCAGAGAAACGGCCATTTTCGCGGCCCTCAGCGGTGAAGGTAAATACCCCACAGTTTGTTGAGGGTCGGGCAATGCTGCATGGACCCCATTTAGAGGATAGGCTCTATATTGGTTTTTAGCATCAGTAAGGCATGCTACATTGATGCAATGAATTATGTCCAATAGCAACAGATGGCAATCATAGATATTGATGCATTTATGTACAGTATAATGTGTGGCTCTATGGCTTAGTTGGCAAAGCGCCTGTCTAGTAAACAGGAGATCCTGGGTTCGATTCCCAGTGGAGCCTTCTTTTCTCTCCAACTTGACAATAGCATAATAAAGTTCCATTTAGATGTAGATGCTTCAATAGAATTTAGTGAGGTGCTTCACTAGCTTTAGCACCATACATTACTATATTTTTGTAGACCTATATTCCATTCCACCCTTTGCCACATTAGATGATTAGTGTATATTTGATATGCACTTTGCAAGTGAGCCTAATTGTTTTTGTTTTTTTTCCTACATCAGTTTATACTGGCAAATGCACAACTGTTGAATCCACACAGCATAACTCACCTGGCCCTTCTATTAAAACTGCTAGCTGTCTCTTCTGATCTACACATAAACTGGTATATCCAGAGTTCTGTTTTATTCTACTATTACTGACGATTAGTCTTGATCAATAGCTCAATTGTAAAGAAAACAGTACCACCCCCATGGAAAGTAGGAACCACTGTACCACCACCAGTGCGGTCAGACATGAGCAATCAGAGGCCAATAAGTTAACTGTGTAACACATTGGCAGAAAATGTTGTTCACCACCAACTCCTTGCCCACCTACTTCATGAAAACATCATCATCTCACCGTGTAGCTTGGCTTTATCCAAAGTTGTGCAACATGTGAAGTCATATATGGACTTGTAACAGAGCTGTACAATACTGGAAACAGGAGTCATGTCAGCCGTGCACCCAGAAAAAGGGACCTTTAGCAACCACGTAAAAGCTCAATAAACATAGACGTAGCCTATCCCTTTAGCACTACTACGTCTGCGTTTAATGAGCTACGGTAGGTTTGCTAAAGGTCCATAAAATATGAGCAGCAGTCTGATGCTGATTATAATTTATATCGCCAAAAGTACCCTCCTTCAAGGGTCAAGCACTTTGGTGAGGGTCAGGCAATGCTGGATCCTCATTTAGAGGGAAGGCACCTAGATGTCACATAAGTTGTTCGCATCAGGTGGAACCACTACATTGGGGACCTTTAGCAACCACGTAAAAGCTCAATAAACGTAGACGTAGCCTATCCCTTTAGCACTACTACGTCTGCGTTTAATGAGCTACGTTGGGTTTGCTAAAGGTCCCTATTGATGCAATGAACTATGTCACCGCAATAGCAACAGATGGCTATTGTAGATATTGATGCATTTATTAACAATATAATGTGTGGCTCTATGGCTTAGTTGGCAAAGCGCCTGTCTAGTAAACAGGAGATCCTGGGTTCGATTCCCAGTGGAGCCTTCTTTTTCCGCAACTTCAAAATAGCATAATAAAGTCCCATGTTCTATGTAGATGATTCAATATAATTCAGTGAGGTGTTCCATCAGTTTTAGCACCATGCATTATGATGATTTTGTAGACCTATATTCCATTCCACCCTTTGCCACATTAGTGTACATTTGATATGCAGTTTGCAAGTGAGCCTAACTGTTTTGTATTTTTTTCTACATCATTGTATACTGGCAAATGCGCAACTGTTTAATCTGCACTGCATAACCTGCCTGGTCCTTCTGTTACCACTGCTAGCTGTGTCTTCTGTTCTACACATGAACTGGTATATCCAGAGTTCTGTCTTATTCTGCTATTGCTGACGTATTGATCAATAGCTCAATTGTATAGAAAGTAGTACCACCCCCATGGTAAAAATGAACCACTGTATCATCACCAGTGCTGTCTGACATGAGCGATCAGAGGCCAATAAGTTTACTGTGTAACACATTGGCAGAAAAGGTTGTTCACCACCAACTCCTTGCCCATCTAGGCCTACTTCATGAGAACATCATCATCTCACCCGTGTAGCTTGGCATTATCCAAAGTTGTGCAACATGTG
The DNA here is from genome assembly GCA_947462335.1 of Harmothoe impar. Classification (NCBI taxonomy): domain Eukaryota; kingdom Metazoa; phylum Annelida; class Polychaeta; order Phyllodocida; family Polynoidae; genus Harmothoe; species Harmothoe impar. Next base: position 57,118,193 of record OX381713.1, on the reverse strand, counting down.
AAGTCATAAATATGGACTTGTAACAGAGCTGTACAATACTGGAGACAGGAGTCATGTAGCCTAAGCCGTACACCCAGGAAAATATGAGCGGCAGTCTGATGCTGGCTATGTAGCCAAAAGTACCCTCCTTCAAGGGTCAATCACTTTGGTGAGGGTCAGGCAATGCTGGATCCTCATGGGCACCTGATGTAACATGAGTTTTTTCGCACCAGGTGGACCTGTTTCATTGGTGCAATACAATGTCCTTCCAATAGCAACAGATGGCTATCGTAGATACTGATACATTTATGACCAATATAATATGTGGCTCTATGGCTTAGTTGGCAAAGCGCCTGTCTAGTAAACAGGAGATCCTGGGTTCAATTCCCAGTGGAGCCTTCTTTTCCCTCAATTTCAAATTTAAAATAGCATAATAAAGTCCCTTGTTGTATGTAGATGCTTCAATAGAATTCAGTGAGGTGCTCCATTACTTTTAGCACCATACTTTATAATGATTTTGTAGACCTATATTCCATTCCACCCTTTGCCGCATTAGTGTACATTTGATAATGTCGTTTGCAAGTGGATCTAACTTTTTCTCTTTTTTTTCTACATAATTTTATACTGGCAAATGCACAACTGTTTAATCTGCACTGCATAACCTGCCTGGTCCTTCTGTTAACACTGCTAGCTGTCTCTTCTGTTCTACACATGAACTGGTATATCCAGAGTTCTGCTTTATTCTACTATTACTGACGATTGGTCTTGATCAATAGCTCAATTGTAAAGAAAACAGTACCACCCCCATGGAAAGTAGGAACCACTGTACTATTACCAGTGCGGTCAGACATGAGCAGTCAGAGGCCAATAAGTTAACTGTGTAACACATTGGCAGAAAAGGTTGTTCATCACCAACTTCTTGCCCACCTACTTCATGAAAACATCATCATCTCACCCATGTAACTTGACATTATCCAAAGTTGTGTGACATGTGAAGCCATATATATATGACTTGTAACAGAGCTGTACAATACTGGAAACAGGATCCATGTCAGCCGTGCACCCAGAAAAATGTCAGCGGCAGGCTGATGCTGGCTATGTTGCCAAAAGGGCTCTCCTTTAAGGGTCAAGCACTTTAGCGAGGGTCAGTAGCTCATTTAACCCAGGCGTATCCTGTCCTTTCAGCACAGCTACGTCTGCTTTTAATGAGTTATTACGTGATTGCTAAAGGTCCCTAGTGCTGCATGGATCCCGATTTAGAGGATAGGCTCTATATTTGTTTTTAGCACCAGTTAGTCACGCTACATGAACTATGTCCAATAGCAACAGATGGCTATCATAGATATTGATACATTTATGGCCAATGTAATGTGTGGCTCTATGGCTTAGTTGGCAAAGCGCCTGTCTAGTAAACAGGAGATCCTGGGTTCGATTCCCAGTGGAGCCTTCTTTTCTCCTCAACTTCAAAATAACATGATGTGATATTATGAAGACCGACCATGATGTCTTAAGGTGGGTCAATATGATGCCTTTTTCGTCCACTGCGCCGTCTTCTGCGCAGGTACATTCTCTAGTTTGACCATAGAACACCAGGGCACCCTTGTTTCAAATTGGCCTAAGTAACATCAAATGGTCATAAAATAGGATATGGATTTTCCTGACCGGGGCGAGAACCACCAACCTTTGAATATGAAGGCATCCATTCTACCACTGTGCTATGCAGTCTGTAGTGGTTGTCCTCATTGGAAGTCATACATAGGTAGCCCTCAGTATATTTCTATTTCTTTTCAACTTTTTTTTTCAATGGGCCTAAATCTTAGACATATGTGCGGGACCATGTGTTAGAAATATATTCTCTAGATAGAAAACATCAAAGCCTATACTCTGAGAGAGTTATATAGAAATTTAGCTACTTTTCAATACAATTTCATGTAGATATGTGGCAAAACACTGTATAATCCATCACATGAGACATTAACTTAAGGCTTAAATATCTCAGAAAATAGCCTGGGACCCCCCTATTTTCTCAGTTTCTTTGGAAAGTGTATGCTATTATGGTCTTATGGTGAAAACCTGACGAAAATCTAGCTACTTTTACATCAAGGCATTGACCCACCTTAATATGGCAATAATAAAGTCCCATGTTCTACATAGATGCCTCAATTTAATTCAGTAAGGTGCTCCATTAGTTTTAGAACCATGCACTATGGAGATATAGGCCTACACTCCATTCCACCCTTTGAGCCTGCATTTGATATGCAGTTTGCAAGTGGGCAACTGTTGAACTAGCACTACACAAACACTACACCGTCAAACCCGCTCGACAGGCCTATAGCTCACCAGAGTGCACAGACAAAAGTTTTGAGTGATTCTTAATAAATCTTAATCTTAAAGTCTTAATAGTAGATGGTGCCACTATATACGCAGTCTTACCCTTTTTCCTTACTCACGGGTAACCAGAGTACGACTGAAAACGACAAATCCGTGCCAATAAAAAACGTCTACAATTTAAGTGTTACAAGGGTGTACCACAGGGTTCTGTTCTCAGCCCGCACCTCTTTGTGAAAAAGTGAAATGACTGGAAATGGCTTAAATACAGGTCTGTGGCCATTCATTGTAATCGACTTTATTAGAGTTTAATGCTGAAATACTATTAAGTCTATACTGTTCATATGCAACCAATGAAACCAATATTCAGGTTCCATCGGAGACTAAAGGAAAATATCCATAGACATACAATGGAGACTAAGAAGTACTCAAGTTGAAGTAGTTGTATGTATCTGTGGGGTTGAACACCTCTTAATCTGCCAGCCCTAGTCTCACCATACACAACTGTAGGCCCCCTATGTCAACAGTAATGGTTGGCATCAGACCAATTCTTAAAGCAGCACGGGGACGAAATTATACTCTCTGCATTATCAAACATAATGGGTTTGTGTGTTGTATGGTGTAGATACTCAGGACTGCTATAGACCAATGCAGCAAGAAAGGGTGACTTTTTCAAAATAAAGTTGGGTTTACGTTGGTTTTAGCAGAATCCTCACAACATTATTTTTAATGGCTAAGTTTACAAACTTTTCATATCAGGAGACTCACAGGACAATTCTCTTTCAAACAGTGTACATCAGAATGCGGGATTTTAAGATTATATGATGAGTTTGTAGGTCACAGTGACAAAATTGATCAAAAACTTTATCAACAACTTTTCTGCAAAGTCACCCTTTCTTGATGCATGGATCTATAGGTGTGCATCAGATACCAATTTGAAAATTGTTCAACTGAACCGGTTTTCAAATCCTAAAAGAAAAGGGGATACTTTTGTCACTTGTATAAAACACCATATACAAAACTAACATTGCACCTAGCCACCCTACTCCATCATTGTATTGCCCACCCAGGCACTGGAGAAGCAAGAGGAAATGGTAACAAAGGGATTGCAGGTAAAGAAGGTAAAAAGAAATAAGAGTCTGAAGTGGGTCATGATCAAAGAGTGTGGAGTGTAGTGCTGTGGGAGTGCACCCTACACGTCCCCATGGTCTGGTGCCTACCTGGGGACCTGGAGGGGGTCACCTGGAGGATGGGAACTAGTCTCAGTAGTTACCTGTGTGTGTACCCAGGTGAGATAAGGAAGACAGGAAATCATCTCTCCCCCACCCTCACCCCCACCCTCACCCACACCCTTACCCCCACCCTCACCCACACCCTCATCCCCACCTATCATACACACACCCCCACCTCGTATACACACTCACACACTAACAGCCGGGTGGTTCCAGTTTTCACAACTGTCGTAATTTACGTAGCCCTGGGTGAATGTCCTACATGTAGGACCCTTTTGACATTATCATTTTAGTATCATTTAAATCACGTCGATACTATGAAAGACCAATGTAATTTCCCATTTCGAACTTGACCTTGAATCTTTTTCCATGCTGAAAATGGTGGAAACACAATACCTGGTTATTTTTATTATGCAATTATGCCTGTGGCAACCGATTATTCAAAAATAGCGATTTCTGTTGATTTTGGGTGTCATTGTAACAAAAAAGAACAGTTGGTTGCCACATACAGCTTGATTTAAATCCTTTCAAACACAGTTAAGTACTAGTGACACCGTCTTGCGGGGAAAAAAAGATACTAAAATGGTAATCTTCACCTTGTGGTGGAATCATTTATGTATTTTGATCTGCTAGGTCAAAGCTTTTTTCCTTCAAGCGGTGCATTAATACTGCTCAACTAGGCCTGCGCTATAGGTATATTACACCAAAAGGAGAACAACCATTGCATTTTATGTCTCTATGAATGGAACATGCTACGACAAGAGTGTTGCCCAAAGGTAGTTACTTCTGTTGGTTTTATTTTCAGCATGTGTGTAATCCTTTATAAAGTGATCACCAGACTACTGCAAAGGAGGACAAGTACATACATGTCTAAAGGGATCAATACAGAAAATATATTTCAGATAATATTTAGCACAATTGCGATTACCTTGTGGCTAACCATTGGAGTAGCCTGTTGTCATTATGATATAATGAGTATGGGCCCATATATACCATAATATAATAGTGCAAAGCTCTATTCGGCTCTTTTTGTGTGACAATATCCCCTTGTTCAGACATATTCCTTGTCCACATATACCCCATCTCACCCAATGCCCCACTAGTCCTTTGGAATAATCCCCTGCATCCACAAGTATTCTTTTCGCACCACCCCTGGTTGACTTAATTCAAATATTGTAAGAGATTACCCGGCACCTTGGTAACCGCAGACATATAAAAGCTACCTGTCCCACCCCACACACAGCGCTTTTATTTCTTTTTTTACATGTTCAGCAAACCAGACCATGTCTAACAGATATGTTTGCGAGGTGAAATTTTCATAATTGGATCACACGTTTAATGTTACTTCTATTTTATTTTCTACAGTATTTTCTGTTATAAAGCATTCAAAAACACTGGTAGTATCTTAAAAAATCCTCAGTTGGCTGGAAGTTTACAATACATTTATATTAATGCTTTAAAGGTGAGACTATAGGGAGGGGTGGGTTGTAGTGTGAAGAGTCTGAACTTGCATGTTATCCCACCACACACTCGACACCCACCGGGGCGTGTCCAACCATGTCTGCCATGTGACCAGGCTATGGTGGGCCAATGTTCAAGAAATCTAAAAAGATATGAATAAAAGTAATAAATAGGGCACCTAGAGTATAATGATGTGGGACATCTGGGGTGATCTGCTGAGTCACTGTAGGCTCCGCGTGGGGTACTTTGACTATATGGACACTTTTATTACTGGTACCCTTTATGCATGAAGGGTGTGAATGTGTCTGAGGGAAATAATTATCACATACAACGATATATTCTAAAATCATGTAATGGGGATACTAACCAGCACTGAGTCAATAGAAACTAAAAACCCAGGGGTCCATTGCTTTTCCAATATTATTACGTAGGGCCTATATATGTATATACTCTGTATAACTACTCCTCGGGTGTCCCCATTAACCTTTACTATGGTGATGAGACAAGATGAATGGCCGACTTCCTATGTAGCATGGACCAACTGTTACTGTACTTATACTCTGTGGTTTGACATCAGCCGATTATGTCTTTTTCAAATCCCTGCAACCACTATTACTTAGAAGGTTATTGTTTTAGGTAGTCTAGCTATTACATTGTATGAGGTATGATATTTTGCAATCTTAACGCGGAATCTTCTCCTAAGGTGTTCAGGTATACACTGTAAGAAGTAAGTACTGTACACCTACAGCAAAAGTTGCTGGCAACTTTTGTTCCAGTAGATTTTGCTGTAGGTGTACAGCAACTGACTTGCTGTAAATTTACAGCAACTTCTACTGTAAATGTACAGCAACTTCTACTGTAAATTTACAGCAACTTCTACTGTACATCTACAGCAAAAGTTGCTGGCAACTTTTGTTCCAGTAGATTTTGCTGTACATGTACAGCAACTGGGTGCTGTAAAGTTACAGCAACTTCTACTGTAGGTTTCATATTGTTATTCTCATCAATTTATATCAATTAATATGCATGCATGGAGAGAACTTTCCTGCATAATAGTTCAATCTCAGCTAGGATAATACACACTACACAATGTAATGGTTTAATCCTGCTTCAATACAGCTGAACCGTATGTGATACCACCTTTTCCCCAGTCCGGGCACTTAAGCATTTAACTTTTCCCACCAATGTGGTGTCTATTCTATACTTTTGCTGGTTTTTTTTGTATTATTCAATACAATTATGCAAATATCAATACACTTTATGATAACTGCATTCAGTCTCTCTCATCCATTCTTATTCTATGATGTCTTGAGAGTTTGTGAGGCTTTATTTGACTTCGGAAAGGGTTGGGTGGAATAATTAATACAGAAATGGTCTACTGCTGCCACCTAGCGGCGGAAATCTACAGCACAATGTACTGTAAATGTACAGCAACATTGCCGGAGACTCAATTTACAGTACATAATGCTGTAATTATACAGCAAATAGTGCTGTAATACCAACTACAGCAAAAAGTGCTGTAAATGTACAGCACATTGTGCTGTTTAAATACAGTAACTTCTTACAGTGTAGTACTATTCTAGTCCATTAACGAATGAATTGTGAGTAGTAAAGCTCTAATTCTACTTTTTCAGTTTATCAGTGCTAGAAGCTTACATACCCTGCTGTGTCTCATGAGATCAGGCCAATGTGATAGTCTTTGACCGGGTGCCATCTTTGACTGGGTGCCATCTTTGACCAGGTGCCATCTATGACTGGGTGCTATCTTTGACCGGGTGCCATCTTTGACTGGGTGCCATCGTTGACCAGGTGCCATCTTTGACCTGCTTGATACAAAATGGTTTATTATGGGCAGATGAAGCTATAAATGCGCTGAAAATGTTACTATATAGATGCTATGACACTTTAGATTAGTAATGAGTAGACCATTTACGTGCCCTAAATATACCGTTTTATATTAAGCTGATCAAAGATGGCATCCCGTCAAAGATGGCACCCCGTCAAAGATGGCACCCCGTCAACGATGGCACCCCGTCAAAGACTTTCACATTGGCCTAATCTCGTGAGACACAGCCACCCTCTTCCACTCGTTGCTGATCACAACCAGAACACAAGCAAAAACCGTCCTATTCCCCTCTCTGTGTATAAATGTGGTTAGTTCAAATGGCTTGGCATAGGTCCACTTGATGCCTGCTTGCTTACACAGTGAGTCACTATAATCGCTAACCACTGGCAGGTACCCTGTCTGGATCCCCATGCAATTGTAGGGCGCCAGGCCAATAACCAATGGTGGGATCAGGCTGGGACCAACCAATTTTGGTAACATCCCCCTCCCCCATAACCACCACATTGCCCTAGAGTATCCTCTGCCCTACCCTCAAGCCTAAAGTCATCCCTTTAAACATGTATCATTCTCCCACCCAAGATATCATTACCAAATGCTGCCACCACCACTAACCTCTTGCTCTCCCCTCCCCACCATCCCTCTATCATTTAGTATGGTGACAAGTGCCAATGGTGTATCCTCCAGCCAATATTTAGGTACTATACATAGTGCCTCACTTTCCCTCGTTGATTGAGACTCCCTCCTCCCCACCCCCAACTCGTCTCCTTCAGATCTTCCCTCCCAACTTTCAGGCCTAAATGTGCCTCTACATGGGTACCCATATATATGACCGTGTCGCCGTGTCGATTTTTAGCAGAAGGACAGTATCATCGTGTCGATTTTTAGATACATAAGAACTTAAAGAAAAATCCATGTGGGTCGATTTTTACCCCCAACTTTCCTGTGTCTGTCGGTTTTTAAAAGGGCCTAAAACGGCCGTGTCGCCGTGTCGCCCGTGTCGATTTTTACCCATGTAGAGGCACCTAAATTGTTCCAGTCCAGGGCCTCCTCCAACATAGGCTGAACCCAACCCTGTCCCACCCTCACCCTGACTCGTCAACACAGGCAGCCAATCATGCTCCAGTGTGGATCCTTAACCCCCTCCTGTCTCACCCGTTACTCACCTGCACAAGGTGTGTTCTCCTGTACCAGCACCCCTCTCCTGACCAGACCAACTCAGGGCATGCTGCACTATACACCTATTACACCTGGATATATACCTTACACCTGGATATTTACCTTAACTGCATGGTCCTCTGATATTGGTTAGCTGAGGTCCTATACCTGAGGCTGTTGGACTCACCTGCTGGACTCACCTGGATTAATGCCTACCTGGATAGAATAGACATGACTGGAATATACAGCTATAGTGTCCTATCAATGGTGGCATTGCTGTTCAGTACATTACCATCAACCACAGGTGAGATATTATGTGTTTTTTTATATTCATTATTTATATTATGATATACTAAACTATACACTCTGAAGTTAAACCTTTGGTACAATAAAGGGTAACCATGTGTGGTATAATTATCCAACTGTTAGTATGACTAATTCCTCACCGACAGATGTCCATTAATGTTACCATGGAAACTGTTGACACAACTTCATTGTGTATGCCTATGCGATTGAATTTTATGGGTGTGTTTCTGTTCCCTTCAACCATTCATATTTCATTTTTGAAATGATAAATCTTGGATCAAAAACAGCAAACATAGTCCACCGTGTTAACGTTTAGCTCATCTATTTGTAGGCACAGGAGGAGAGCCTGGACCCCCTGGAGCGCAGGGTGCTCCAGGAGCAGCCGGACCTCCAGGTTACCCAGGGCATGATGGCCTCCGTGGAGATGCTGGTCTTCCAGGACCGGCAGGCCCTGAGGGAAGGGCGGGTATACAAGGGCTACCAGGACCCAGGGGAGCCAATGGTCGTGATGGGGCAGCTGGTCGACAAGGGTTTCCTGGCCCAAAAGGGGACTCGGGTGAGAAAGGCGAGGAAGGTGGTACTGGTAGTACAGGTGCACCTGGAAGAAGAGGGCTACCTGGGCCCATGGGGCTCCAGGGCTATAAGGGGCCATCAGGTCACATAGGATCCACTGGATCCCCAGGGAGCTATGGACGATCTGGAGCCACAGGATACACAGGTCCCAGTGGGAAGGCAGGACCGGTGGGGAACCCTGGATTAAGAGGGGAACGAGGGGCAGGTGGACCAGCCGGACCCTCAGGACCATCTGGACCGAGGGGCCTTAATGGGGCAATGGGACCCCCGGGTCAACGTGGGCCCCCAGGTCCAAGGGGACCACGCGGAGGCCCCAAAGGGCCCCCTGGACCCCCTGGACCTTCAGGTGGACCTCCTGGACCTCCTGGAGCTACTGGATTTCCTGGGACTCGCGGTCTCCCTGGACCCCCTGGAATATGTATAAAACTTGGGGGTGGCTCAGGTGAGCAAGGGAATGACTCAAGTGAGACTGTTGTAGGTGATAACACCGGGGCTCCCCAAAGGCCATCTAATATTGAGACCAAGAAGGGGGAAATGACTGAAGGTGAGTTTAATACTTTTTGCAGAATCATGTAATTAGACTGTATAATTGTGACTACCTTATCAAATATACGTAGATGCTAAGATTCCATCACAGTTTTACCAGAACATGATCGTGGATTTACATGTACTCCTATACGTGGGTCAACCCCTAATGATATGCTTCAGCACACAACAAGTCATCTTTTGTTTTATACAAAAATCTTCTTAAAATATTTAAACAAAATATGCAGTCCCCCAACTTCTAAATAAAGAATCTCATGTTTTAATATTTATTCCCGCCTCTTTCAGAATACAAGATCATGCTGTACGTTGCCTTGGTGGCTCACGTCCTCTGGCTGCTTCTCTTTATCATTATGACCTGCACCATCATCGCCATGTTCAAGAAACTCAAACAGCTTCAGCAGGTTATAGAGAGATTTACCAATGTCAGGATCTCTGCCGACGGTATGCTGACCAAGGTGGGCATCTATGAACAGATCAGCAACCTGAGCTGTGACTCCAGTGTCAATAACATCCCTGGTTACCAGAAGTTAAAGCAGGAGAACCGCCGCTCACATTCTTACGCCGAAATGCCGTCTGCTCCTCCAATTAACAGCGTCCCTCTGCCGTCAAGAGCAGGGACTTCTGGGAAGCCCGCGGGGGTTTCTGGGATACCTACAGTTCAAGTTCCGGCCGGAAATGCGTCCACGGCGACGACGATGGTGAACAACGCCGTCTACCGTGACAGCAACGAGTACAGCAGCGGAAGTTTGGTGACCGGAAGTGGCTACGAGGCGCCTGTTTCCTATACTGGAGCATCCGAGTCTCTGGCGGACGCAGACAGCGTCATTCTGGGCCTGCGCAGTACGGGGATCGTGGTTCGCGACCTGAGAGAGCGTTTTGAAAGCAAGGAGCTGAAAAGAAACAGGCCTATAGTTGAGACCAATGCTGATGAAAACAATTTGGCACCTGACTCCAGACCTCAGAGTCTGCTTACCACAACCGAGGATGGATCCGACTACACCGGAAGTCAGTACCTACGTGTCATCCCCTCACCAGATGGCGATGCCGACACCCTGGCGTCCGACATGTACATAGACAGGGAAAGTAGGAGCTATGTCAGAAGTGTGAAAAAGAAGTCAGAAGATCCATGAGAAATGGGGGCAGTTTGAAAAGAGCTATGGGCAGGGGGTTGAATGCAGGGTTCTATATGTTTTAATTCATCCGAAGTGACATTGATTTGCAGAGAGGATCAACATTAGCAGCATATATTTAGCATATCAACATTTTCAATGTTCTAAATAACTTTCTCCCTCAGGAAAGCAGAAGTTCCTTTGATGCCAGTTGCATCAGCTGGTAGATTCCTTCCAAGGGTGGCTTTAATAAGCTAATATCATAATCCTTTGATAGAGAAGACTCAGTGTAGGGTCTAATCAGAGTCAGTAAGTACGGTTATAATTGGCTGCATTATAAAGGGAACATGCATGTCATTATATTGATGCCTCAAAAGATAACATGTATACATATCAAACTGGCTGCAATGAATATGGTAAAAGTGTTGTATATGTCAGAGCTGAATCCTTGAATATATAGGGTCTACATGGTAATATATGGCTGTGTGTCCATGCTCTACATTAGACCTACATGTTTGAGAGCAATGTCACTATGCATACATGTACCAGTATAAGTAGTATACGTTTACAACATACAAGTATGGTGAATGTATAAGTATGTGCCGTGTATATGAGTTGGGCATTGGAAGCGAACCTATAATGTGTACAGACTTGAACTGTTCATGATATACATATCAAAACATGTTTTGGGCAGCCTTCTTTCTGTGACTACTGATATGTAAATAGCACCCCGCCACAAAGTCAATAAGACGTTTTTTAGAAAACGAAGGGAGACGAAGGATACCATAGAAGTGTTATTCCATTCTAATATGGTGTTTTTGCATAATTCAAATAGCCAACATTGTAAACATTGTATGGGTTTAAGCACTTAGTCGTGTTTGTTCATCATACGATTTGACGTTTTGGAAAAGGTATGTGGATTTTAGGAATGGCAAGAAATTGTTCTGTCATTTGTTGGTGAGCATGTCCTAACGGATGCCAACAAGATAACATCCACGACTTTATGTAAGACTTTTTAGAATGCCTATGTCGTGCATGGAATTCACTCAAACAATGTCATGTGGCGGTTAGCCCCATTTGACCTAAATTAGCTTAATATGAAAATGATTGTGTCCAACTTATAGAGGCTAAACGTGGTAGGCAAGATGTTGTGGGCAAGTGCTGGCACAGCCGTCTGAGTGATCCTGGGTTCGAATCCCGGGTTCGAATCCCAGTGGAATCAAAGATCCACTTTCCAGCCGTACATTAAACTATAGTCTAGAGTAGGTAAATGTTTCACAAAAAAAAACATAACACAATAATTGTCAGCTGGTCTGATACTATTAAAGACGGAAAATGGGCATTTTAACATCTAGTTAGGCCTAACACTAATCCAATGTGAAGTGAACCTCAGTCAACTGGACTTTTTCTGGAGTTTTCTTTATGTTACATCAAATAACAGGCATTGTGATGTACATTACCTTGACGACGACGTTTTATTGAAGCTGTCTAAAATAGTATACCTTGTATGCTGAAACTACCTTTGCATGATTTGGGCATTCTGTACATAAAGAGAGATGAGTCGAATATTTCTCTGTGCAAATACGCTCATAATAATGCTCCAGTCCAACAGCTGCTAATGTATGCAAATTTATTCATGTGAGATGGAGTCTAGACTACAATTAGTAAGAACGCGCTAGGCCTGTACCTCTCTCAGAGAGGGAATTTCTCAATCGACTTCTTTACCAGAATGATGGGTATCTGGCATATCCGCCATGCCCCCTCGTGGTAACAGACAACACTAAAGTCGTCGTCATGGTGTGTTGCACAATGCTCTCTGTGTGATATGACCTGTACAAGGTCATAGTATCGTCAGTCTGGTTGTTCAGACAAGTGTTATACTTAGGCCAAAAAAAGGTTTGTTTCAGGTTTCAAGAGATTTCTGTATTTATACCCTTTTTTATTGTTAATTTCAGGGTCCTCGGAAAGGCTGGCTAGTACTTTCATGTAAAAAAAAAATCCGACCTACTAACCCTACATTTTCTGCCCATGTGACCTGAAACAAACCTTTTTTCTTTGGCACTATCTTATTTGGGCATGTGTTGTAACTTATGTAGGTAATTACATAGGTTACACCCTTGCACATCATGTCTAATGGTGACTAACATCCAAATGTATGGGCATTCATTATGATAAACTATCATTGTGAGTGTCCCTGCATTATACTTTACACTGAGGAAATTATCCTAGTCAGATTGACTCATTTTGCAGAGTCAAAGCTCTGTCACTCATATAACTCACTTTTTGACTCTCTTGTGCAAGAGAGTAAAAGCCTATATGACTCAGTTGTGCAAAGGAGTCAAAAACCAGTTGGACTCTTTTGTAAAGGTGAGTCAACACCTGTTTGACTCTGATGTGCAGGTGAGTCAAAACATATTTAACTCCCCTAGCAATCAGAGTCAAAGTAGTGTTGACTCACCTGTCTGGAACATTGAGATGGGACTGGGAATCTTTATTCATCATCAGTTTTGTGTTGTTTATCCTCCTTGTCTGTAAAGTCTATCGATTCATGGTCAGCTTTGCAGTCTGCCTGGAGAAGAAATGTATATACTATCCATTAATACATGTATTATTACAGTCATATACATTGTAGTCAGCGTGTTTGTATAAATGTGCAGAAAGCTATATTACATACTGAAAGGAGGGCGAGAAAAGGTTGCATGTCCTACAAAAAAAGTATATAATACACATAACTAGAATATAACTGCATACAGTTAAGTAACCCTCCCCCACCACCCACACTACCACCTCAATGTGTCCCTATAGTCAGATAGTCCTAGCCTACCCCAAGTATAGGGATCACTACACTTGTACTACACGACATAATACAGATATATTATGTTAATACATGCACTACACATCTGTATACAACATAGAGCCTACTACATCAGCATATACCTGCCCCCCCCCCCCCCGTCCCATAGTCTCCTTACCTTATATTTCTGCTGTCTAATGCTGCTGCAGTGGGCATACTGGTGCAAGGATGTACCTAAACAAAGAAAACGGCGTCCCCACGTGACCTGTATGGCGGGAATATATGAGTCAAACTCACTTTGACTCAGGTAAATGAGTCAAACTCACTTTGACTCAGTTGCTCTCAGAGTCAAACCAACTTAACTCTGCAGGCCAAGGGAGTCAATAGTGGTAAACGAGTCGGATGGGGTTTGACTCACTACATGGCAGAGTCAAATGAGCCAAGAAGAGAGTCAAAGTCACATTGACTCTGGGAGATGAGTCATTCTGACTCGCATAGTTTTCTGTGTGTAGTTATTAGGACTAGTCTAGTGTTAATGCAAATGTGTTATTTGATGATTGACCTTAATCTAAGGATTCCAAATATAAACCATGGCGTATCTATTCATATTATCGATTTCACCATTTCATAGCAATTGCAATGTTGTACAACCACTGCGCGTTTTATATTGATGGTTTGCATACATAAGAAATGAATGATATCATGTTAGTTAAACTAAGCAGAATCATTATAGGCTAGACATAATATAATAATTATCTAATCATGAACAATTTTGAATAAAAGACGATAAGATTGTGGCATATAAGCAGCTATTCCGAACCACAAAACTAGCACAAACTGGAGTAATAATCAATTTAACATGTTTATTTAATCGGATGCATCGATGGTGCCTTTGCAGGTGCAGCTATAATAAGAGGCCCACGCATTGGATGTAATAAGGCATATTAAGCACAATCACCACTAACTGGCAGCTGTGAGGCATACAATCATGATAATATCATTGTAACAGCATATTATACTGTTAACCCGTTTATGTATTGATCATAGTCTTAGAGATTACTCTTCTTGTCATGATGCAGGAATGCATCCACGTCCAGTTATAGGGCATGTAGCGTGGAAGATTAAAGCACTATGGACCCTTGGTGGAAAGAGTTTACCATCTAATCTTTGACATCATCTTATATCACATCACAAATAAAAAAAAGAAGGATGATATCCAGTAACATCTGCTCACATATCATTTTTGTTAATAATGTTATATCACAGTTGTCCAAAAGTCGTTTTGTCATTAAAAAAAGAAGCATTTATCCAAGAGAAATATCGTTTGAGTACTTTTTATTTATGGATTTCAATTGTTCTGTCCATTTCTTCCTGGCACACTATGTTATTCCACATTTGCTCTCTCTCTCTCTCCCTCTCCCTCTCTGTATACCCTTCCTTCTCCCTCTCGATCTCTGGAAGAAATATTTTTAAGGCTGGATGAGGAAAAGAGTTGAGAGAAAAATCCAATAGGCCACTTAAATTTTGTTATCAGCTTTACGGATACTTTCCTGAAAAATGTAGTGAGGGCGGGAGGCTTTTTATTTTTATTTTCATTGTGTTTCTGGTTGACGAGGGAGGTCCTTTTTTATTTTTATCTACTCAATAATTCTTTGAATTTACTATTTCTATACATTACCATAGATAAATCCAATTATCAATCCTGTAAATCATATTTCCCAGTTACAGATGAAGAAATAAGGAATAATTTGCCATTTTAATAATGTTTCTACACCGAATAATAGCTAAGGTATGAAATTTCTGTTTTGGGTGGAGAGTCTCTTCGGTGGATGCGGAAATTTAACTTCTTTTTTTTTGAAAATTGGAATAAAAAGCCTTGATGCGGCCCCTTTTGACTGATGCGGGCGGTGTCTGTAAAGCTGATAAATTTTTTTAAGTGGCCATATGAATCTTGATAGTCCGACCACCACATTACAGGGAAAACATGGCCGGATGTCGAATCTGCCGGATTATCGAAGCATATTATATATAGAACTGTCCCTGACAAGAGCAGTGGGATAATCGAGGGTGTCGGATTATTGAAAAGGGCCGGATAATCGAGGTCTCACTGTAGCTTGGAGTCTTCCTGCTAGGGGGCAGCAATACCTCTCTCTACAAGGCATCGTCTACAGGTGTAGTTCGTCCTCAGCACCACAGATGGCGCACATGCAGCGGTGCCTACCTGGCCGTAGCACGCATTGCTGAGCCATCAACTGGCCAGGCTTACCAAGACCTTGACATTTATAAATGATAAAAATATGATCATTATCATTAAAGCTGGGCTGTCAGGGAATAAGTTTATATTTTCCATACATAGACTAAAATAACAGTTCCACCAAAGGGCAGCAGTGTTTGGACAGGGAGCAAGAGCATCGTCCAGCTACAACATATTCACCCTAGCTTGTGCCTGTAACAGCTGAGCTCCCAGCCCTTATGAGCCCTCTTGTGAATGAAAACTGAACTATATCAAAAAGCACTTTTGGCCTCACTTCAACCATGACTGTCAAGCTTTAATCTCTTTATACTTTAATATCGATAGTATAATAAGTAAATAAAATAAAACAATAATCTTTCCTTCTTTCAAAATAGGACTTACCTGTGTTGAAACATCATGTTAACTCTTTATAGATTTATGTCGCTAAACGATGGCATTTGTCGTCATGATGTACAAATGCAGCCGCGGCGAGTAACTCGCCAGTGCTACATTGGTGAATATGCTGACCCTTCAGGAGTGTCTTGATCTTGTAGGGTCGGCATGATGCTTGAATGCAGCACTGACAAGTTACTCGCCAGGGCTGCATTCATGCATCATGACGACCAAGGTATGCTGCATTAAAGCTTGACCGTCCTGGTTGAAGTAAGGCCAAAATCACTTTTGGATGTAGTTCAGTTTTCATTCACAAGAGGGCTCTTAAGGGCTGGGAGCTCAGCTCTTACATGCACAAGATATGGTGAATATGTTGTAGTTAGACAATGTTCATGGTCCCCTGCGGTCCCCAGTCCAAACACTGCTGCCCTCTGGTGGAACTGTTATTTTAGTCCATGTATGGAAAATGCTGAACGTATTCCCTGATGGCCCAGCTTTAAAGGGCTAAGAGAAAATGTCTGTTTCGGGTGCATGGGTCAGCCCGTCTAAGCTAGGCCCTACCCATAAAACCTTATCGGTATCAAATGTCCTCACTATAGTGACGAGTTTAGATTGATTTTAATGATTGGGACCGTGCTGGCAACGTATACATATTTGATCTTAAGAGTCATCTCAATGTTAGGGACCTCATAATATTATTGATCACTTCTTGGTCAAATTAAAGAGAACGCTGAGTTATAAAGATGGCAAGTCTGGCATTGATCCGATGACTGTCGTTATTGTTTTTTAATCGTTCTTTATAATAGAACATAGTATTTTGATACAATATTATGATTACTTTAATAGTATACTTCCCAATCATGAAACCTGCAGTATTAAGATTTTGTAATATGTCCCATGAGATATTCTACCATTACCATTCGACACTCTAAAAACCCGTATTCACTGTGATATACATGATAAAATGATTACCTCGTTCCTGTAAAATTGTTCATAAGCTGATATCACTCGTACTGATGTACATGACTTCTATTGTGATGTTATATACCATTTTCTGTAGTTGCAATCAAACAATTTCCTCGCTCTTGTATCGATGACTAAGATAACTATAGGCATTAATACACTATTAATCAATATATCATCTAGGGTTATGTAGGAGGATTAAGCTCTGTGATATAGGATATAAGTTATCACATTCTTGTATAATATCTATAGTAGCTGTAGGATCCCTGTATAGGTACTTCTACCACTATAATACCATTATAATACAGATTGATCATCTTAGGATGATGACGTAGGTGGTCAACTGCACATGAGCACATATTAGGGAGTGTTCATTTATTAATTACAGGGGGGGTGGTGAGATTTCGCGCGGAGGGGCGAAATTTTTTTACGCCCCCCCCTTGAGATTGTGTGGAACGTTTCGCGCCCCCCTCGCTGAAGGCGCCGAAAAATGTTCGCCCCCCCCCCTTTGAACTATAGTCACGGGCGGGCTTTTTTGCTAAAAAGGGGCTTAAATTTTTACACCCCTCCTCAAGAGGGGTCAGAATTTTTTACGCCCCCCCTCAGGAGGGGTCGGAAATTTTTACGCCCCCCCCCCCCAAACCCACCACCCCCCCACCCCGTAACTAATAAATGAACACTCCCTAAGTGACTACCTTTACACTGCCCTATTTCCATAGTTTTCAGTGCACAGACTGTACTAGTTTTACAGGGCCTGCATGCACCGTGCAATGTCTGCACCAATTCCCCTCATGCTATTGTTTTCCTTGGCTCTCATTTTACTGAATCAATCCCATATGGACGCCTAGATATAATCCATGACTCACTGCCCATGAAATTGGCATTGTTCTGTGCCAACCAAAACGCCCCCTTTTCACCCCAAAACCCCAAAGCACGTGGCTTTGTTTACTACCCAACCCTTCACCAGCAATCTAGGTCAATGTCGGCGTCACGTGACCACCATCGAAGCGGGCCGGAAGCCATGGCCGAGAAAGATGCTCGACTCTCGGGCGCGGCAAGGTAGCGAGCAGGCCGCCGAGGTTTTCGCGTGCGCTGCTTCGTCCAGCCTCCACCCCCAGGCTCGTGCTCGTGGCAGGAGTATCTAGAGGGGTTCCTGCGTCAACGTGTGGATTTTGAAGGACGTGCGAGGCAGGACTGCGGAGAAAGCAGCAAGTGAATGCACAACAATTCTCGGCAGCTGCAGAAGCACAGCGCGGGGACGTCGGCGCCCCGACGGAGGCTTTCGCTTGCTGGCGGGGAACGCTGGCAGGGCAGGCCGGCTGGCTGACAGTGCCTGCAAGCGGCCTCTTTCCCCGGCCCCTTGCTGGACTTTTTAACACAGTGAACTGGCTCTAGCTGTGGGACTTTCTGGATCAGATAATCAGCAGATGACCGCGGAGGGTTGTCTAGGTACCACTCAGTGTCAAAGGCAGTGGATTGCTTCAGTGAAATCAGTGATAAAAGGCGAGGGATTGGGTTGGGAAAACCCCACCCTCACTCACCTCGTTGTAAGGTGGGGATAGCCGTGAGTTGCACACCGTTGTTGTGTTTGGTTGTAACTTGTACACTCAGAACTAGGATACACAACGTCACAAGTCTTCTTTTTACACAATCATTTTTAAAGGGATTAACAGAACAGGGCATATTGCCAGCAAGGTGGACAGAAATATCGTAAAGACGGTCGCGTGGGAGTACTAGACACCTTTGCCAAGTTGACTGGCATACTGTTGAGTGAAGGGGTGGTAGCACCTTGTAATAATACTTGCTGAGTAGGCGTGGCACTAGCTACTGGAGCAGCCTGCAGCAGGGGTGTGGGGCTCACAACCACTGTGGTGCTCCTCCAGTTACCACCCTCCTCCAGCACCCTCCCACCCCCAGCCTCCTCCAGCATCCCCGGTGTCAGTCCCTCTGCCAGTACTGGCGGCCGATAATTGCTCCAGGGTGCCAGGCGGGGGCTACTACTACCACTGCTGCTGCCACTGCCTCCAGTAGGGTGGCCTACCTACCTACACCACTCACAACACCCCCACCCACCCCCAGTACTACATACCACCCACCACCACAGGTGCTACACTCCAGTAGCTACCCGCTAACTTCTCCAGTAGGTGGCCGTACCTTCCTCCACGGTGGCTGTGCGGTGCACATGCCGTGCTTCCCTCAGTGGTGTCGTCACGGTTGGTAGCCCCACCCTCTCCTCCCCACCACCCACCACCACCCACCCCCACCACCACCACCACCACCTCTCCTCCTGTAGCACCCTGGATGATAGCACCACCTTCACCGACCCCCTGGAGGAGATAACAACCGTCACCGTGGATGACCCAAGCAGCCCAGGTGTTGACCCCACTACCCCCTCCTCCCCCTCCTCCCCGGCCGGTGTTGGTACCAACGCTAATACCACCAATACTAAGTCAGGCAAGCCCTTGGATCTTTTACGGAGTTTTGTGCACAAGTACTCGACCATCATGCCGTCTAAGAAGCAGTACGACCTGGTGTCGGACGACGGTTACGACTCTCGGATACCACTTCACAACGAGGAGGCCTTCCAACATGGCATCAGCTTCCAGGCCAAGGTGAGTGCAGCAAGACATGATGCCATCAGTGCCAGCATGACAAGACGTCATGCCATCACTGCCAGCATGACAAGATGTCATGCCATCAGTGTCAGCATGACAAGATGCCATCAGTGCAGCATGACAAGACGTCATGCCATCAGTGCCAGCATGACAAGACGTCATGCCATCAGTGCAGCATGACAAGACGTCATGCCATCAGTGCCAGCATGACAAGACGTCATGCCATCAGTGCAGCATGACAAGACGTCATGCCATCAGTGCAGCATGACAAGACGTCATGCCATCAGTGCAGCATGACAAGACGTCATGCCATCAGTGCAGCATGACAAGACGTCATGCCATCAGTACCAGCATGACAAGACGTCATGCCATCAGTGCAGCGTGACAAGACGTCATGCCATCAGTGCAAAATGACAAGACGTCATGCCATCAGTGCAGCATGACAAGACGTCATGCCATCAGTGCAGCATGACAAGACGTCATGCCATCAGTGCAGCATGACAAGACGTCATGCCATCAGTGCAGCATGACAAGACGTCATGCCATCAGTGCAGCATGACAAGATGCCATCAGTGCAGCATGACAAGACGTCATGCCATCAGTGCAGCATGACAAGACGTCATGCCATCAGTGCAGCATGACAAGACGTCATGCCATCAGTACCAGCATGACAAGACGTCATGCCATCAGTGCAGCATGACAAGACGTCATGCCATCAGTGTCAACATGACAAGACGTCATGCCATCAGTGTCAACATGACAAGACGTCATGCCATCAGTGTCAACATGACAAGACGTCATGCCATCAGTGCAGCATGACAAGACGTCATGCCATCAGTGTCAGCATGAAAAGACGTCATGCCATCAGTGCAGCATGACAAGACGTCATGCCATCAGTGCAGCATGACAAGACGTCATGCCATCAGTGCAGCATGACAAGACGTCATGCCATCAGTGCCAACATGACAAGATGTCATGCCATCAGTGCCAGCATGACAAGACGTCATGCCATCAGTGTCAACATGACAAGACGTCATGCCATCAGTGTCAACATGACAAGACGTCATGCCATCAGTGCCAGCATGACAAGACGTCATGCCATCAGTGTCAACATGACAAGACGTCATGCCATCAGTGTCAACATGACAAGACGTCATGCCATCAGTGCCAGCATGACAAGACGTCATGCCATCAGTGTCAACATGACAAGACGTCATGCCATCAGTGCCAGCATGACAAGACAGGGGCGGTTCAGGAACGAGAGCTGTACATGTATCGTCAAAGAGCAACGATATGCAGGCAAAGAGCCGGGGCAAAGAGTAGGGTCCTAGCCGGCGTAGGCCTAGGGGGGGGGGGGTCTTTTTTAGTCATCTTTTTAACGGTGTGTGCGGGGTCCACTCCGGGTCCACCCCTTAATTATATCTCTATAGATACGTGTGTACCATATTGCAACAGAATAACAAAATAGTAAAAATACTACATTTATTAAGATCGAAGAAGAACATCTTATTGGGATATCGCTTTACAGTTTGTGTGAGTTCAATTTTGAGTTTAATTACAGTTCTATATTGGCATAAGGATGTGGGGTTGGGAGGGGGGGGCATCCCGAGCAAATTAAAACCACTTCCCATATCATATTACGAGGGGATTGGATAAATTGCAAAAACAGATGGCCATTGTTAAAGCATATTGGAGTAATATTTACCAGTGGGTGGGAGTGGCACGTACAGGAGGAAAGATAACAACGTACACGCACGAGCAGGGGTTATTTATAGTGTGAGTAGTATAAGAGCACGGCCTAAGCGGCAGGCGCGCCCAATCAGTAAACTACTACACTTTGTACTAGTATATGCGGAGGTCTGATAGTTATACACTTTTGTAAGGGGATACATTACCCTCATCATGTGAGGGTGACAATCACACAGTGTACCTGTATGCCACACAAAACCTTATAGGTGAACTTATCAGGTATATCTTCATACAGTACCGAATACTATAATTATATGGTCCATAAAGGAATCCATGACAAAAGGAGCTGTGGGTGAGGATATTTTAATTTTAGCTCTCAGCTTTTGACAAAGGTCCCTATATCAGAGTTTATACCACAGAGGACATGGAGAACAAAGCATTTCACACCTCTTGTATACTGCATACAGCTAGTGGTATAAATAAGTTATAAGCCGCGTACCAAGCTGTATCGGTATTCAGTGAAGGGAGCCTTATATCGCATACAGCTTGGTACTCATTCTATAACTACTACATGATATAAGGGCAGTCATGGAGCAGTAGACTGGTATGTCGGTGTAGGTTGACTACCGTGGCTTGTAATTGTTAAGCATCCTCAGTGCACAGTATGACAGTGGCGGATCCAGGAATCTTGAGAGGGGATGGCCAGCGCTATTGGAAAAGAATCTATCCCAAACATTCTTTGGCATGATTTTATATTTAAAAAAAGAACGCATAAATTGTCCCTAAAACAGGGAGGGGCACCCCCTGTAAAGCCGTCACAGCCGAGGCTACTCCCGCAACCCCTTAGGCCAAAAAAAGTTGTGTTCAGGTACCATGGCCCAGTAGGTAGGTCGATTTTTTTTACCAAATTCTTTTAAGGATATAAGGACAAAATTCCTCCCGTTTTCGTATAATTTCGGTAAAAAAATATTTCATTAAGAAAACCCACAAAAGAACAGGGTCGCTAGGAATACCTTTTTTTTGGCCTTACCACCCCTCTTCCTGAGTGTCAGCGCCGTACCAATGATATGGTACATGACTGAACGAGGGAGAGGCAGACACAATTTGCAGAGACAGAGAGACATGGACATCTCGACAGAGACAGACAGCATGACAGAGAGACAGAGGGAAACAGAGACGGCCATCAATGGGCGGGGTGGGGGTTGCGATGCCCAAACATGTTAACACCGGTAATACAGACACAGAGCTGAAATACACAGAGAGCGAAAGAAAGAGACAGAGAGCCACAGCATGAGGGAGATAGAAGCTAGAGCGGAACCGAAAGATAGAGAAGGGAAGTAGAAAAATAGACTCCATACCTTATAACTAATATAGATTGGCAGGTTGGACCTCTGTGCTCTATACATGTCCTATTGGCACCTCCCCTTACTCTGTGGTCTCCAGTGTTGGCTACAGGCAGCCACAAGTGTGCTAAAGTGGTAGGACAACACTCAGTACCCATGTTATCTGCCACTGATAGCCTGGGAGTGCCACCACTCAACTTCAACAACTACTTAGCCACATTGACCTCTGGGCTTACATAGTAATATCATTAATATCCCCAACTACCTTGTACACATGATAGTAGGGATGTCATTGGTATCAAATTTTATAGGTTATCAGTTATTCACAATTTTGGTTTCGATATAGCAAATATATCAGTTATTTGACATAATAAAAAAAAAGAGGTGGATTATGACAAATACATTTTGTATCTTTTTTGGTACAGAGCACAGAGGATGAAATAAAAATTTAAAGCTAAAAAATTATCTGATTTTCATGCCGTAAAACTGACCTGTTTTAAATTGTTTTAAATACGTTTTTTCCCCACATTTTTCTACCTAAAAACCTTAATAATGGTCCGATTTACATGCCGTAAAAACTGACATATAGCCAAAAAATAATCCAAGATGGTGGTGTATCGATACCCATTGTTTGTCGATTCGGTTATCAGATACATAAAAAATAGCGATGTATCGATACATGTGATACCAATGACATCCCTACATGATAGGCTCAATACCTCATTCATAGTCGAATGAGATATTTGTGAAGAAGGGAATAGCGGTTCTACATGTATTTGCAATTGAACTTTATGCCATGTGTAAAAATGAAATTGATTTCACACCTGCCTTCTGACGAAGAGAACTTGCGATCCTTTCTATGTAAATCACCTAAAAAGTGTGTTCATATGAATATCTGACAGTGAAAGTAGAAAAAGGGTGCTTGTCATATTGGCACCTTTTATTGGACGTAAATGAGTTATGTGAGATACGGCAAGAGACGGTGAATGCCCTGCCTTTGAGATGGATATTACTCCTGGCCCAGACACTTGAACTCGCCAGGTGCAAGCATCGCACCTCAAAAGAAGTTGCATCGGGTATCAAAAGACATGAATTCCGGTGCAGCTGGTGATATCTGCCACGCATGCTCTGGCGGCATTTCCGACAAGGTTATGAAAGATAAAGAAGTACCGCCTGGTCTACTCATTCACTCTCCAAACAGATGCTGTGCCTTGGGCGACTGGTTGTGACTCAAAGACTGAGGACTAAAGAGCTGCCTGGAGAGTTATTGAGATGACAGGTACTGGAGTACGGCCCTGGAGGGGGGAGTACTTGTAAGTTGTAGTGATGGTGGTAATGCCTGGAGTGGACCATCGCTCTCCAGAGTAACTCAGGGGGTTACTCAGCTAGAAAAATGTGTGGAGGCAATGGGCTCAGATCATGATATTGGATATAAAGGAGCGATCAGTATTACTATAGTTCAAGGTGGGGAAATTATGAGGAAATTTCCCCGCGTTTGAAGTGGTGGACGGAGAAGTTCTGAATCCTAGAGCCTGAGGGGTGGGCGAAATTGTTAAGAACTGCATATGTATACATTGTACACGGGGAAATCTACCCGCCCCGTTGTTGATAATGACCAATCCCAAATATTAAATGACCTTCTGATCTTGCACTGCACATGCATACTTCAGCCGGGAAACAATAGTGTTGAGCATTGGCCCAATAACAAAATATCACGTGTGTGGAGCTATTCTAAATGCGGCAATTAGGCCTATGCATGACAATGTCCAGTCTCCAGCTCTTATGTCATCACCAGAGTCCTTTTTATGCAGCCTTATTCGCATGCTCTCTTTTAAATTTATTTTTTTTTAATTAAAAATTTATTTTTAACCTGTTTTTTTATTTAAAAAACAGCAATGTGCCGTGTGTGAACCTCACGTCGTGGGTGTCAAGGGATCTGGGGTAATTGGCGGAGTGCCGCAGGGTCCTCTCCTCGGACCATTCTTACCGTCACGCCCCAGTGGTTTTGGGACCCCCTCAGGGAATACACTCATGTATGCCACGGCACCTGAGTCAACCTTGGCTACATCCACAAACCCAATTTCTGTGTGCCAATGTTAGGCAGACGGACTCAAATAACGTTGGGGTCCGCACCCGTATAAACCCCTCCAACAACATGCTGACTGTTATAAACCTTGTCATTGTTTCTATGGAAACTCCACCCAATAAGCTCTCCTGGGTCTGCCCATGGAAAATTTGATTCAAGCAAAAGTAAGACAGTGATCATGCACTTTTCTTTACCAAAGACTAAAGGGCTAGGGTCAAAAGAGCGGTGGGAAGGCCTACATACTTTGCCCCCCCCCCACCCCACTCGTGGGTTCTGCCAAGATATCCCATATTATGTGAACACTTGCCATATCAAACTATTCTTATCAGTACGCTGGCATGAACTGGATCCCCCGCATGGATTCACATATACACACACAAAATGGAAGTGTTTCAGGTTTTCAGAAGTTTCCGAAAGTACCTGCCCCCCCCCCTCACCCCCCCCCCCGCCCAATGGCAGACGACATTTCGTCTTTGTTGCTGGACGCGCTGCCGCATGCAGGAAACAATGCGCGGCGACGACCCAGTTCCCGCCTACAGCATGCAGGCAGGTGATGGCACCAGGGCACAGCCTCTGCAGCCCGGGGGGGGGGGGGGGCACTCACTCTCTGATAGTACCCGCCGACTGCCAAACTACCGCCTGCCTAAAGAAAAGGTCCGCAAAACCACCGCCCTTCATAAATACAAAGGACCGCCCCCTGATTCCTCATATATAAGTCACCACCCGTTATTTCAGGTACCCCTGTAACACTACATGTATTTCCTGATGCAAACAGTGCAGTAGACATGGATAATAATTGTTTTCTAAAGGCTGCATAATGCTATTATGCATTATGCCAATTCCTCGTCATAATGGATAAATGCAGCCCTGGTGAGTCACTCGCCCCAGGGCTGTATTCATCCATCATTACCCATTAGGGCTGATACACTCCCAAAGTGTCAGTATGATGCATCAATGCAGCCCTAGGATTCATGCATCATGATTACAAAGGATTCTTTGGGACTCTAAGGAAATCCGAAATATCAGATAAAAAGTTGCAGCTGTAATCGATAAAACAAGTTATCGAAATACTGTGATCACTATAGGATAATGTTGATCGATAGCATTTCAGTAACTACAGCAATAACGCAGCCCCACACGATAACAATAGAGTTCATGATCTAAAAAGTTCATGATCTAAAAAGTTGTGTATAATTGATTTCTGCTGAAGTCGGGATATTAAAGGCAGGGGCCTGGAGGTAAATACTGGGGGTAAAAGTGAACAATGCTGCACCTGCCCAGACCCCGACAATCAGACTGTGAAGGTGATAGAGTGCATGCTGCGGGATCCACGAGGGACGCAGCCACCTTGTATACAGGAGCATGAATTGATTAATACTGTGTTAAATTCATTTTAAACCAAACTCTGTAAATCCCTTCAAAGCTCAGTGTAACATTTAGAATAGTGTTTAATATTTGGCGAGAAATCACTCCATAATAGGATTGTGATTACTGTACATGTAATAACGATTCTGAAGGCGGATAGTGTTGAATTATAAATGTTTTCAGTGTTGAGTGATAACAAATGCATGGACTACATTTGGATACACTACGATGCACGTGTTATAAATACCGCCGTCCACGTCCAAGTATCTTATTAATCTATTGTACTCAAACATGACATGTATCTACTAGTATCATCTGATAATGACACCCTATTCCATTGTAGTTACTATCAGATATATCATATTCAGGCAAACTAGTGTTGTGTGTCAAGCATCCAGCTACCATACCCAGACTGAATTTTACTGAGACCATTGGACCATGGGATCATGGACCATCAGACTCCAATTCACAACGTTGGGCCCCTGTGCCTGTTATGTTAATATGCTACACTCGGCTACACTATAGGCGTTCACTCTATAGAGGCCCCAGAGACTGCTTGCTATATCTATACTGTATGCTATCATGGCATGTTTTGGCATCATTTGTTTACTCACCTCCGGGGGTTCCCTTCCGTTAACACGGGCCCTGCATTAGACACAGTGCATTTTAGGCACCTTTTATCTATTATTGCTGGTGGGCGTGACTGCATCATATATATTTTCTATAATGGTATTGCAGAGGCTGTATGGTTAAAACAGAAATCTAAGTTGGCAGCCATGCAGAAATGATCTCCCAAAAATAGTTTAAAAAAATGAGGATTCAGCTTGGCTGCTCATGTCATTGAAAAGTGTGCAGTCAAGCAGAAGTGATTATCCACTGAACCCCGTGTCTAGGATCCTTTCTATGTGGCTGAAAACATTCCAACTTGCATGGTACATGTATATTAGCGTTACAAAATGGTATCTACCTCATGAAATTGCTTGATATTTATGAGCAGAGACACCTAGATGAAAAACTATATACCATGTACCTGCCACACATATTTTAGAGCTCACTTAGTAGCTTTTAAAGCTTTTAATGGCGCTATGAAAAGGGCTATTTACAGTCTCATGAGGGACCATCAGAAGAAGCAATTTAGACACTTTGTGTCATAGATACTACTCTGCTAGCATGAATAGGTCTGACCCATCCTACTTTTTCTATAAATACCGCGATATCGCCACATAGTATATATAAATAGTGATACGCATAAACAGAGTTGAGTGTATTTACAATGATGACCCCTATAACTGTATAATATATAAGCTAGATGGTGTTGAGCTAGAAAGGGATCACTTTGTACATACCTTAGGGATGGCTCTAGGTCACAGGAATTCAAAAAGCTGTTGACTTTTGGGGTTATTATTACACTAGGTCGGTCCTGTACAAATACTACATCCCTCCTTCTGATAGCTCTACGTTAGGAGTAGGGGGTACTTTGCTTGACCTGTTTTCCTATACTTTACACTCTTTAAGTTCTCCATCCTATATGACACTTGGGGCGGGGGGGGGGGGGGGGGGGTGAATGCTGAAGGGGGTGTGAGTGTCATGGCTTAACACATAACTGTAGTTGACAGGGTGGATATTTAATGGTCAAACATTCCTTTATAATGTTAGTGTGCTACATGTTAAATAGAACACTTATTGCATGTAGGCTACAGTCTAGAGCTTTAGGTCATAATACTACCGTCACTGACTCAGAATGCCACTTGCTATGTCACTACAGAGAGTTTTTAATCATGTGTGGCATGTTAATCACTGCAACTCAGCATACATACTTACACCTATATGATGTTTCCACATCATTCATATAAACTCCTGCAAAGTAAACGCTCAAACGTCTTCCCCAAAAAGTGAACTTGCATTGAATTTAAAATTCTACCCATAATATTGAAAATTTAATCTCCATGGTGACCTGGAGTAGGATGAAGAGATGCACCCCGGTATGCCCATCTACCAGACATGCATCCAACCTACCATTAAGTGATTAGAGGCTGAAAAAGAGGCAGGGATGAGTGAGGCTTTCATTATGTAGTTTTGGCCATCTTTTTATTTCTGATGTCCTTTTGATGGCCAGGCTGCGCACTCCATGTTTTTTGGGACCCCAGTAAAAATGTATGTTTCAGGTAGTTAACACGGGCAGAGAATTATGGGGATATGGGTCACGTTTCTGGGGGAGGGTGGGGTGTTAGGGTGTAGTGATGGGCTACTAGTATTATAAAATTGGCTATAGAACAGTGATAGGGTATGTGGATCTGAAAACAGCAATTGGACAACAACAAGCATTTCCGCTAGCTCAATGGGGGGGGGGGGGGGGTCCAGATACCAAGCTTTTTTTCAGTATGGCCTAAGATGGAAAGTGTTAAAAGAGAGCTGAACACTTGCGAGTGCATCTCTGTCTGTCAGTGCCATGACTTCTATATCATGCCATATGGATCCAGTAAAGCTGTACCATTGACAACTGAATCTGGGTATGTTTCCATACATAGGCCGATACATGTAATTACAACCAGCACAGCATCTCTATTTCTATAGACAGCACAATTTATTCATAAGTGGCAGGTGGTTGGGGGCCTGTCACTGTGATTTCACCCATATAATAATAAAAGGACATCCCTGCCTGTCTGCCCTTTTTGTCGGCTTGGCTATATAAGGGACTGGGGGAGCAGGTGCATCTGTTGTTAGTCAGACGTGTAATGGCTCCTGTTAACATGTATTCCATTAGAGGACACATTCCCTACGGGTATTTTTGGTTTATAAATTATTATTAATGTATATATGCCCAATGCTGGATTTCGCGGTGAATGCCAGTGAATCTATCAGTTTCAGATCGGTATACTGAATGATGTGAAGTTAACCACATTTATTAAGCTAGATAATACAAGGAATATATTCCATGTGATTATAGGATGACTCATTATAGTATAGTATTTATATGCTCATTTGCATTAGAAGCGTATTTCGGGAGACCTCAAGCCTTGAGTTACTGCTCATATCCCAAGCCATAGACCAGTATCCCATTTGCAAACCATCTTTTAGCGTCACAGCAAGCCAAGTGCTAACCAATCCCTTGTCGAGGATTGAGAAGAGATGGGCTTTTGATGATGTTTAAATCTCTGACATCATAGCGAGGGGGGTTAAGGAAAGCAGGAAGGGGGCGTACATGGCTTATGGAAAGACTGGAGGAGGCAATGGACAGGGAGGGGAGGGGCTGGTGAGGGGGTTTGAGCCTCCCGGTCGGGATTTGGGATCTCTCCAGTTATCAGATTGAATATTGGACACAGCTTCAGCTTAAAGGGGCATTCTCACCACTCGCACTTACCACATAGTAGACTAGAACAGTACTAGAATTGTGAGTGGGATACGCTCGGTGAGAATGCCACTTTAAGGACAGAAACGTCCAGTGTATTATGATTTCGCCACTGGCCACACTTAAGTACACACATGTCAATTCTATCTAGCATTGGACGTTGATCCACTAAATTGCCTTTGTACTTTCATCCTCAGAAAAGTGAGAGTCATTGTCGCTAAAACTACCCTCATCTGAGAGTCAGGCAGTGACTGACCCTCAGGTGAGGGTAGTTTTAGCGACAATGACTCTCACTTTTCTGTGTGTGTTCACGGAACCGTTTACATATATAAGGCATAATAATATCTCACCAAGTGGCATTTTCAATCGTTCTATCACCTAATCTTAATCTAGGGAATTGGTGAAGTCATATAAAATCCAGTTCTATCATGGTTGGCTGTGCATCTCCCATTGAAAACAGTGGACCAACGTTCATGGTGTTGGTCAGAGGACCAACACCATGCTCTGACGTCATTAAGGCTGTTATAGGCTCATTTTAACATATTACAATGTGATTCTCCTGTACAGGTAGGTGTATAGGGGCCTATGTTATTAATTAATTGATTAAACAATGATAGAACCGTGTTTACACATGGCTTTGTCGTGTTGGATCCCCTGACCAACCCATGAGGCCTTGATGGCTTCGCCATCTTGGCCTCATGGGTTGGTCAGGGGACCAACACTCCAAACCCATGTGTAAACACGTAGACAACATGCATGATGCCCATGTATTCTCCCATTATTGAAGGACCATATAGACACTATCGGTATGCATTAACCGTTTGCAAAATATGCATATGCAAGGAAAACTATATATCTGTTGCGTTTATTGTGAGGAGACAGGATCCATTAACAAGTTAATGCGTCCTGTTACCTTTTGTCATCATGATGCAACAATGCCATGCCGGCGAGTAACTCACCGGCACTGCATTGGAGCATCAGGCACTATGTTGTCCATAAATGCTTAGCCCTTTAAGGGTAGATGTTACAAAAATATGACATTTGTCGTCATGATGCACCAATGCAGCGCCCGCAGGTGACTTGCCGGTGCATCATGCCTACCATTCAGGAATGGCTAAACACCATAGGGTCGGCACATCGCTTGAATGCAGCTCTAGCAAGTTACTTGCCGGGCTGCATTCATGCATCATGATGAATAAGGGCATGATGCATTAAGGCATGATGCAGTCCTTAAAGGGTTAAGTAGCCCTGTTGGCTGTGGATGTGGCTGGATCCCCTTAGTATAGGCTACACTACAACTGGGGGATTATCAGAATCCGGCAACAATAGTCACTGCACTAATCCACCAGGCACTCGGCAGTGTTTTCACTCCAGCCACTGGTACCTAATCCTCACAGGGTCTGCGCGTCCCAGCCTCCAGCCAAAGTGTACCTTAAGTATTACAGGATGAGACAATATTATTGAGCCTCAGAGAGTTTTTGCCTTATATCCCTTTCACTGCTTTTCACTTGTAAGATAACACTTTAAGGGCAGTATAATGCTTCAATGCACTGTGCCCTTTTGTTACTAGAAGGCAGCACCGGCGAGTAACTCGCCAGCGATACATTAAGTAATGCACTATGCATATCATTTTATCCCTATACTACGGGGTTGATGAAGTCGCTGCGGCATGATGCACTGCATTGGTGCATCATAATGGCAGATGTGCTTGAGGCATCATGCCATCATGAAAGGGCATCATGCCATCATGAAAGGGCATCATGAAAGGGTATGGAATCTGGATTACTGAGCCTGGAATACAGTGTGTCTTGGTGGGGAACTTACTTAATTTGAAAGTCACTGTTAGAAGTGATGATTTGGATCATATTCTCACTAGGTAAGGCTTAATGCCTCGATTCTAGAAGAAATTTCTAAATGCAAAGAAAATGATTTCATTATCTTAGTTTCTATTGTAGTGAAATTCATTAATAAGGAGACATTTCTTTCACACATATTCTATACTTTCTTTTGTCAACTAGGGAGGGGCATCGCTGATGAGATTTATATGTGTCACAGCAGTGGTAAGATTGTAAACTGGAGGTGTCCAATTGTTGCTGATGTAATTTCTGACACCTGTTGGATCCTATCACAAAGGAAAGGCGTTTGTATATGTGTTAATTGGTGGGCTAATGGTCAAGCCAATCCAATTAGCCAGTGCAACATCTACAGGTAATGACAAGATTGACAACAGACATCTAGGGGAATTGAAAAGTTGTCAGTGCCGACCAATTTAAGTTCTCAAATTTACGTCGATACAAATTGACAATCTTAGGTGCTCCTTCTTAAAGAAATCCTACATTGTCATGAATGTGACGACTTTAAGTCCTCCAGAGAGGTAACCCAAGTCGTCTACACTGACGACTTTCAAGTAGGGCCCGATTTACATTGTGAAATATACCACCAAATACCATAGTTCACCGCTTGTTCGAGATGTACAAGAACATTTCTGATGATTGCAAAGGTTGCCACATAACAGAAATCACTTTTTTTCACATTCTTGGTTAACATTCAGTAATTTCTCATCAAGGCACGTGGTCTAAGGCATTTAACGGTGGCCGGAGCTGCCGATGAATATTAATTACACTGGCACTCAGCTAGGAAAATGAACTGATATGAAATGACAAAAGCCACAAAGCATCTCAAATCAAATGCAGATGAATACAACAGGGAAGACCACATTACATGGGAAATACAACAGGAGCTCTCATTTTGATGACAAAAGCATGCAGCCATGGGTGAAATTGGTAGAGAAATTGACCTCAATTATAGTACATTATAATTATCTTAATAAATATAGAGGTGATTAACAAAATAATGTAAAAATTCTGGACAACCTTGAACTTGTTTTAGAGTTCTATAAACAGTATAGCTTTCAGATATGCTAGAGTCCCAAAACAGCCTTGACCAACATCTATCCAGTGACAAATGCCTACACCTGGACCCTCCTCCGGGGTGTCCCACCTCGTGCTATTTAGATATGTGCCCTGTTCCAATCTACAGTTAATAAGCTGTGGCAGTCTCCTGCCCACTGGTGACCCCTCTAAGCTCCCCCTCCCCTCCCCACACCCTGGAGGACGCTGACCATCAGTATTGACCACCCTGGCCACTGGTCAGCCGGTCTGGGGGAGCACCCCGTAATACAAATGGCCGCCGGAAGTGTCCAGGGAGCGGCCATTGTCGATATTCTGTCGTTGATCATTGAGCCTGGCTCCACTCTCCAGACGCTGGTGCTGTGTACTTTAGAGCTGCCCCTGACTATGTAGATTGTGTTGGGAGAGTGAATCAACCCTGGAGGGACAGGAGGGGGATGGTCAGGCAGGAGGGCGACCTGTTTCCGTCTTATCTTGGGGTTTATTTGAGCGAAATTGTATATAAAGTGTATTCTGGCGGTAGTAAGCCTCAGCGAATCGATGCCACTGCGGCGAGGCAACAGCAGAAGTTATGGGCCATATTGACATATACCTTAAAGGGGTAATATTCCTGCTAGGAAATAACACTAAAATGCGAGGCAACATACGTTAAGAGAATCACATTGGGCATTGCAGGAAGTTATGATGGATGGAAAGCTTATGGTTGGTATTAGATGTAGGATCAAACCATAATGTTCGTGAACATTTCTCATATCAAACTATCATATGAATACCCGATATTCATTTTAGCATTTCAATATACTGAATGCATTCTATAGCATCTTCAGTGTTATTCCTTTCAGTCAATAAAATAATATATAATCATCATGATCATGTGAGTATAGCTCAGTATACCCTCAAGGCGTTTCATGCTTACACAAAGTCATATGAAGATACACCTGGGCCTATGCTGAGCATAATACGTAGCCGGTCTTGTAAATGTATATTATACTACCAATATCATTGCTTCAAGTACAAATACCTATCTTTTGAGTTATGATTCAAATTCGATATTGAAAGCAAATATTATAGGATTTTATTTTTGATTTCTACTCAGATGTATAGTATAACACCTTTCATCTGAATATATGGATGTCATCTAATTGCTACTTTCCCCAGACTATTCCACCTTCCCCCTGAGATCCCTATACATGCTTAACTTCCCTATAATGGTGATGTCCTATGTATATATATCGATAGCTGCACGCACCATGCAAAATGCAATCTTTGCTGAATCTATCAGCTGCCCTGTTCCATTACACACCCTGGTGATAAGACCCTGCCTGCCCACCATGTCATTAATCGTGTTCGGTGATTGGATCTGGGCGATTAATCAAGACAGTAGTGTATGTAATCACCAGGCTCTTCATCAGGCCTGGTAATACCCTATCCGTCAACTACACTGTAACCCTTTAAGGGCCACATAGTGCTTTAATGTACTATGTCAACTCCACCTTAACCCTATAATGATAGCATTGTGCCTCTATGCCTCCTGCCGTCATGATGCATGAATGCAGTCTGGCGAGTGTTGCATGCATGTATCGTTCAGATGATGCATGCATGAACACAGCCCTGGCGAGAAGAGGACTGCATTCAGGCATCATGACGACAAATAAACATCGCACCAAAACACTGTGCGGCCCTTAAAGGGAGGAGCTATCTATGGCGGATTGATGCTGGATTTGTTGGTGTCCCCTGAGGCAGATATTGCATGCATACAAAATCACCTAGCTGCTTCAAAAGACTGAAAATGGTTCAGATATCACTATTATAGTAGATAACATGCTAATCAAGAATTAAAGTGTGATATTCTATGCGAGTCAATCAGCGATACGTAGATGTGGCTAACCACCACACTATATAGGTCTTAAGAACCCGGCGCAGATTTGATTGTATGAAAAAATGATTGCAAGGTAGGGAAAGAAACCACCCTCAAATAATGTATGGACGATTGCCCCCTCCTTCCATAGAAACATGAATAATGTAAACGACAGAGATAATGATCAATAGTTATAAAATATATGCTATGAACTATCTTATCTATCTACGGTGGTATTAAAGGGTATCACATCAGAGTAATATAAATAGCAATATTCAAGGAGGCACACGCACAACAAACCACTGTAGCTGTGTAACATAGGGGTGCCTCTACATGGATACCCAGAATATTGACCATGTCGCCATGTCGATTTTTAGCAGAAGGGCCGTGTCATTGTGTCGATTTTTAGGTATATAAGGACTTAAAGCAAAATCCCTGTAGGTCGATTTTTATCCCTATTTTCCTGTGTCCGTCGATTTTAAAAAGGGCCTTAAAGGGCCGTGTCGCTGTGTCGCCCGTGTCGATTTTTACCAATGTAGAGGCACATAGGGGATACATGGACTGTAAGTGTTCTGCACTAGAAACATGTGAGGGTATAACTCCATGTCCACGAATAACCCAAATTAGGTAAACACGACTCGCTTCACTGAACCCGTGTGATATAACACGAAAGACCAAAGCGAGTGATTGAGTTACACACTGTGATTGGTTGAGGGGGACGCTGGGTCTAGCCGAGGGTAAAGGACCGTGAGCAGATGAGACGAGATCTCTCATTGGCTAACGCCTAGCGATTTGTCCATCCGGGCATCTGAGCCTGTTCCCTGATCTAGTGATAGCGGTGTAGGGGGTATGTGCTGGCCCCTCTGGTGCGGATACCAATAAAGTAATTGAGGTTAAATCAATAGTCTGCCATGGCTGACAATCTCATGCTGTAAGCTATATGGGGGATGCAGGCATAGTGGCATGTATACATTGATACTGATGAAAACAAGACTTAATACATCAATAGTTTGGCTTAGAGATGATAAAACCTTGTGAATAAGAAGAAAATAATATTATATTTATAATTATATACACTGTAAAATGTTAGTGTAGTTACACAGTAGAATCTACTGTAGAATGGATTTACAGTAGAATCTAATGTAGATTTATAGTAGATTCGATTGTTTACCTATACAATGAACTGTACACCTACAGTAGAATCTACTGTATATCTACAACTTTGGCAGCCAACTTTTGACTATGTATCTTATGGATATGATATTGTATTATGTTTTTCTTGGGCTGAGTAATAAACTTGCTGTAACTTTCCTCTTTTGCAGTACATTGGAACCTTGGACGTACCTCGACCAAGCAGTCGAGTTGAAATCGTCGCAGCCATGAGGAGAATAAGGGTAAGTCATTGACCTTTCTAAATCTTTGATCAGTGTTGCCGAAAACCTTTTAGGCACACAGGCCAATGTGGCCTGTGTACGATCTCATTTGTCTTCTACACAGGCCACATGAAATAACTGTGTGTACATTGATGCCAAAAGGCCATTCAAAAGTAAATTTTATTGATAGATACAGACAGCATGTATTAAAACAAGGTGTAAAATTATCGATAGTCGTAACATGGCCATAACTGTGCTTCTAATAGGACTATCTGAATTTTTTTTTCACTTTTGGAAAGCTGAGATCATGGCCGGCCATTGTGGCTGATATACAAGAGCCTGACATCGGCCATTAAGGTTCTACATCGGCAAAAGCTGATGTGCCGATGTCATTTCGGCAACACTGTCTTTGATTCAAGATGTCTACTCTAGATGCCCTATGAAGGTCACCAGACCATGAGGTGAGGTCACTAGTCAG
This sequence comes from Harmothoe impar, assembly GCA_947462335.1. Taxonomy (NCBI): domain Eukaryota; kingdom Metazoa; phylum Annelida; class Polychaeta; order Phyllodocida; family Polynoidae; genus Harmothoe; species Harmothoe impar. The sequence goes on along the minus strand of OX381713.1, from coordinate 57,082,210 downwards.
ACCATGGAGGAAGGTTGATGGCTAAAGCTGTACTGGATGCCAGAAACATGCTATTCTTCTACTCTTTAGATTCCCATTCTGCCCCGGAAATCAATAAGTCTATCCTGTAAATGGGTACCTACTTAGGATATTGGACAAAAAAGTGACAGTTACAGGGTAAGCACTCCAATAATGATCATAGCAGAGGTGCCACTTTCCTACTATTACAGGAAGTCTTTTCTGGCTGGAATTCTAGTGTGGCAAATTATGTTAATTTCCTAGATAGAATATTGACCAAATCTCGATATTTCCTACTTTTTCTCGAATAGGGAGTATAGTATCCACCGTAACAATACTAACATCAAATCACAGACTAATGGAATGGTCGGTAATTTTTTAACAACAGGGGGCGGGGGGATCGGTGGAATATTTTTGGTTCCCCCCCCCTCAGGCAAGCTGTAATTCAGCGCGGCCGACCCTTTTGAGCTATATAGTAACGTGCAGGCTTTTTTTGCCCATCCCCAAATCTACCAACCCACCCCTGTTGTTAAAACATGACCCCTCCCTAAAATGTAAAGCTGTATGGAGACCCTAGAATGCATTTTCTATGTGTACCACGGCAGGTGCTACCCTGGCCATATCAGCATCAGACTGATAGCATCAGTGGCATGTTCCAACAACAATCTATCTAGTAAGGCTTTAGTCCTTCATTGTACCAGCTCACTCACCACAGTAGCCCTGGTTAGTGGTCCTCCAGTGTGGTACGGGGGAGGCCTCCAGCCCACAGTCAGGGGCTTAGCACAAAGGAGGAGGCAGTGGATCTGGGCTCATTCAGTGCGGCATCTCTGGGTGAAAACCACTTTAGCGCCGACAAAGTCAATCCTACCTGACTGGCCTCCGAATCACCCACACCTTGTGAGCTATCCCCCTCCTCCAGCACCCCCTCCAGTGTCCAAATCTATGGGAGGGATCAAGAAGGGACCCCATGCATTAAGACTAGGGGATGTCCCACTGGGAGTGGATGTAACTAAGACCATGGAGGGGGCTTGAGTGCAAGGTAATGTATTGGGGGAGTTAGTTTTATTCGTACAAATGAAAGTAATTTCTACTTTTGAAAAGACTTGTTGTGTCCACACGCAGAGGGTGAATTGAGCTGAGTGTCCCTGCTTTATGTACTCACTGTAAAGTAACATGGTTGGATTTGAAGCTTTGAAGACTAACTGGATTGTTGAGCTATATGCCTAGGAGGGCTGGAGTGGAGTGGGGTTTTGTTAAGTTTAAATCACACACTTGTGTGTACAAGTTGCACATCGCATGACTGTTTATCCACAATAAATCATCATGCATCAGATCGCCTCAGGCGGAATTATACTTAGTATAATACAGCTTGTACAGAGGGAATAGAGATTGAATGAAAACTAAACAATAATAGCATATCCTAGAAGAGTGATTGAGGCATTATTCTAATAAAAACAACAAGCTTCCTTCCTCTATCTCACACAAATACTATAAAGGCTCTTAGTGATAGCTTCTACAGTTGAATTCCCATAGACAAAGGCCATATTAAGCCCTGTGGGGTCCTACAGCAATCGGCAAGGCATCACCATAGGGAGAGAAAAACCCCACATTACAGGGTTCTAACGCATCCATTACTAAGGGGCTTTGTCAGACATCTTCCGGCGGCCATTTGCAAAGCCATGGGAGGTGGAGGGAAGCTAACAGTCGATTTTACAAGAAGCTTCGTGAATAAAAGACAACCTGCCGACCGTGGCCGACAATGGGAAGACCCCGTTGACACCCAAACCGCGTGCGTTGCCATGGCAACGTTCGCGGAAAGGGGCGGAACAATCTTACTGATGGAATAAGAGACCTACTCTGCTGTGAGCTTGCTGTTACACACTCTCCACCCAGTTTCTTAGTTAGAACCTCTAGCACAAGTCAAGTCAGCAGATACCCACTTCCCTATCACTTGATGTTGGTCTAAATTATTCTCAATTTGTCCAAAAATAGAAGATAAACACGAACGAAGTATAATCAGAATTCATAGGTGAGATTCTGTGAAGATCTAGATGGTGAGAATTAATTATCTACCCTTTCCCTCGGGGAGGGTCTTTTGTGGAGCTATTTGGAATTCACTTGTAAATCCCACCCTAGGAAATCAATGGGACACAAGGGAGCCGACTCAAAGAGGAAAACACTTCCTTACTTTCTACCATCATCCCAGCACATAAGTTACAAATAACCACCTTAAGATCTTACATTAACGACCGATCTGTCATGGCGGCGCCCTATGGACAGGACGAACCGGAAGGAAGTCTGTAGGGGGTGTCTCAGGCAGAAACGCCGATGCGCCAATCCCTCTTCTTTCAATGCAACTTCCCTGCAAAGAAAAGATGGCTAATTTCCCTGGTGGCATCTGCTTAGTGGTTCTGCTACACAGAGGCAAATATCAGAGTCACCCAATGTCGCAAATACTACTCTCAGACAAGGGTCAGGCACTGCTGGACTATAATAGATGGGTCAAGGGCCATTCTAGTGAGGGTCAGGCTAGGCTGGACATTCAATAACAGGCTGGACCTTGGCAAACTTGCTTGAAAGTCTGGCCATGCTGGATCCTCATGCCATAGTCTGGCAATGCTGGACTCTTGCAGGCTGATAGAGACTCTCCCAAGAGTCCAGCATTGCCAGACTATGGCATGAGGATCCAGCATGGCCAGACTTTCAAGCAAGTTTGCCAAGGTCCAGCCTGTTATTGAATGTCCAGCCTAGCCTGACCTTCACTAGAATGGCCCTTGACCCATCTATTATAGTCCAGCAGTGCCTGACCCTTGTATGAGAGTAGTATTGGCGACATTGGATGACTCTGATATTTGCCTCTGTGTATGATAAACGCCAAGTCCTTCGTTTTTGACAGAGGAAATATATTATCTGCAGAGTTCATTCCAGTGAGCACAGCAAATTCAGCGTTCAGAGATGGAGCTAACACACACACCCACTGCCCCTTTCAATAGAGATGCGCCCACCGTAGAAACACCATTCCCAGGCCCCCCACTAAATCCTATAGGCTTATAGCCATATCTTGTTTTGACAAGAGGGCTACAATAATGTCAGCCATGCACCAGCTTCAAAATAATAAAACCACAATAAAGCGCTGGATGGATTTCCCTCCCCACATAACCCTCCATACATGCACCACACAGCACGGTTGGCTTGGGTAATTATTACAAGCAATACAAAGTCTGGGTGTATGTTATTTAGTTGGGGAACCTTCATTTTTCCCTTAGTACTTCTAACCCCATCCCTCCCCGCTCTTATAGTTTTTATAGAGAATGGTGCTGGGGAATATTATTATATAAATTTCCACATGGAGTCTGAAGGACTGGGCCTTTTGGCAGGTAACTATACTGTGTGTAGGGGTGGCTAGTGTGTACTCATACTATAGGGGTGGAGGGAGTGTTAACCATCTAGGGGTAGCATAGTGCTTTACACCGTTTTGTCGTTATGATGCCTGAATACAGCCTCAGTTATTTACTCATCAGTGATGCATTCTTGCAGTTTGCCCACCATACAGGATTGATACACTCGTGTTGGGTCGTCATGATGCACTAATGCAGTGTTAATCACTGAGGGTATCATGAGGTTGGGCATCATGAACATGTAGCCTTGACGCATCATGTCGTCCTTAAAGGGTTACAGGGTGGAGTTGGCAGGTGAGCGGGGTTGTGAGGTGAGGCTGGGCGGGGGCAGTGAGTACATTATGACTCCACCCTCCTCTACACTATGGATCACCACCGAGGCAGGACTCTACATGGTATTTAAGTTCACTGTTTGATGCATAGCCTTTGAATATACACACAGAAAATGACAGAATAATTATTGTATTTTTCAGGAATTTCTGTATCAAATTATATCAATCTATTGTAAAGAATTACCGGGATTGTAAAATACCTAGGGAGTGACATTTGCAAAATTAATATTCCTTTGGTGATATACATGGGAATACTTATATTCGTAATGCACTGCATTCCACACAAAAATATGTTTCTGCAATTAGAGAAAGAGAAATCCAATACTATACACGAGCTGTACTGCAAAGTCCATGGTTCTTTCATCTCTTTGAGGCTTTTGTGAGCATGCAGGATTATTCAGAGGCGCGTCATAATTGTACGAAATTGGAAACACCAAAGCACTGTTTGACTCATATTTGTTAGTACATGTTGTAGGCCCTATCTATCATGTTCTAATAACATGTAATCGTTTTAATATTTTCCTGCTTGGACATACCAGTAGAAAGGAGATTTCACTGCAATTTAAAACCAGACCTTATTCTATAATAAACACGTAGAGTTCTGTAAAATGAGTCCCATACAAAGTCACCAGAGAAATGTGGGGTCGCAGCATTGCAGTTGCAGATTAAACAGTTTTATTTATTCGGCATCACATGCCATTAGACTCCACAGATGGCACCATTCTTAAAATGGCAGAAATCAAACAATACCCAAAGCCACTAAATCACTTTTTGGATTAAGAGAAATAACAAAACCAGGCCACCGCTACCACATGCCATGCCACAGTTACAATACGAGAGAGATTTGTTAAATGGAAAAAAAAGAGCGCAGCCCAATTGAGTGAAAATAGATTGACTCCATTCTGTCTGAGTTTCAGGAGGGCCAGCAAAGCCCAGCTGAGACTCTCCCCTTTCAGGCTTTAAGAGGTTGTGTTGTACAAAAGAAGAAAAAGACTGAAAGAAGGCTAACATGAAGCGTCTGCCTCTGATGTTTGGCATTTAGGAATTGATTTCTGTGGTGAATGGCCACAGAGGGAGGCAATGCACTGCCCCAAGCCAGGAGGCTAGTGGGAGGCCTTGTAAATATAGCTCTCCAAGAATGGAATCAGTGGAAAATTGGCTGGAATATAATAACTCAGTATACTGTCTAAAGGTCTGTTTGGAGAAGGTATGTTTATCTGTAGTTGCTCATTTTAATTGGATTGTTAATTACTTTGTGAAACCAGGAAACAACAGTGGCACATCCTACTTTAATTGCCCGTTTAATTGGCACTAATGCAGTTCTTTTAAATAGGTTTATCCACCAAAAACTCATTTAGAAAACACACTTTCTACCCAATAAGTCAGATGAAAATTTAATATTCACACTATATTTTTGTTCTCAACAAGCTATACAGTATAGCTTGTTGAGAACAAACAGGGATGAAAGTTTTCAAGTTTTTTCCTGATTTCAAGTTTTTTTTTTTTTATCTCACGAAGACCTATACTTAACTATAGAGAACCTTTATTCAGGGTCTTCAATTAAAAGGTTTTAAGTTTTTTGAGATTAGTGACTTTCATCCCTGTATACTGTACACACTGCAGAAAAGGCCAACTTAGAGTGTAAACCAGACTGAAAGACAAGCTCTCCTAGTGATTCTATAACCGACCTCGTAATATGTTTACTGCTGTACCAGCAGCCCCTCCCTATTCAGACAACATAATAAGGTGCATCTAATATCAGGGCCCATCTCCCCTTATTATCGTCCATATTACTATAGCTCTCAGCATCCATGATAAGGCCCTCTCTACAGCCTGCTACAAACACCATATTCCACTACACACATTGCCACTTTTATATCATAATGGAGAAAGGCCCATCACTATTCCATGCTCTGAGGGCATCATAACAGGCTATTATATCCTATAGAGAGAACCACCCGGGTAGCAGGGCCTGCAGCATGGTTGGGAGTAATGAGTGGCCTTTATACGCAGGGCAGTGTGAATGGGAAGTCTTTTGTTTGCGATTATTGGGAATTTATGACCATTAGTTTGGTATCAGCCGTGAGGGAGAGGGAAATAACGAGGCTCTGGAACGTGAGAGGAATTTACTGTGTGTTAGGGGGGGAGCCCATATATATGGTGTATATGGTACTTTACTTGGATGCAAATCACTGCCTGGCGTATGGCTATACCTGCCATATATGTAAAGGTGTATACCTGCCCTATGTATATTCAAAGGTATAAACCTTCTATTTTTGAACGGGGTGTGACATGTTCACTTAGGACAGAAGATGTGTGTTACATGTACGGTTCATAGAAAGATATATAGCTAGTTTTGACCAACACTATAGGGTAGGGTCTGGGGATAGAAAACACCTTTAAAATTACGCTTTTATAATTCCCTGTACTGGAATGAAAATTGGAATGTGAAAGCTAAACTAGCTATGGTTATGCCTCAATGATAGTGTATACCAAAATTATTCCCTCCCCTGTATTGGTAACATGTTCAAGCTATAACATGAATACAATATTATAGCCCTACATACAGATATCATATTTGGCCAAATGTGCTTATCCATTCCCCCCAATTGATGGTAAGTACAGAAACTGCCTAGACCTACAAACATATTAATGCCTGAATTTTATGCAACCTATAGACGGCGGGGGGGATGGGGGGGGGGGCACATACCTCACACAGGTTATCACCATTATCAGAGAGCCCCATGCCTGTAGGCCTCTCACCATTACGTCTGAAAATGGACACTATAGCCTCATTAGATAGGAGACAACTGCATGTGATCCCCGACCATCTAAGTACATCTAAGTCCTCCCGGAACAGGGGCACCCCCCCCCCCCCCCCATCCACACCCACTCCTTCCCTCGGGGTGTGGCCGTCCAATCCGCTTACTAAAGTCAAGTCTGTCAGTTGTTAGCTTTATCATATGGCTTCAGTGTGTTTGTACAGAATCCCAATACTAGTGCCATAATATCAAGGGCATACTTAGTGAGGCCATACATTTTGCAATATCTTGTGACAATATATTATGAAGCTAATAAGTACTTAAATCTGCTGACATCAGCAGTTCCTATTTTCACATGAATACATGGTGTAGAATTATGATTTGGAACAGCAGTAGGGTATAGTAGAGGTAGAGGGGAGAGGGGTTATATACACTGGCGGAAGGGTTTGTATCAGAGAGAGAGGGGGATTAGCATGTGGTAATGTACACTAACAGGGCTTAGATCCTTACATCCTCCAGGGTCCCCTCTCCTGTATGTACAGAGGGGGGAGGGGGGAGGGGGGAGGGGCAGGGGGTGGGGTGCTAACAAAACACAGCAAGGTATTAGCAAACAGGGTTGCATCATAGCATATTAATGTTTCACCCTGTCCTACCCACAATGTCATTGGCATGGCTGTGAAGCTCCAACATTCCCAGGCAGGGGAGTGTGTATCCTGCATACAGCCTCCAAGTAGCGGATGGGGTAATGGTGGAATAATTACCGGTAATGATTTGATGATAATTGTAATATAAATAGATACTAGTATCCCTTATCTGTCAGGGTTAGAGTAAGGCCCCAAAAAAGGTATGTTTCAGGTAGCATGGGGAGAAAGTCTAGGGTCGGTAGGTCGCATTTTTTAAATATTTTTTAATTGACAAGAAAGGACTAGCCAGTTTCTGTGTAAACCCTAAAACTTACGGATAAGGTGTAAAAATATGAAAATTTCTTCAAAATTGCATAAAGAGACGTAGGGTCGGCCTTATCGGGTCAGTCGGGTGACCTGAAGCAAACCCTTGCTATACCCCCACTCAGTGTTGATGCCTATGTGTTCTGCTCAGGTCTATAGACCTTCTGTACATAAACACAGGCAGTCCCTGTGAACTCTCACCTTGCCCTGTCTCTACCTAGATGTCTAACAGGGTGTCTCTGGTCTGCTACAGGTTACATCTCACAGCCTGGGCTGCCCCATACAGAGGGGAACGGCGCAGTTGTGGCACAGTGTTGATATCTTACTACCATCCAGCACCAGAGTCTTTTCTATGCTCCATCAAGCTACAGTTTAGGATCTAACACAGGCGTATTGCTGTATGCCATGGATGCTTCACATGTCTCTTTACAATCAGCAGCTGAGGAAAATAATGGCCAAAGACTGATAGAAACATATTCATATTCTCTCTTTAAAAACAGAGCGATATTTTGTATAGTTACCGAGGAAATTGACATACATAACTTGTATTCAAGTATGTAAGTGTTGAATGTTTTTCAAATTAATGTAGCTGGCATATGACATATTACATCTGCTATGGCTTGCTATACGACATATTGCAAGTGGGAATAACCCTGTTTACTGACGACAGCAGAACCACGTGTAAACAGGGCCATGTAAGTAGCCTGAAGAGGGTCTGCTCTCATGTTGCCAAAGGTAGATAAGAGCCGTGTGTATACACCCCCCCCTGACCCCCCTGTTTACCCCACCACCCAGGGCGCCCCTCCCCTTCCCCACCTCCTCCCCACAATCCCACATGGTCACATGATATGTCACATGATCCATTCTGCGCATGCGCGGCTTCACTCTTCAGGCAGAGTCCTTTGGTGGCTTCTCATCAAAGGCTACATTTGCTCTCTGTAAACTCTGCTTGGGGATTGCAGTAAAGGCTAGAACATGTACTAAAAGGGCCTCACCCTTATGTATGTATACTGCAATCTATTTAATGTCCTTTTTAGGTATTTTTTACCCTCATACCCTCCTGCATTGCCTCTGACCTTAGACCCTTACCCTCAGATACCAACCCGTCCCTCCCCAGCCACCAAAGTGGCCTCAGATGTCCTTGTGATAGGCCCAATGCAGCCAAGGTCAAGCTGCAGTTGTGACCTTGTCTGACCTTAGGGTGACCTTGGTTGACCTTGGCGATGACCTTGGCAGTGTTGTGTATGTTAATGTGGCGGGAAGTGATGGGCTGTCATGGACGTACCTTGACGTGATCCCTCTGCTGGCTGTATGGCTAAGGGCATGGTCCTGTCGTCTATGGAAAAGGGTAGATGGATGGATGAAGGGACAATGCTAAACCGGATCTTGATGTCATTTTCTTCATCTAGCATGAGCTTTGACATCCATGGACTTAGATTGGTCCTTTTAGGTTTTGGGAATAATCGGTATTAAATGTATTCAACCGACTTAACCCAACTGTCCTACCAGTATGGAAACTCACATACATATATGCCCAAATCCAAACTAAATATTTTCTTTTAAGACGTCAGAAAATAATGTGAGGTAACATATTACATACACGGTAACACATTTCCGTCTACTCATGTCACTTAGATTTTCATAGTTTTAAGAGCAATACTTTATGTTATACGATACAACGTGCCCTTTAGGATAGCATTACATACAGCATGAGTATATGCTTTTGGTTTAGAATTCGACCTATGCTATTTGGAGTATAGTTGTTCTATGCCTGCTGTTCCTTCCGAACCCCCACTGGCCAACATATATAAGACCACCTCTCTCCTGCTGAGAACCTATAAACCTAGCTGCCTCCAGGGCTGTATGATAGGTCCTGGCACACTGGAGGAGCCATGCCGACAGGCCTTACATATATAACACAGGAGGGAAACCTTAGTGAGAAAGTGCAGGGGAAAAATGGAGAAAAATATGGTCAAGAAGAAGTGTGTGTTTCTCAGTGGGCTGCAAATCATACACAAGCTGTTTGCTCACCGTGGAGGAGAGGACAGCCAGGCGTAAACACCCCCTGGAGGACACCCTGGAGGGGAGGGGTTAGATGTGTTAGTTAGCCCTGCACTCTTATACTCTGTCCCTCCAGTACAGACTAGGCCTAGCCATGCTGCTTCTGTTGCAAAAAGAGCAAGCACAGAGGCAAATAGAGGTACTGCAAAAACCAGCCAGGCAAATAGAGAAGAACAGATGAAAAAAAAGCCAAAACAAACAGTGAGAGAACGCCAATATAACGGGCGCATGTCAGTCCTATGGGTGTTGGCCTTGTTATTGGGATAACACCCCTGCTGTGAGGGGGCAAATTGTATTGCTACACGCACTACAAAAATGTCATCAATAGCAGAACTTTTATTGATGCTGCCAGCTATGAAACAAATGATTCCCATTCGCCCTTCATACACAGACCCATTATAGGGCACAGTCATAACAAACATCGGCCATGAATGTGTTGCTATAGATACGGTAGAAGGTGCCTCAAATATGGGTTAACATGCCATTGGTGGCCTGTGGCCTCCTATATATCTCAATACTGGCTATACTAGGGGTTAACTGACAATTGGAGTACTTTTGAACAGTATCTAGTATTCTTTATCGTACATATATTTCACCACACCATATGTTGATTGTTGGGTTATACTAAAATCAATAGTCGACAACTATTTTCCCCTTGGGTTCATATGACATGTGTCTCTCATAGGCCTCAGTATGGTTAACAGGTTCTGTATCTGTAGGGCACATTAGATGGCTAATTATGCATACATGTACACATGTGAACCATAATGCATAATCCAGCATGCCCACATGGAGACTAGTCTCTGTGTCCACTGAGCATTGGTCTATGTAGACCCTGCCCACTTAAAGTACTAGAAATAACAGGTCCTTCATACAGATATAGCCTCCTCTTATTTACTTAGTGTAGTTATAGGGGTTTAAACAAGATAGCGTCATAGCCTTTGCAGGAACTGCTCTGTTCACTCACTCACTCACTCACTCACTCACTCACTCACTCACTCACTCACTCACTCACTCACTCACTCACTCACTCACTCACTCACTCACTCACTTACTCACTCACTCACTCACCTGGTTGTATAGTTGTCATGATGAGAATAGTTTTCTACATTAAATACAAAAATATGGTAGCCGATTATCTTGTTAATGCATGTATATTATAGGTGAGGTAAATCACCATGCCGTTTGTTGTCACCAGTCACTTAATTTATGGAATCCTTGCTGTCTTACATCAATAGCAGAAGTCACATATACCCATAATATAACTTCTCATTGTTGACATGTGTACACTATTGTAGTAGCCATGCAAACATTATACATACATTGATATAGCAGGCCAGTATATGATACAACCACTACATAACTCACTAATTGATTCCCTGACTAATAACTCCATATCGTATTGCTAATGAAGTGTTACAACAGTTACATGGGGTTGAACCCTTTAAGGACGCAAGTCATTAAAAGATGACATTTGTCGTCATGATGCACCAATGCAGCTCTGGCGTGTATCTCACCGGTGCTGCATTGGTGCATCATGCCGACCCTTCGGGAGTGTCTCAACCTCATAAGGTCGACATGATGTTTGAATGCAGGGCTGCATTCATGCATCATGACGACAAAGGGCATGATGCATTAAGACATCATGCCATCCTTAAAGGGTTAATCCGTATCTGGTAGCGAGGCGGTGGGTGTGAAACAGGAGCGGAGGGCTCTAGGTGATACCTGTATAATGTGTATTGATTTATGGAAGATAAAATGGACTTCTATTCTATTCTCATCTCTGAGACTAATGTATATATACATATATATTTATGATACCCTGATGAAGTATTTACCACTCTGAAATATTGCTTTGCTGGTTGGCTCTTTGCTTGATATTGTTGCTTGTAGCTTTGTCATTAGTAACATTCAGATACATTAAATCCTATCCTTTATCCCCACTGGTCCCACTTTTGAGATCCCCTTTTGATGGAGGGGGATTATACCACAGAGATAGTTTCAAAAGAACATCAACATAATATCTAGCCATCTATCATGCTATGTAAACCAGCCAACATCTATATAATACCTGTACAGGTGGGCCATTAATACCATCTCACCATCAGCGTCTCTCAACTCACCTGGAGGACTTGAGCCTGGAGGACTCTTATCCAGGCCAGGTGAGAAAGGTACAAAGGTCAATATGTCATGGGGTTAGTGTGTCAGTCTGGGCACCATCCATTGCTGTACTATGTGCTGGCAGTGTCTACTGGGTGGCTGGAGAAGGGGACATACCACGTGGTATAGTGGTGACATCCAGGCATGTGAGTAGGGTATAGTTTATATGTCGGTGAGCTTCAGAAGGAGATATATAGGGGGCGCCTCTAGCCAAATATATTATGCTTCTAGTGCTCCATTTTGATATCGTTAATTAGATTGAACAAGGTATATACTGTTTGTTATAGTCCTACGCCGATACACTCAGAAGAACTCGATATTAACATCCTGAATAAACTAGATTGATTGAGTTAATTTTCAGGAGACCAGTCAACATATTCTATAGTTACTTAGGCTAAATAAAAAAAAGTTTTGTTTCAGGTAACATGGGATGAAACTCTAGGGTCGGATTTTTTTTTTTCAATTTTTTTTATTTTTTACATAACCCTAAAATTGACCCAAAAAAGTATGAAAATGGGAAGATTATTTTCAAAACTTTAGAAAACCTAAAATTTACCCCTAAAAAGTTTTAAAATATAAAAATTGCATAAAAAATTGCATAAAAAAGTAGGGTCGGCCCTGTTTACATAGGGTCGGTTTACATAGGGGTGACCTGAAACAAACCTTTTTTTTGGGCCTTATTAGAAGTAAAGGATTTAATTGAACAGCTGTAGTGAAGAAAGATCTCTACCACCTCTGGATGGGCTAACACAGAGTAACACACATGTTATACCAGATTCATCCCATGGGTGCTAACGCCAGTGTTAGGGGATGGAGACTGACTGTGAGCATCATTGGGTATGGCAGGTAATTCACAATGCATCAGTGTCTATGAATATTACATTGCTGAAGCTAACAGTCAGTACTGCTCACACTGGGCTACCTTACACTACATACCACCCTCTTTACTATAACACAGCCGAATACACTATGAGGGTGATTGACAAACCTCAGAACCTTGTTGTATCTAGAGTGTATTAAGTTCAGATTCTAAATCAGACTAATCTACAGCTGCACACTCAAAAAAGTGAGCGTCACTGTCGCCAAAAGCACTCTTATCTGAAAGTCAGGCACTGCCTGGCTTTCAGGTGAGAGTGCTTCCAGCGACAGTGACACACACTTTTCTAAGTGTGTGTGGCGATTACTCACTGGGTATACGATGTCCCAATAGAATGAGTAGCAAATAACTGTTTGGATACTCTTCCATTTGGTGACTTATGGAGTAGATGCTTATATGCCTCAAAGGAAACCCAATACCCCAGGGTGGGGTGATAGAAATGACATTAATTTGTTTGGATTTGTCCCAGAGCTCCCAAATTAATCTGATAATATAAACGTCAATGGCAATAACTCATGTCCTCCATATAGAGGTTTATGGCACATGCTTTCTGTCACAGGACATCAGGGTTTCCACACCTCATCGTACCAGGGCCCACAGTCTACTATTGTCCCTGGAGTCTAGAGGCATTAATCTCAGCCCATCTATATGTGGACAGACTACAGTGTGCTGGGTAGGCTACCTGGAGAATATGTATGGGAAAGAATGGGGTCCCTTGGCAAACATACTATATAGAAAGATATGGTGGAGGAGGGAGCAGTTGGGTAAGAGAAAGTGAAGGCAAATTAAAACAGCAAGGTTATTGAATTCTATGGATTATATAGGTATATTCAACATTCTAGCCCTTCACATTCAAGTCTAAGAACACTGCATATCTCCCCCTGCATACCTTCATACCTACTCATACCGTATACCTCCTCCAGGGTGGCCCTAAATGACCACCCATGCACCTAGCTAATCCATCATTATGTCACTCCCCATGCAGTCCAAGCTGGTTACTGATGATGATTATTCATGTTAGTAGTTACCTAGGCACCTACTGTTTGTACATGCATATTGCTAGCTTATCCAGGGTCTTAAAACCTAAAACAATTACATTGGTTCCCATCATCCCCCTCCCAATTCCCTGAGTTTTAATTATCACCAATACACATTATTGCATCATTGTCAAGGGGTTTCACCAAGGAATATAATAAATTGTTCCTTCTATAGAAAGCATGCGCAGAGAAAAGTAAAGAGTTGCCACGAGTCGTAAACTGCAGTTGACCCATCAAAAGGTAGGAGTCAAAATCGATATACTTGAGTACATGAGTGATATGCAGATAATGTGGATTGTGTACTTATGTTAGTGTAGAGTAGGGGCAACAGGTGTATATAATTAGTGGATAGGCCTCTGAGAGAAGTGAGTAGGTGAGGTTATTGCAAGACATGTTGTCCTATCCACCACCGATCCTTGTGTGAGAAGGCTAAGTTACATCTGCCTCATACTACATTCTGCAGACCATTGGCCTCGTACATCAACTTAGATGCCAATATAATAGGCCTATATTGTAGTAGTACGCAGTGCCATACATGCTATTTCAAACAGTTAGTGCCCAGCCTTATAGTTATTTCCCTCACCCACAAATATGGTGACTAACAGCCATCCCATATTTTATTTGACTCTTCATGAATATTCAAATTACTTATGACTCTGCTATGGGAAGATTGTGCTGGACTTGACTCTGCACTATAAGTAGAGTCAAGTTATACAATGGCCAAGGGGTATGACTGAAGTAGCTCTGACCCCTCCACCAGAGTTCTGATGACTCTGCTACTAGAGTCAACTAGAGTTGACTATGGTAAAAGAGTAATGGTGACACCTTTACCTCTCTATGTGTGGATGCTGGAGATGAATGTAAAAGTAGGATACAAAGATGTGTCATTGGTGCGCTCTTCCTCTTTAGGTTAGCATTGGAAAACAATGCATAATATAGTATACTTGGGTTATTGAATGAATAACCTGAATATAAACTGAAACCAAAATCAGAAATGAAAAATGCATTATATCGTGTAGTTGACTCTGCAAACTAAATATTTGCAAGACAGAACCCAGAAAAGGCCACTCAGGGTGATCATGTACTTGGCTACCACTGTGAAGGGGGTTATAGTACGCAGGTAATTAATTACATGGTGGGCAAATATTGCATCAATACATCACTTAATGAGATGTAACAAAGCCAGATCTAATTACCTTGCCGCCGGGAAGGTCGGGCTGGTTCTACACATAGAGGGTCTGATCACACCTGCCTTAAGGGGCAGATTGATTACCACATCCATGTACAGGAGATGGGAAAGTGACATTAAGGACAATTTGAATAATATACTATACTCTTAGAACAGTGTGTTACGTTTACACACTCATCAATACGCTTTTCTGTAACACACCCACACACACACTACACACTCTTTGCCAAAAGTGTGTTGATCTCAAAGGTGTGTTGCAAATATGTGTAACTCCTTATGTATGTTCCCGCAACACACTGCTCTTAGAGTGTATACTTCAGGGATAGTAACACCAATGACTATACACAGACCTGGATTCTATGGTTATAACTATCTCACAATACCGCTCACCTTTAGGTTTATATTACTATGGAGGAAGGGTTAATTAAGGGAACATCTGGAATCTGCATCTCATTTACTATTATCATAACGTTTGGAGAGTGCTTGGGTAAAGCCACACACCAATGTTTCTGGAGAGTAATTTACCGCAAGTTCCATCCTTGCAGTAATCCGTACATCCCTTAGTAAAGCCATTTGTCCTTAGATGGAGAGCCCATTGTGTCTTACGTAGACTTTCATATAGCCCAACCACTATAGGGAGAATAAGCAAAAAAAGAGGTTTGTTTCAGGTAACATGGGCAGAAAATGTAGGGTCGGTAGGTCGGATTTTTTTTTTTTTAAACTTTTTTTTTCAACATGAAAATACCAGCCGGCCGGCCGGTCGGAAGACCCGAAAATTGATCAAAAAAGGGTAAAAATACAGAAATTCCTTCAAAATTGCATAACAAAACGTAGGATTGGCCCTGTTTTGATAGGGTCGGTCGGATTACCTGAAACAAACCTTTTTTTGGCCTAATGGGAGCTAAAGCACACTAGTAGAGCGGCCAGACAGCCGCACGTTGGTCATTTGTCTACTTACCTAGTTTGACAGTCACCATTAGGAGATAACTACCTGTAGGACATGCGGTCCTACTCCCCTTACCACCACCTTATATATACATGTATATAGGGGGAGTGCCTAGATGTAAAGGGAGATACATTTCTTATAAGAAGAACAACTTTGTTTACTTGAGGTATCCGTAGATTTACATTATCAGTTCTGTCCATCGTATAGGGCTATGCATATCAACTGATATAAGGCCAAAAAAAGGTTTGTTTCAGGTAACATAGGAGGAAAGTGTAGGGTCGGTAGGTCGGATTAAAATTTTGTTTATTTTTAACATGAAGGTATTACCCAACTTTTTTGAATCCCCTAAAATTGACCAAAAAAAGGTAAAAACATGGAAATTTCTTCAAAATTGCATTAAAAAAACGTAGGGTCGGCCCTGTTTTGATAGGGTCGGTCTGGTGACCTGAAACAAACCTTTTTTTTGGCCTAAATTACAAAATACCCTTTGTAAATATTAGGCTGTTGTAAAGGCTGCTTTTGTCGACCTCCCACAATAAAACATGTTTGAAATGATACAAATAATAATATTATCGTGTTGTTACTAGGGGACTAGAAAGTAGAAATTCAATATACTATTATTATATCAGTGGAAAACGATTTGTAAGCAAGATGAATACGGCATGGACGTAGTTGTATGGCCTCGAGCTAGAAAACGTCCATCTCAACAGTAATATCAATGTAGTTCTTACCACAGTATGTTTTACTAGATGCTATATAAAGGTCCCGAGACCTTTGTTGCTTTATAGCTAGTAGCTACTGTGTAATCTCCGCTTGTCGGAAGTCTCTAATATTCCTATAGTCAGTATAATATGTAAATAGATACCTGTCTGTAGAACTACTACGTGAAAATGTCATCTATAGGAAATGACATTGAAGCCACAACAGAATAGATTAAATTTATATGAGACTTCCAATGCTTTCCATTACTTTCCTATATGCTTCATGGTAATTTAAATAAAACACGGTTGTAGTCGTCATCATGAGATAATTATTCCTAGAAGACAAACTGATTCGACTTGAATATTCCGAAGTAGCATTAACCTTTAAAGAGCTTATATCAGCTTTAGATCAGATTCCCCTGTATAACCCATTTGAGGAGAAAGCTGGTAAGTTTATTTGGGAGTTAGGGACATCGAGCAAATGAGCTAACATTGGATGGTCAATTTACAGCGTAGGGACGCTGGTATAGAGGAAGGGAGCCGGAGGGTCAGTCGGTGGGCGGTGGGCAGTCCCCACTATACCTATACTGTCATGTCTTTTGGACAGTCTCCAAATTACATTGGATGAGAGAATGTAATGCCAACCTACCACAAACTAGGTGTAGTGAGTAAGAGTGATATCTTGACTCACGGCCAACATGTACTCCTAACGTCAACAAGAAAAAGAAGTTTCAGGTAGGGCTAAAGCTAAACTGGATATATTATATCTGAATTTTTCATTTTTTTAAAGTATAAGGGACATCTCCGCACCATACCAAGGCCATTCGTTTCTACTCTATAAAAAATACTATTCAGAAAGTTAGCATTTTCAATATTGCCAAGAATATTTGAAGTCAGCCCTGTTCAGCTAATAGAGGTCTCAGGTACTCATTGCAACTTACTGAGAGGCTCAATTGTGGAGACAAAGTCCAAGTTTATACTGCCCGGGACAAACCTTTACCAAAGTTACTGTACTCCAATGCTTTTAGAGAAAGAAAGGGCGATGTGGAAATGGTATTGATATTGATTTCAATTGCATTTGCAGTTACACACAAACTGGTTTAACTGATAGGATTTCTATTGGTTATTGATAAAGGTCCCAGACGTCCAGAACAGGTCTCACACTAGATGGAGGTAATCTTTTCGCTGGTTGCCCACTACACATCACTAACGAGGTCCCGACACGCCGGTTTCCAGATTAGCTTGGCGGCCATCTTGTGCAAACAGCATTTGCTCCCACTCTCCCAACACATTTTTCTTCCACCAATTTGCTGCTGTCCCTAAAGGAACTGTAACAAGATTGTGATTAGAGAGTGCCCCAGAAAAAGCCCTTCACCGTCTGAGTTCTGCTGCAATATAGAAAGTGCCCACCGATTGGAAAAATGACACAGCAAAACTAAAGCGATTTTCAAAAACTGTGTGCAAGCGACAGGCTGAGCAATCGTAATATTGTCCTAAGACATTCTAAATATATATGAAATCCTCCTATGGGAATATTTACATTTCCCGTGAAACACTTGGTTAAGATTGCTTTAAATTAATGGTCTGTTAAAGGTGAGATATAACCAATTTAATTGATGTATAGAATAGGGTACACCCGAACCAAATCAACCACAACTTTGTCAGTGACAAAATCCTCTACAAGAACACTATATCAGTATATTTCTATTGCATATCCTAGTTTTCCCACAGCCAGAGGAAGGTTACACTCTCAGAGCACTATGTAATGTGCAGCCTAAGCCTACGCACGGAGAGTGTAAGATCAACTTGGATCCTGCCTGGATCCCCTGCTGCCATAGTTAATGGGAAGCATGTGATGGGCAACTCTGCCATCATTAGTGAGCTACCTGGAGTATTAGCTTGTTAGCTGGCCCCGATGGTGATTATATCCTAGTAATGGTGTAGGTATATACACACCTCAGTTAATTTGTATCCAATTAAGGCCTACTTGGGGTGAGACACTTAAGATCAAAGAAATCCAGCAAATTGAGAGCACCTATGTACTCATTAAAGAGGGTGTGGTTAATTATCTTGTGTATAGTAGAGGACCCTGAAAGGCAATGTTTTAATATATAACATGATAGATCAGGTATAGACACAGGCTTAATTAACTCGGCGTGGGGGATAGGGATTGGGGAGGAGTTTAAATATAAACCCAGGGTACTGTACTAAAAAGCAGCCTACCAAGGACATAATAAAAACTACCTCTCACTATACAGAAAACCTCTGTTGTGTCTTTTTGTACTATAGGAAATCCATCATGCTTTTCTTAGAACTTTCAACCCTGCCCCCAGTCACCCCTTCACTGTACCCCTCTTCTCTCCCCTGGGTGAAAGGGCCCAGGGTAGAAAGAACATACAGGGTGGGAAATATGTAGAGCAAACAAGGTCTGTCCATTCTCCAACCATGTAGCTGTCCCTCATTTACTAAGCACCTGTTCTTCCACACTCCCATGGCAATTTATACCCCTTCCACCCCTACCAGCACACTCTACCCCCATTCCCACATATCTTATGGTGTTTTTTCTTTCACACCGCTACAGCTTATGGTGGGTGTCAAGCCTTTTAGCCACAGTTTACAACGTGTGGAGCTCATATCTGCTCGGAGCAGCTCCAAGGGTGAAAGTATGTCAGTTTTCTTTCACAATGTAGTGTTGTGAGTTTTTGAGATGACAGAACTGATGAGGTTAGGGTATGCTGGGGTGGTGGGGTCTAACATTGGGCTGGAGCAGCTCATGGTAATGGAGTTGCTCCTGTGCTTACCATGAGCTGCTCCTCTGTACCTACAGCAGTGTGAAATGGGAAGGATAGAGGCACACGTGTATGGTGTGTGGTATACAATGAGCACATACATGTGTAATGTTGTCTACTAGTCACACATGTATGGGTATTATGTTATAGCGGTATACAGGGTGTGGGTGCATGTGTGAGTAGTATATACTATAGGGAACACGCGGTGGCTACATTATACTTAATTATCATATTACTTAGTGCCCACATCATACGTGTATGGTGATGTATGTCAGCTGAGGTAAGGCCAAAAAAAAAGAGGTGTGTTTCAGGTTACCTGACCCTACCTAGCAAAACAGGGCCGACCCTAGAAATCTTTGTGCAATTTTGAAAAAAATATTTGTATTTTAGGTCATTTTGGGGTTATTTAAGGGTCGATTTGATAGTTCACGAGTCGAGGCGGTCGTCAGCGAGTCGGCATTGAAGTTCGTGAGTCGATTTCTGGGTACTTTTCAGGCCAAAGTGAAAAAAAAAATCTAAAAAAAAGGAAATCCGACCTACCTACCCTAGATTTTCAGACCATGTAACCTGAAACACACCTTTTTTTGGGCCTAATGGTGATTATAAGTAAGCTACTAATACATTAAGGGTAAGGTGTATAGTGCAGCTGAATACAAATGCATTGTCTCTAATAGTGATTGGATTTATAGAGGTGCAAGTTATTATCAATAATGACAATAAAACGATTATAAGGTGATGCTCTAAAGTGACTGCACCGGTTATTAAGCCTATAGATTGGGCTAAAAGGGAGGGGGTGTAGTGGGGGTGTTCTGTATGGCTTTCCTTTTGTTTGATATTCTATTATGTATTTACATCGCTGCCTATCGACCCCTTCCTTGCACCCACACACCTTTTCTAGCTCCTGGGCCCGCCCCTGTAATACGGCAGAATATGTTCAGAAGCACACTCCTACAGAACTATAGTGTTAAGGAAGTCTTTGAGTGAAAGCCTGCCAACCCTTGCTGTGTTGTGGGGTGTGCCAGGGGTACTGGCAACACCCTTCCCTGCTCTGTGGCGCCTGTTCAAACAGAGGACCAGCTGCTCCTGTGTTGGGGGCCAACTCTGTGTTCTCACAGCCGGGGTACACACTGAAAAAGTAAACTTGTCTCCAGACTCGTCAAAGTGACTATCATAAAATAAACGAGTCAAAAGTTGTCTAACCTATCAGGTTACCAATCTGGAGCTGGCAAATGTCGGGTTTTGGGCTGGCACATGCCAAGTGGGTCTTCTATCTCCAGCTAGAAGACCCACTTCCTTGTCACTTAGACGAGTTTTTGACTCGTTTATTTTATTACCGTCATTTGGAAGAGTCTGGAGACAAGTTTACTTTTTGAGTGCAGTGAGTTAGAAGGAACTCTGTGTATATGGTACTACTGTATTAAACCACAGCGGAGGGCTAAGACAAAGGGGTTCATACCTTGGTTATTTCTGTGTAGACTCACATAACCCTACAGCTGTGGTTTAAACACAGATAGACTATGGTTATGTGAGGCCAACTCAAAATATGACTACTGTGGAGTGGCAGGCGCCCTATAAGGGTGCCAGCCAGTTTACAGTGGTTATTTTGAGTTAGCCTCTCATAACCATAGTCTATCTATTACTTATCCCAGTAAGTACCGGGGTAGGATTAGCTGCACGCCTATATCTTACTGTAGTATAGGCATTTAGTACATGGTGTAGTATAGTTAAGAGCAGATGAAGATATATGGCATTTATATATTGCATTGAATACACTGTAAAAGGTTGGTTGTCATTTTTGTAGCTGTACAGTAGATTCTACTGTAGGTGTACAGTTTATTGTAGCTAAACGGTAGAATCTATTGCAAATCTACAGTGAATTCTACTGTGAATCCATTCTTAGGTAGATTCTACAGTATATTCTACTGTGTACCTACATTAACTATTTACAGTGTAGTACATTTTGTATTACATATATGCTATATGATATACAAAATACTATAACCCAGTCCATTTTATATAGCAATGATATGCTTTTCGACCTCGGTGCCTTTTGATATTATGACACTAAGCTTCCCCTTAGTAAGACTCGATAACTTCTTACGACTTATGAGAGTACTCCTGTTCTCGGCATCGACAAATCCCCATATAAGGGGCAGAGGCCGCTCTGATTGCGCCCAACACAAGTAGATTTAACGGTTTTGTTGCCAACCTTTTCAGTGTGAAGGGAATTCAGACTCCCATCGCATGGCGCCCTAATGAGGAAAAGAAGATCTTGGGATGAACTAGAACAAGGGCATTTCTTTGAACATCCCATTGGCCCGTTCCTTGTTATAGGGGACATGATTATTTCCACTGGTCACTGATAGAGGGAGAACCACTTACGGCTCGTTGGCTGGTTTCTTAAGTAAACTATATAATGCATGTATAGGCCAAATTTAAAAAAAAGGTAACATGGGATGAAAATCTAGGGTCGGTAGGTGGGATTTTAAATTCTTTTTATACTTTTTTTTCTTTTTTACAGTCCCTCTTCAATACCAAAAAAAGGTGTAAAAATCGGGGGGGAAAATCATAATTTTTGTAAACATAAAATTGACCCAAAAGCAGTGTAAAAAAATAAAATTTTCTTCAAAATTGCATAAAAAAGAAGTAGGGTCGGTTCTGTTTTGATAGGGTCGGTCGGGTGACCTGAAACAAACATTTTTTTTTTTTGGCCATATTATGAATTCAAATGATGTTTCCACTCACATTGGTCAATGGATAACGGCCTTGGGTGGAAATAATAAAACAGAAGTTTGCCTGGTTCATCTTGTCATTGCTCTTTTGGTGAGTTTAAGAACATCCCCGAATAACTGCTAAACCATCTATCAATTATTACTTTCTGCTCCTCGAAGTTTGATTGGAGAATGTGCAAACTTTCAACTTCTCAAGTAACCATTCCTAGGCAAATTCTGCTCAAATCTGAAGATGATTGTACTGTTCCTGGGATGGATATGTTGAAGATATTAGCTCGGGAGCAGGTATTTGAGCAGTCCATGATGTATACCTGTGAGCTGCTCACTTTACCCCCCCCCCCCCAACACACATACATAGACAGGAGTCTTCATGGCACCTATTACCGGCAGGCTACCCGGGGTTCTCTCCCACAGAAGGAGCCACAGCACAAAATGCAGTAAAACATGTTCTAAATAAACAGGCATTTAAACTGGTCGTATTTCAAAACGAGGCTTTGCACTTCCTGTTTTATGATATAGCCAGGTGGGGGCCACCCTGTGTTCGTCCATCTGTTTTCACAGACGGAACCCCTGTATTGATAAGAAGTTGTGTATCCAGACTTGTTACTTTATATATGAACGAGAAAAAGTGCTTTATAAAAATAGTTATGTCTGTAGGGATTTTTATAGAGGTGACTGATCCTAGGCGACTGCTTTAGGTGAGCTAACCAGTCACCTAGCTTCCTTCAAGCAGTCAGGGCTCCCCTCCGGGGCTCCCCTAATATAAAAGAGGGGAGTCATTCTGGAGGCAGCCTGCACTCACTTTTGACTCTATTTCCTCTCTCTGTATAAATTTAATCATTATTCTAAGCATAATGTGTATAGATATGTATTTGATTTGCCTTATAGACTGGGGAACACACCCCAGGGGTTTAGACTGTACTGGAACCTCATGCAGGCAGGCTGGCACCGGTCCCATTCAGCGGCCCTGCACGCAATGACTTTGGTTTCACTTTCCTACACTTGGATCACTGCGGCCGGAAGATTAGATTCGCACCAAACCAGTTTAGCGCTCCGTAATTGGTTTATTTTTACTTGGGTTGCACGTGAAGCAACACAGACCGTCTTACAATCAGATTCTAGATAGGAAACTGAGGGTGACTGAGGATGGAATTAATGTCTCAGGACATCGTCATGCTCACTGGTCCGCCATCTTGATAGCTTATCTGAGTGACCTTTTGAATGGAGCAGCTCATGGCCTAAATATAGATCTATATGGAACCCAATATGTCGAATGGGCGGGTTCTGATGTGAAGAAACTGCTCTTGGAACCATGGTTAGCATTAGCCCAGTTACCCCGGGCTCCACATGAAGAAATCCACGGTGGTCCCCATGGGCACATGGCATCATGGGAACTCCCACCGGAAGGATTGATCCCAGCAGAGATTGGGCGATAATGGGGGAAAGGAAGTTGATTTAACAGGGAACTCTCTAGATCTACCCCTTCTTTGCTGAGGTACTCTGAGCAATTAGAGCTCGCCTGAGAAAAATAATACAAGATGGAAGAGTCCTGATACACGCCATGCTGGGCCCTTCTATTCTGATTACTAATGAATAAATGATTGCTTCTCTAATAGTAGGAGCCAGTGTAGGGGGTAGCTAGACACATTACTACTGATAAGGATTAATACATTTTTCAACTTAACCACAGACTGGTTATTGATTTGAATAATTTCAATCTTGAGGAAGCCATTTTCTCTGGTATGTTGTGGGAAGGAACTATGGTTACTGTTGGTATAAACTGCCTATTATAAGGTAATGCGAGAAGATGTTTGACACTTGTCATAGCATTTGGTACGTTTACTGTATATAGGGATGCCAAGTGTTACGATTTCTTCGTAATTTTACGATTTTTGACCCCTTTTACGTCCATTACGATTTTTGATATCAAATTACGATTTTCAAGCATCTGGGTTGTTTTAAGGTAAATGTACCATACTGAGGTATGGGATAAATAGCCTAATATATAAGTATACAAAATTAGACTAAAATTAGATTTTGTTGTTCATCAAGCAAAGAAATCTCTAGAAATATATAACATTACACATTAAGGAGCAAACAAATGATTAATCATGTATGATGATTATGATTTTAATGGATCATTAGAATCTATTCTGACCCTTCAGAAATGTTATTTCATTGTTACGATTTTTGTTATGATTTTAGCCTAAAATGGTTACGATTTTGGGCCCCAAAAATCGTAATAAAAACGATTTTGGGATGGGGTAACTTGGCATCCCTGCGTATATATTACAATGTATTGATGAGAAAATAAAATAAGAATCGGTACTTTTAATTTCTCTATTAACATGATATAGAATCTTCATTGTAACTATGATTTAATCTATTGTCTCTTTTTATTTTTATAGGTGAGTACATTTCCGGATTATCGCTCAGCAGTGACAGCTTCAAGTAAAACCTGGTAAAATCTACACAGACATTTATGGAG
Organism: Harmothoe impar; assembly: GCA_947462335.1. Taxonomy (NCBI): domain Eukaryota; kingdom Metazoa; phylum Annelida; class Polychaeta; order Phyllodocida; family Polynoidae; genus Harmothoe; species Harmothoe impar. The sequence continues at coordinate 57,057,794 of OX381713.1, read as the reverse complement.
TTCTATTGTTGTAATCTGACATGTATAATGATGATGTTCTGCTAGTTATCACAAATATCAGTTGTTTTCATGTTGTCAAAAAAAAGAAGGTTTGTTTCAGGCCACCCGACCGACCCTATCAAAACAGGGCCGACCCTACGTTGCAATTTTGAAGGATATTTTTACCTATTTTTGGTAAATTTTAAGGTCTTCGGAGAGGCTGGCTAGTACTTTCATGTTTAAAGAAAAAAGTTTAAAAAAACCTACCGACCCTACATGTTCTTGCCATGTTACCTGAAACATACTTTTTTTGGCCGTAGTGGATATTTGGTTATTTCCAGGCTCTGGATGTTGGTCGCAGGGTTATTTGGCCTTAGTTCGAGCCTGAGCCATTCTCTTTTATATTAAGCTGCTTTATACTGACATGTCAAAGACTTCAGTGTACCTTTGTAGGAATTCCTCTTCCTCCCCCAGATCCTTCCCTTATAACGCACTCATTGCATTTAGAAAGTTGACCAAAATGGGCAAATTTTGTCGACCAAGGAGTAGGGATGTCATTGGTATCGAATTTTATGAGTTATCAGTTATTCACTATTTTGGTGTCGATTTAGGTAATATATCAGTTATTCATTTTATTTAAAAAAAGAGGTAGATTAGGCCGCACTTTCTAAATTTTAGGTTACAGACAAAAATTAAAAAGTTAAAAAATTATACTACACACAATGAAAGGAAAGATAATTTTAATAATTGTTTTTTTAATAAAAATAACACTAAAATTTGTAATATTTAGAATAATATTTAGTTTTTCACTTTTTACAACCTAAATACCATAATTATGGTCCGATTTAAACGCTGTAAAAACCGACATGAAGCACAAAAAGAATCCGAGATGGCAGCGTATCGATTCCCATCGGTTGTTGATTCAGTTATCCAATACATAAAAAATAGCGATGATGTATCGATACCTATGATACCAATGACATTCCTACCAAGGAGTGTCATCTCTGTACTTATCCTGTTTACGGAACGCTAGATACCCAGGGAATCACACTCATCCCTTCATAAATACTTGACAGCGTCATTCATTAGCTCTCTATACTCCTTGACCATCTTCACTCCATCCTCACCCCATCTCACCCTCATGAGATTAACCCAATCCCCCGTCCTCTAGAGCCAATGGTGTGGCTTGGCTTCATTCCCATACACAGGGCCAATTCTCTGTCTAACTGGCATCAGAATGGGTCAATCCCGTTATGCAAGCACCACAGCCGCCGGGGAGAATGACCTAATTAGTGTGATGAGTTCTTGGTTAATTAACCTGGTCGATGGGTTTGTTGACGGTGTGGGTGACCCCGGGGCTGACCCTCCTCCTGCCCCTATGTTATAGTGCCAACAGTCTGATTGATCACCGTCTTAATGGTCGGTCTCCATGGGTGGTTTGAGGAGTTTGACTGCTTGTCAATGTGTGCCTAACTTAAAGCTGGGCCACCAGGGAAAAGGTTCAGCATTTTCTATACATAGACTAAAATAACAGTTCCACCAGAGGGCAGCAGTGTTTGGACAGGGGACCATGAGCATTGTTCAGCTACAACATATTCACCCTATCTTGTGCCTGTAAGAGCTGAGCTCCCAGCCCTTAGGAGCCCTCTTGTGAATCAAAACTGAACTATATTCAAAAGTGCTTTTGACCTCACTTCAACCATGACGGTCAAGCTTTAAGGGAGGTGTGAGGAGCGAATCCTTATCAGTTGGCTGATCTACTCATGTTACCAATTTACATGTATCATTATCACATGTATACATACATGTTATGTTATGTAATAACATAGTTTTAAGACTCTCATTGTGAGTGCTTCTCCATCTGGGCAATCCCTATGGTGAAGCACTCACTTTGTTTAGAACATAATTTATAACTTTCCCTTAGGGAAACTGTATGTAACTCATAACATCGAGCTCTACACATCACTGCATGTAGCAAACAGGCCCTGTTTGAATTCAATTCAATTCAATTCAATTATGTGGTCTTTTAGATCCAACATGTGTGGTGGCATCAATTTATCCATTTAAAGGATGACATGGTCCCCATAGTCCCTGAAGTCTACACTCAAATAGTTAGTGTAGGTACACGGTAGAGTCTACTGTAGATCTACTATAGAATCCACTGTAGAATGGATTTACAGTAGAATCTACTGTAGATTTACATTAGATCCAACTCCTTACCTACAATAAACTGTACACCTACAGTAGAATGTACTGTACACCTACACAAATGGCAACCAACATTTTACAGTGTATGTTCATTTATGATAATGATTACCAAGACAATGCCGATGAGTAACTCGCTGATGCTACATTGATACATCATGTATAGGTACTTCAACCTGTAGGTTCGGCATGGTCAATGCAGCACTGGCGAGTTACACTCTCCGGTGCTGCATTTATACATCAAGTTGACTAAATGGACTAATGCAATAAACCACCATGCTGCCAGTAATAGTTAAATTTGACACTGAGAATCCAGGCTTGAATGTGATCTTGATTAATCCCATAATGTGTATCGAATCATCAGCGGACCCAGGAATTTGAAAAGGGGGGGGGGGTCCACCAAACACCGATGTGTCGAAAAGTGACGCGCCACGACTCGTGGCAGATCAAATTATCATTAAAAGAATCTCAATTTTTTTTCAAAAAGGGGGGGGGGGGCTCTGGACCCCCAGGACTACCCCCCCTGTATCCGCCCCTGCGAATATTCTGATGCCACGCTGCTGTAACTTTGCATGTTAACATTAATTGGCATATGAATGTCACTAGTTGATTATGCAGGAATTGACACTGCGAAGTGTGACCAATTCCACGCCTTGGTTTGGTTAATTGGATTAGAAAGAATAATTGTTCTTATAGTCCAACCTCCATCCCATAATTTCATTCCTCATGATTTCTTGATTACTTGTGTGGACTCTAATCGGCTTAGTTCAAAACGTGGTCGGCAATAGAAAACATGAATATTGCATTAATGGATTCTAAAAAGCAATTTGAAGAAAAACATTCTGTGTGAGGAAAACGAGTGCGTAGAAGGACAAAATTGGTAGAAAAGAGAAAAAGAGAAATACATTTTGGGCTATAGGCGGATAAATAATATTGACATAAAATGTCCTAGATTTAATTAGAGCAAAAGATATAGGCAAGCCTGAGGATATTATGTGAACGTTATTGAAAGAAGACATATAAGATATTTAATGAGAAGGATAGCATTCATACCATGTGAGTACCTCAATGATATTGCCATCCTGCAACACTACACACAGAAAAGAAGTAGAATCACTGTGACTCCCGACTTGATCACTGAGGTAACTCTACCCAGGACTCTAACGTGACTCCTTAACATTAGCAGGACTCTAAAATAACTCTATAATGACTCTATAATGACTCTGCTCTAAGACTCCCTAATGATTGGGAGTCACTTTAGAGTTGTGGGGAGAGTTACCTCAGTGATCGGGGCTGGACTCCCATTTGAGCGTTACAGTGATTCTACTTCTTCTCTCTGTGTATAGTACTGTCATCAGTGGATGTATAATTATTATCTCATCAAAAGGCCCCATCAAACAATATACAATGGCATATGCACACATACTGCTTTAGAAGGTGCATTTGTATAATTGCAGTGTAATTAAGGATAATGACGCTTAATGCACAGACAATCATTTTCAATCTACCCTTGTAGGCTTTGCTTCCATTTCACTTTGAACCCTGTATATGATCGAGAAGGAAGCTGATTAAAAAGATGTTTTACTATTGGTACACACTCTAGATGAGACTTAAAGCCATATCAGCGGGTATTAACAGAAAAATATAGAAACGGCTTCAAAGGGTTCTCTTGGTAATGGCACTTGATACTGATATAGAGATGGAAGCCCTTGTACATGTTTTTAGTTACATCTCAATTACAAGCTTTACCCTGAAGCATAGCTGTCGTGTATTGAGCCGTTAGCTTCATAACATATTATTGATGTTTCCTGATATCTAAGAGGGCAATACTATTCATCCAAGCATTCATACATGTTAGTTTTTATAATGCATTGCTCTCTCAATATTAAGTTAATGCACACGCTCAGTATAGTTATCTAGTCATACACAACTCATATTACAACTCGGACGACATGCCATTTTTGATGAAGTATGCATCTTTCTTTCAACCAAATGTCTTTGGGAGAAACACACCAGCTTTTCCCACAGTCAGCTGCCCACCTTCCCAACCATGATACTGCTGAACACCCCGACTCCACTCCTGTAGGTCTGAATGGTACATATCAGCAGAACTACCCCATGGGTACACAGAGAAAAGAAGTATAATCACTATGACTCCCGACTTGATCACTGAGGTAACTCTCCCCAAGACTCTAAAGTGACTCTCTAACATTAGCAGGACTCTATAATAACTCTATAATGACTCCTATTCTAGGACCCCCTAATGATTGGGATTCACTTTAGAGTCGTGAGGAGAGTTACCTCAGTGATCGAGTCCAGATTGCCATTTGGGAGTCACTGTGATTCTGCTTCTTTTCTCTGTGTAGCTGCCCTGCTACATGCACTGGAGCCGTCCTCAGACCTCAGCTCTAACCTCCTCCAGACAGGGATAGCTTTCTCCGCCAGTGTGTAGCCTTGAGGCTGCGAGCCCAGACTGCCTTGGCGTTGGGGAAGGGCGAGGGGGTGTGGGGTATAGCTCTATACCTGCAGATTTACAATGCCAGCTGGCTCTGAAGTATATACCTGATAAAAAGGAGATGGAGGCATAGGGAGCTGGGCCCTGGGAATGTGGCTTCCTGCCTGTGTGTGTGGATGATGGGTGTGTTGGATCTCTATGGTGTGCCGCCATGCTGCTTAGGCTTTCAGGTAACATGGAAAGGAAATGTACCTTTTTTTAAAAAAACATGGAAGTACCAGCCAGGCTCTCCGAAGACCCCAAAATTGACCAAAAAGGGGTAAAAATATAGAAATTTCTTCAAAATTGCATAGAAAAGGTTTGGTCGGGTGACCTGAAACAAACCTTTTTTGTTGGCCTTATGGAAGATGGTGTGAAGAACCTTGGCCACAAAGCCACAAGTGTTGGTGTACATGGCCATGTTGGCTCCAATCTCGGAATATCTCGTGAGATTTAGACAGGTACCAGACTCCCTCTCATGAAACCCGCTGGTGCCAACGAACACAAGGTTACAGCCCATTCTATGTACCATTATACAGTGTTTGAGGAGACTTACCCACAGAACTTTTTAACAAGAATTTTGATCAAATGTAGAAAGGAATAGCACATTGCCAACGCGAAAGACAGGCCCCTTAACCGTTCTTACTGATGTCAGGAAAACATCACCATCATGTTATGTAGAATCCATTGTTTTCCTCACATATCATTTATGCCACCCTTTTCTACACGATAGCTACTGCTGTTTTGGTTGCTGTATTCGTTGTAGAGTCTGAATGGGTCCACAATAATATGGCATGGCAGTGGTGAGTGGTAGTGTTAGATGATGTATCCATGTCCCCGTCATCAGCCTGTCAAGGGGGAGTTTTTACCCTGGAGGCGTGCTTAAGAGCAGAACCCTGTCAGGCTGCCATAGCTGTCAGTGTTGAAGCCACGTGATCCCTACCCTGCCATTTACACAGCTTTTTGGGCGTGTGGGGAGCCTGGTAAAATGGTACTAAAATGGTATTGGGAATTGATCGATCTGACTGTGGACGCGGCCGGTCATTGCAACGTGTAACTCTGAATTGGTAAACCCACACCTTTTTGTTGTTGGGTATGATATGAGAAAGGTGTCATTGCCTCCATTGATAAGGTGGAGTTGGTTATAAGGGAGTGGAGAGCTAGAGTGGCAGTTATATCAGTCTTTGTCGTAGATAACCCACAAAGACCTGAGGATATGTAAAACAATAACCACGACACACTGATTGGTGGCCAGTTTTATTATTGCATAACTCAGGTCCGAGGGGTTATCTGACTTAACTTTTGGTTGTGTTCAATTAACCAAGGTGTGAAATGCTTTGTCTTAGCCCTCCACCGTGGGTTAAGTTTGTATACTGCCTATTCTTCAATTCTTTTAAAGACCATATATATATGATGCCTCAAAGCGTCATGTTAATTTGTCATCGTGGTCAACCAATGTAGCAGCACTGGTGAGTAACTCGCCGGCACTGCATTGGTGCATCATGCCAACCCTTTGGGGGTTTATCAACCACGTAGGTCTATCATGATGCATGAATGCAGTCCTGGTGAGTATCTCAGGTAACTGGTACATCACGACGAGTGATTGACAACAAACGTACATTGTGTATTAAAGCACTATGCTGGCCATAAAGGCCTAACTTAAAAAGTAGAACATCTCAACTAGCCAAATTACTTAAACACATGTTTAGTTCCCCCCTGATTGACCTCATTATGATAACATGTTAACAGTTATTATGCAAATTGGGAAAGTTCTAGACTTTAAACCCAATGGTAACTGTATTATAGTATAGACTGGTCAGTCCTGAGAATTTTATGCTCTACCCTCACCAAGGCCAAATTCAATACCCGTCACCCCCAATTACCCCTCCCTGGGCATGATGGATACATTTCGCGCGCTTTTTGTGATGTCGTCTGCTTTCATGTCGCTTTGTAGCAGGTTTTTGCCACGTTTTTAATCAATGCCCAAATGTCGTCTGCTCCTGACAAAGACTGTCAAACACAGCATCTACAGATTAGAATGAATTCCGGGGAAAACGTTAACATTATCCCTCCCTTTTAAAGTCAAAGGTAAGCCTCGTCATTCAAAGGAGCTTACCCAAACATAATATATCCTTGTATCATATGGCCATGAACACTAGGGAATCCATGGTATTTCAATTCTGATCTCAAATGGAACTTTGTTATTCTTTAATTAAAGTCGTTGAAATGCGATATCTTCAAACCTTTTCTGGGATCGGTGGGTAGTGATTTACCATTGATGCTTTATCCATGCAACTCGGGGATTTAAGGTATCTGATGCTTTCCCTCCCTTCACCTCTTTGTATCAGATGGATTAATTTCTAAATTACTGGCAATGGGGCACTTTATATAAATTAAATACGGCTGTATTAGCAGAGGCCCTTCTTTATAAGGAGGACCCTATCCTACATGAGTATACTCCTGCCCATTGTGGAATTGAATTCATTTTTGATTTATCACGATCTTCAAACAGAGATTTGGCTTGTCTAGCTGTACCATATGTGGTCCCAGGGTACTATACAACAAAGTTAAAGCATCGGCTTGGAGATTGCCACTGGCAGCCGCTGCGAGACCTGTGCGTGATTCTGCGAGATTTGGGCACAGACGACACGGCAGAGACGCTGGCCCAAGGGCATCATGGGGCTTTGTGACGTCACGTCCTGTGGCAGGAAGTGCAGACAGTCGAGCTTCCGGTTGAGCTTTTCCATGGCTCTTATACTGACAGAGTCCCGAGGAAGTCTGTGAGTGCTTTGTTGAGGCAGGAGGGAGAAATAATGGCATTTACCGGTTCATACATTTTAAGTTTTATAGGATATAATGTAAGGACTTTAAAGTCCTTCGTTTACTTCTTAGAATGCTCTGACGACAAAGTAAATTCCACATGAATGTTTGCAGCCTGATGATCCAGGCCACTGTGACCTTACCCTTAACCTGTTCATACCTTTAAGATTTTTAGCATATTAAAGTTGTAATGAATCAATAAAGCAGTGGTGGATGATTTATAGGGTACCCTTAAGTTTGTACATGGCGCTAGTTCTCGGCTGCATGGCTAGATTACTGTTCATCCTGTCGCCATGGCAACCAAGTACCCCATTCCAAAGGGAATTATTTATTGGAGAGGAGGACCCTGGCTGCCGGGGGTCAGGTAAATGAGAGTGAGGTAATTTTAGAAGGGAGAATTAAACTATCGATTATGGGTTGCAGTTTTGAATTTACTCTTGACGGCATACATGTATGTCTTTCCTGCTTAGATAGGCCTTGGTCTCATGATTCTAATGGGTAAATAGACAAAACTCCATGCCATTGACATACATGTTCATCATACTTCACGAGTTGAAGCTGGGGCATATCACATGAAGCTGAAGGCTGGGTATTATATGCCCCAGCTTTAACCAGTTTATTACATGGCCCTACTGTCTTAAAATAAGGCCAAAAAATGATAAAAGGTGTGTTTCAGGTTACATGGTCTGATAATCTAGGGTAAGGAGGTCGGATTTTTTAAATTTAAAAGTAGCCCCAAAATGACCTAAAATATAAATATTTTTTCAAAATTGCATAAAAATATCTAGGGTCGGCCCCGTTTTGCTAGGTAGGGTCGGGTAACCTGAAGTACACATTTTTTTTTAATTTGGCCTGAAAAGAATAAATCAAGCTTGGAGGCCATGGAGTATGGCTACACAGTACTCCATGGGGGGATGCAGTACGGAGGAACCATAGGCTTAGCACAGCAGAGGCCGTACCAACATCTAATAAATAGAGATATCATTTCCATTTATGAATCTTCCTAGGTATGTTCTCACACCCTGTAATGTTATTCTAAAGGTATTAATCCAGAATCCTAATGCTTTAGGCCTTTAGAATTATTCCCCGCCGCCTCACTGGCAGTTTATCATAATCAATAAACCAGTTTTAACTGAAAGCATGCTGTTCCATGTCTACAGTAAATCAGCTCTTTTTTCAGTTTTCACCCTTTGAATGAGGCATTTTAAGTTTGATTTTCTTTTACCATTTCGGCAGTTACTAACATCAAGGAGATAAAACAGCGTCCTAACGATGCACATTCCGATAGAACTGACGACATTTAACGAGATGAAATTGGAGTAAATGACACATCAACTGCACCTAATGCTCCTGGTTCCAAACCTCAGAAAAGCTTTTATGAAAGCCCACCTCATTTGAATAATTAATTGCCAGTGGTAGAATAGGGTTTTATCGATGGATGGTTGTATTATTTATCAAAGTGCTATTGATCCTTGCCACATGGGCTCCGACCACGTGTGGTGGCTTTGTGTGAGCGATAATGGGTGATTTAAGCAACAAAGGCCTGTCTGAGTCTTTTCCCAGGACACCTACAACTATGTTTGCCACTGTTTGTGCCATACAAAGACTAGACTAGGGTTTTTTAGCGAGTAAACTTGTATTTTTGTTATAAATAAGAATATACATGTTATAGTTGTTTAATGATGGTCTTATACAATTATAATTTTAATAACCGTCAAAATAATTAAAACGATAGGAGTCTTGCCAGCAAATATATTTTCAAAAGAACAACGACAATCCCCGACACCTGAAATGTGCAGTGATGTGTGTATCCATACCCTGACACTCATCCCTAGAGCTGTAATCTCACTATAGTGATGAGTCTCAATATATGGGAAACGTTGAGTGTCATAAGTGTGAGTTCATCATACATGCCCATGCAGTCAGTGGGTTCATAGGTGAGAGGTCATACATTCAGTGGCGTTACTCTGCCTTTGATTACATTACCCCCCCCCCTCCCCCCCACAAAAAAAAGTAAAAAAAGTATCTATATTCAGTGGTGTATGCTCTGATTTGCCCCCCACCTGTTTGCCACCCCCACCAGTACCATGCCTCCTCCTCCAGTAGACACCCAGTCTGTACCAATCATGGTATCACCAACATGCAAACAGACTAACAGGGCATGGCAGATGGACATGTCTTGTGGCCCTGTGGGTTATTCCGCCTGGCAGAACACGTGTTTGCACATCACCTCCCACCCCCAGTCAACAGGAGCCATCCTCATGAATATTCATGAGGCAGTGCATGACTAGCAATAAGCTGCATATTAATTAGCTTGTGTCTGTAGATGTGTGCAGAGCCTTTGACAAACCTTCAGTTCAGTGCAGCCGCCTCACTCTGGGTCATGGTGCATCGTGTACCCAGTGCCCCACAATCATTAACCCTTTAAGGACCGTCATGATGCGTGAATGCAGTCCTGGCGAGTAACTCACCACTGCTGCATTCAAGCATCAGGCCCAGCCTAAGCCGTTGATACATTTTTGAAGGGTCGGCATGATGGATGAATGCAGGCCTGGCCGGTTTCTATCGATGCAACATGACAACCAAAGGCATTCCGATTTAAAGCACTATGCGGCCCTTAAAGGGTTAACACAGGTGTATTATCGCCTTTGTCCTCCAAAAGCATGGTTATAACGATGCTTCCTGTCAGCCGTAATAAATACTTGGCTTCATTGACTGTCTGCCTTTTTTAGTTGAGAAGCAGGACTTTGTATAGAAGCTAATGGCTTTTGAAAACGGCGATTTATTGAACAGAAAACAGAATGATACTTGCTTAATTTTATAGTTAGGTCTCCATAATTATGAGTAACTAACATGAGTACATGCCTTTCATCAGGAGGCTACTAGTCTATGTCATCAGACAGCTACTAGTCTATGTCATCAGACAGCTACTAGTCTATGTCATCAGGCAGCTACTAGTCCATGTCATCAGGCAGCTACTAGTCTATGTCATCAGGCAGCTACTAGTCTATGTCATCAGACAGCTACTAGTCTATGTCATCAGACAGCCACTAGTCTATGTCATCAGACAGCCACTAGTCTATGTCATCAGGCAGCTCCTAGTCTATGTCATCAGGCAGCCACTAGTCTATGTCATCAGACAGCTACTAGTCTATGTCATCAGGCAGCTACTAGTCTATGTCATCAGGCAGCTACTAGTCTGTGTCATCAGGCAGCCACTAGTCTATGTCATCAGGCAGCTACTAGTCTATGTCATCAGGCAGCTACTAGTCTATGTCATCAGGCAGCTACTAGTCTATGTCATCAGGCAGCTACTAGTCTATGTCATCAGACAGCTACTAGTCTAAGCACATATGCTTCATGCCAATGTGAGATTGATAAGAGTTGTGTGATGCATGCGATTATCATAGAGCGTATACATCTGTCATGCGAGACCGAATACAGGATACTAGATACAATTCTACATCTAATCTATAGGCTTCATCAAGAGAGCATGGTATTAAATTACCGGCTCAGATGTGGGTGGTAGCAAGGTTAATATCTCTCTATTGGATACCTGTCCTTGGTGGCCCCCATTGCCTCATAAACCCCTCAGCACCTGATAGTTTTATACCAAGGGCCTAGCCTTCATCAACACTGGAGGAGAGTGGCCTCCAGGGCGTTAAACCCACCAGAATGCTGGAGGAGAAGGGTTTCAGAGGCTGGCAGGGAGATGTCCAGTCGTCGCCATCCAACAGTCATAAAAGCCACGTTTTAATGACCGGTCCCCTCCAACCGCCGATCGATGCCTATTTAATTTCCCCACTCCATTTAGTTATTGATCCCCAATCCCTTCTTCATCCCACAAGCCATGTCCCAAACACACTGCCAGCTCGGGTGACCATCTTGCTGCACAAATCCTTAACCCTCCTTCTACAAACAACAAACCCACTCATGGCCCCAGCTACCAATTTCGGCTGCGTCATTGCCTTGAGTCGATGGTTTACTCAACCGGAAGTGGATCGGCCGCCATCTTGTTTTTTCCAATTTCGTCGCGGTTGGTTTTAGTTTTCGCGCTTCTCCGCTTGACAGAGGTGACATGGTATGTTTTTATTGGGTTGTGACAGTGTATTTGGTCGGTGGTGAGGAAGGACTTATTACACTAGTAGGGCTAATTATTGTCATTAATTTTAGGTATTTCTGAAGTCGGCTCGTTTGTTGACCTTTACCATACAGTGATTGTGTAGGAACCAGAAATGAAGGCTTTGAAAAATAATGCCGAGATAGAGCAATAAATGAATGCTACCCTATCGTGAGGGAGGTGGTAATATATCTGACATTTGACAGAAGAAACAACTAGGTCTATAAATCAAATAGTAAATTGAAAGTAAGTCTATAAATTAATATAGCCAAGTAGTAACTTGAAAGTTTGTATTCAGGTCACTTCAATATGATTATTACTATTTTCTAATTTTCTTAAATTCAGTATAATCATTATGGTCCCGAATCCAGGCAATTGGTCTGTGTTTTTCATACAAAAACATTAACAACAAAGGAAGGCAGGTAAATGATTCATTCATTAACTTCGTCATACAGAAATATATATCTATTGCAACATGAAGTAAATGCTGGTAAAATGATTTACGGTTCGTATAATGAAGAGATACAGTCCCCAGATGGACATTCACATTTAAAATGAACAGTATCATTAAATTGAAGTCAACCGCCTCTGTAAATGAGACGGAAAAAAATATATACGTAATTGTTGATAACTTAAGCCCATGCATCTGTCTTAACTGACAATATTCCTACCGCATCTGTAAAAAGCATCCAAGCCAGTTTCCGTGAAATTCAATAATTATTACTCATCTTCTTTTTAATCCATCCCATCCCATCCAATCTCAAATGGAGAAAAAATGATTGCCTCAGATATCATATCTCTGAATGTAATGTCAGCCTGAGTTAAATTACATGTGGGAGTCTGCTCCATACAGTTTATGACCGAGAGGCGGTGATGCGAATTCGCGTCTTTTCCCATTGTGAGTCTCTGAAAGTGAAATAAAATTCTACTTTTCTCTCCCTTTCCTCTATCCATGGCTCAAAACTGACCGGAGCTTATCCTGACGGTAGCTCTAGTGAAGCCACACATTTCCGCTTGTGGCTTCCTTCTAGAGGAAGGCCTATACTTATAGACCATCACTTTGAGAACTGCATAGTGTTTTAATCCACTTTATCTTTGGTCCGCATGATGTGTAAAGACAGCCCTGGCGAGTCACTCACCATTGTTGAATTCATACATCATGCCGACCTTCGGGAGTGTATGAACCCTGTAGTGCTGTATTTATGCTAATAAAATATGACGAGCACATTAATGCACTATGCTGCCCTAAAAGGGTTAAAGAGAGCTAAATGTCTCGTCCCTGTCGCTAGCACCTGACACAGTGCTGTAATTGCTAGTCCAGTACCACCACACCAACAGTTAACACTGGAGAAGTAGGTTGACAGATGTGGAGCTGAAAGTGTTAAACTAGGTGGGTGGTGGGCGGGTCGGTATGCCTGCAAATATGGCAGTGAATTGGGGGTTGATGGACAGTGAACATAGATATAAAGACAGGGGGGTTAGAATAAGATGGATAGGGGAATTAGGGACATGTCTACAGGGTTATGCAATGTAACCAATGCTCCACAAGGTCGAGAAGAGGTCTGCTACTACCGAGTTACTGACCAGGGAGCATGGGTTGTAATATTATTATTACATAACCCTGTTGACCTGTAAGGTTACTCCACCATATTGGGTTAAGTACAGTGAGAGGAAGCCCTGAGCAAAGTTCGTAGGTCATTGCCAGCAGTCTGTACTGAGTGGGTAGAAGATGTTCGGATACATAGTTGTCATGATGCTCACAATACTAGTTTGAGAAAAGGATGGTCTGAAATAGACATGATTATATATATAAGATTAGAAAAGGTAGATTGAGAATACATGCATGGTAGAAGATGAAGAGAATGAATGGCTGGACAAAGGCAATTTTGTTTTAATAATCTGAATAATGTGTGTAGGTAAGCAGGAAGGATGCCCTCCACCATAAAGGGGGATGGGGGGGGGGCATATCACATTGTCTATCAGTATGTGACCGTTCGCATTTATAAGCCAGAGAGGGGGGGGGGGGCACATTGTCTATCAGCATTTATAAGCCAGAGAGGGGGGGGGGCACATTGTCTATCAGCATTTATAAGCCAGAGAGGGGGGGCACATTGTCTATCAGCATTTATAAGCCAGAGAGGGGGGGCACATTGTCTATCAGCATTTATAAGCCAGACACAACCTTTTCATACATTCTGTAGTCCTTAGGGAGGAGGTACATACTACAAACTGGCATCATTAGTGTGCTAGAGGAAGCACCAGTGCCACTGTCATAGGGAGGGGGATGTCTGCTTCAGTAAGCTGTCACTCTGACAGCCACATGAATAGACTCCCAGCCCACAGTAACAGGGGTTTGGGTTTTAATGATGGCACTTGTATTACATTACTGTGCAGAAGCCATCAACCGTTAGTGTAAGTAGTATATGGAAAATGGGCTGAGAGTCGGGTCCCTCTGAATGCTTAATGTAGATTTCCACTTAAGTGAATGTAATATAATATCTGATGGATGTTACCAGCCTGTATAGGTCACTGTCCTACTAGCTATACTAGTTACAAGAAAGATGAGTTAAACTTTGATGACATTACAAAGAAATGTAAAATTGAGGAATTCAGGGCTAAACGTTGCTCAGTAATACGAGCTCCCTATTTATATTCTCTAAGATGTTCCATAAAATCCTAATTATGGGCAATCTGGTCTACCATTTTGAAGTCCTCCATAAAGCAATATTGAGGATAATGTGATTAGCACATTATCATAAGGGTTATGACTTCCCAACACTCGCCAAATCCTCCCTATTAACATACTGGGAACTGATGACATAGCCAGTAATATATCTCTATAAGGTGTATTTGTAATTGGACAGAACCTAATTCTGTGTCTGACTGGGGACCATAGCTACTTCCCCTCTGTCAGTATGCCTATATGGATAAAACAGCCAAAGGATCCCCTCGGGACGGAGGAAACATCACTGACAAAATAGAGTCACCATTAATGGCCGGCCTTCCATCCTGTGAATGACATTTTAAGAGCAATACTTTTGATAATGGGCATGCCAACTGTAGTAAGCACTGACAGCTAAATGGGACAACTAAGAGCATTTAAGTTACAGCCTGGAAGACATAAATGGGACGCCTGCTTCTCAAATAGATGAAACTTGCGTTATTAAAGTCATGTTACTTACAGAAGTTTCTATTTCTATTTTTTCTCCAATCAATAAAGTTAGTCATGTTCTATACTAAATTATATCTACTGCTCTCCTTTACTGGTTGCGCACACATGGTATCAAAGGTCAAAAGGTTACTGGGCCCTGGAACCAACGCACATGTCATTCATAATACCAATCGAAGCATTCCAAAAGAACCCATTCCCATGCCAATATCAGTCAGTCAAATGGGATAGGGAACACTGCTGGAGTCCATCCCATAGACACGCCATCATATGAATTCCCAATAAATCACTAAGAGGAAGAAGCCCTAGTATCACCCAATAGATACATGTCACAAGGGTAGCAAGGCAAGGCAAAAAATAGACGAAAAAGGTTTTCGATTGAAATTATGTCTTGGAAATGTATTTTGCCTCTGAGATCAGTTCTCCTTATTGGGTGTCCTAGATATTTTATTGGCAGTGCCCCTGTACATTGACAAACAAACTTGCAATGTTTAAGACAGGAGAGAAAAATCAATGAGTCTGTGCAGTAGGATAAGCGGGCCGCAGGACTAGGGGACTTCTCTAGGTTGAGTGGGGAATTGGACCTAGTACATTAGGTTGTCAGACTACTGCTCCATATTGACTTTATCTCTGTCTAGTCAGGGAGGCAACATGTAATAGACCTATACAGGACCTGCCGTCAGTACTCAACAAAGCTTAAGGATGGTTGGAGGGCAGCAGGAGGAAAGTACATCTACAGCAACAGCCTCCGGGCAGAGGGGAGTGTGGCATAATAAGAAAGGGGGATGCATAGAGAGTGCTATATAGGACCACAGCAGTAACCCTCACAAGGGAGACTTTGTACAATTATAGCTTTTATGCTTAACCGTTTCTTTTTTATTTAACTACACGGCTTGTTGACTATCATCTGCCATAGGGGGCACGGTAAAGCGACAAAACAGTAGGTAGATAAGGAAAATGGTTGTTCGTAACAAATAAGTAATCTTGTTCCCTATTGTCGAGATGGCCCATTGGTTG
This sequence comes from Harmothoe impar, assembly GCA_947462335.1. Lineage (NCBI taxonomy): Eukaryota > Metazoa > Annelida > Polychaeta > Phyllodocida > Polynoidae > Harmothoe > Harmothoe impar. The sequence goes on along the minus strand of OX381713.1, from coordinate 57,041,990 downwards.
AATTTCATTGACTGCGCAATGGTTTCACTATGTTTTTCTTTTCTTTAGGTCTCCTTTCCTATTTTCCAATTGCCATTCTGCTGAGTGCACTTGAAAACATGATCATATTCTACACATGGCCAGTTCTTAATAGTTTAAGGTCAATATTGATTAAAAGAAAACTGCAACCAGGTTCAGTAATTAAAACAGTACACACATCTACAGGGCATCATAAATTCACTGGGGCAGTATAATCATGTGGCTTCAGCCAATGAAAGCTCTGCTCTGCATTGGGCACAGAGTGAGTTGTGACCAGTCTACACTGCTACCCAGTGATGTGTCCTGCTATATTCAAGAAGGGCAGCAGAGCAACTCACAAGACCAGTGTGAGGGTGGACTCGGGCAGGGATCGTAGGGCCATTGGGGCATTGATTTGACCTGGAGGCGGTCCTCTAATCGATGTGATGCCGTGGGAAGTGTGAGGAGTCTGACCGCACTGGTGCCCCTGGAGCACCACTCCTCCAGCCGGGAGCCTTAAGTTAAACGACTGAGGGACCAGTGAGAGGAGGCCAAGCTGAAAAGGGACAGGGTGGATAACCTCCCCCTTGGTGCAACCAAAGAACAAATGGCATGTGTTCCCCAGTCACTTTCATAATGTCTATACATTGACATAGGTTGTATCACCAGGTGATATAGTAAGTGCTTGGAAGGATTATAATAGTGTTTATCAAAATACTATTAAGACATGCTATTTATAACATCAATGACAGTTAGATGTAACATCAACAACAGTCCAATTCAAACCTTACACATGCAATTCGGGCAACTGCTCAAATATGAATGGAACTTGGAACTTAATTTTTCTATGTAAGTTTTCTATGTATAACTTTCTTGATCTGAAATTCAAAATTTATCTAGAAATCCCTTATGTTCCCCAATGATTGTCATCTATTTGAACACCTACCTCTTCTTGGGGAAGTTGTCAATAAATATTTCTCAATTTCAATTGACAAAAACTACAAATGACAAAGATATTGCCTTTTAAAGAATACATCATAATTATGATGGATAGTTGTTGTGTGAGTGTGTGTCTCTTGACACAAGATGTTGGCATATGTAGTGATCTCTGATAAAATATTTTTCTAAAATAAACATAAACATAACTACATGTAATAATCTTCTGGGAAATGTAACATTTTATTGCCACAAGAAGCTGTGGTTGACATGTTCTATTATTAAAATATGCCACAATCTATTATTTTCCTTATACACACAGGTCATGGAAGGTAAAAGGTCACAGGGTTACTGGGCTAGCAGTTCCTTATTTGGAACCGCCCCATAAGTCATTGACTCAGGGTAACTGAGTAATACTAAACGACCCAACCAAGGTTTAAGACGTTTTTGTTACATAGGAGAATGTCTATCATTCAGCCTGTGTTATAGATAGACATCAGAGGACCAAAGGGATAGATGGGCAAGGTCAGGGGACAGATGTTTCCTTCAAAAAAATTTTGAAATGTCTTTCCTTCTTGCTGTAATTCGCCTGCGATCTTTAGGTAGTGATTTCTCTCTTTTCCTTAAACTCTTAAGTACTCTTAAATTGCTACCCTCTAAATGAAAGGTACATAGGCTCCAGTGTTAAAGCAAAGATAGAAATGACAACTTTTTGCCAATCTGTCCCATATTTCTCTCTTCACACGCAGAAATGCCATCTTCTACACTCGAAATACCCTCAAACACACAATAAAACGTTTAAATTAAATTTAAATGAAAGAATGCCACTGCAACTTCTCGTGCACTCCGAGAGCTGCGCGAGACAACACGAGAGTTGCCAGCAACAGCGTCAGGATAAAAGGAGCATCCAGAGCAGTTCAAAACTGTACCACCCATATCGTCGCCGTTTGTCATCCGATTGACTGGCTTTTTGATAGGGACAGAAGGCGGTACATGCCCGCAGCCTGCAACTATCGTCCACACCCACCTGCACACCCACACCCACCTGCTCTCCCACACCGACCTGCTCACCCACACCCACCTGCTGGCCTGAAATGGAATAACATACATGTATGACACACGACTTTAGGGTACTTTTTAACAAGGAATTCATTTCTGATGCCAGAATGGACCAATGAATGATTATAAGGGAGTACTATATCTAAGTACATGATAAGCTTCAGATTCAGCTTACCCTGAGTCATCTGTGAGGCCACTCACACGCTCAATCTTTCAGAATGCTAACAGAAAGAATTCCAAAAGAACCAGCCCTCATACGCATATCAGTCACAAATGGGACAAGGGATGGCAGTGGAGTTCATCCCATAGATATACTGGCATATGAATTCCCAATGAATCACCAAGAGGGAGCCCTAGTGCCACCCCGGCAGATACATCATGTTGCAAGGGGAGTAGGGCAAGACAGAAAATAAGGAGGAAAAATAGTAATAGTTTGGAATTGAATTTGGGAAACATCTTCCTCTGGGCTCATTTTTCCTTTGGGAGTAGATATTGTTTTTAGACTAAGGATACACATGTTCTTTGATGAAATAACTTGTAATGCTAAAGAACCTGGAGTGCAGTAGGATAAGCAGGCAGCAGGACAAGAGGACCTCTCTAGGTTGAGTGGGGAATTGGAACTTGTACATTAGGTTGTCAGACTACTGCTCCCCGCTGACCTTCTCTCTGTCTAGTTAGGGATGCTTTATATAATAGACCTATAGGCGTGTAGCTAGATGCATTATCAACCAATGAGATAATTCCATGCATTGCACTGCAGAATCTTTAGGTGCATTATGTAACAAATAGTTCCCATGTGACCGCTGTTATCAGTGTTTATCTCACCAGAACCCGCTTTAGTAATGGATCTGTTCACAGGACAACCAACCTGACTTCTATACAGGACCCACCATCAGTACTACTGGTTGGAGGACAGCAGAAGGAAAGTACACATAATGTAACTGCCTCCAGGCATTGGAAAGTATAGGCCTAGTCACAGGAATGGGGAGATAGAGAGGCTACATAGAGAGATATATAACCTCAGTAGCAACACCCACAAAGCAGACCACAAAGATACCTTTTATGCTTCACCAGCTGTATTATTTCATTTCCCAGTACCAGTACTGTCACTTACCACTGCTAGAGGGGGCAAGGCGAAACAACATAGTGTTGGGGAGGTAATCAAAGTGGTTGTTTGTTACAGTGGAATTAGGTTGTTCCTGTTCACATGATGGCCTATAGGTAATTCCCTTCAATAATTGATGTAGTATTCTGTAGTCAATTCTTTTAATAATTGAAATGCCAGAAGCAACTGGCATGTCATATTGCCGATTACCTATTCAGGCAGACAGCTGCTCAACTGAGTGGAAACAAGGACTCTACCAGTAACATAGGGATAGTTCTAAGTGAACTAGGGTCCAGATAACCTACCCGAGTTTTAATCATATAAAACGGGTAAACCTAAAATGAAAAGTCTGTCTGGAAATTTGTTAGATAGGAACACCTATTTGAAGAAGTAATACAGGAAACTTTCTGCTCAGTATTTAACCCACATTCCCAGTGATCAGAATGCTGATGTGTCCTGCTATATTCAAGAAGGGCAACAGAGCAACTCACAAGACCAGTGTGAGGGTGGACTTGGGCAGGGATCGTAGGGCCATTGGGGCATTGATTTGACCTGGAGGCGGTCCTCTAATCGATGTGATGCCGTGGGAAGTGTGAGGAGTCTGACCGCACTGGTGCCCCTGGAGCACCACTCCTCCAGCCGGGAGCCTTAAGTTAAACGACCGAGGGACTAGTGAGAGGAGGCCAAGCTGAAAAGGGAGAGGGTGGATAACCCCCCCCCCTTGGTGCAACCAAAGAACAAATGGCATGTGTTCCACAGTCACTTTCATAATGTCTATACATTGACATAGGTTGTATCACCAGGTGATATAGTAAGTGCTTGGAAGGATTATTATAGTGTTTATCGAAATACTATTTAGACATGCTATTTATAACATCAATGACAGTTAGATGTAACATCAAGAACAGTCCAATTCAAACCTTACACATGCAATTCGGGCAATTGCTCAAATATGAATGGAACTCGGAACTTAATTTTTCTATGTAAGTTTTCTATGTATAATTTTCTTGATCTGAAATTCAAAATTTGAAGTTATCTTGACATTCTCTAAATCGCTTATGTTCCCCAATGATTATCGTCTTTTTAAACACCGATTTCTTCTTGGGGAAGTTGTCAATAAATATTTCGCAATTTCAATTGACAAAAACTACACATGGCAAAGATATTGCCTTTTAAAGAATACATCATAATTATGATGGATAGTTGTTGTGTGTGTCTCATGACACAAAATGTTGGTATATGTAGTGATCTCTGATAAAAGTGTTCTACTAACATAAGCATAAACATAACTACATGTAATAATCTTCTGGAGAAGTCACATTATATTGCCACAAGAATCTGTGGTTGACATGTTCTATTATCAATATTTGCCACGATCTATTTTTTCCTAATACACAAAGGTCATGGAAGGTAAAAGGTCACAGGGTTACTGGGCTAGCAGTTCCTTATTTGGAACCGGCCCATAAGTCATTCATCGAAAGAAATCGAAAGAATTCCAAAAGAACCGGCCCGCATACGCATATCAGTCACAAATGGGGCAAGGGATGGCAGTGGAGTTCATCCCATAGATATACTGGCATATGAATTCCCAATGAATCACCAAGAGGGAGCCCTAGTGCCACCCCAGCAGATACATCATGTCGCAAGGGGAGCAGGGCAAGGCAGAAAACGGAAGAAAAATAGTAATAGTTTGGAATTGAATTTGGGAAACATCTTCCTCTGGGCTCATCTTTCCTTTGGGAGTGCACTAGATATTGTATTTAGACTAAGGATACACATGTTCTTTGATAAACTAGCTTGTAATGCTAAAGAATCTGGGGAAAAAATCCATGAGTGCAGTAGGATAAGCGGGCAGGAGGACGAGAGGACCTCTCTTGGTTGAGTGTGGAATTGGACCTAGTCCATTAGGTTGTCCGACTACTGCTCCATATTGACCTTGTCTCTGTCTAGTCAGGGAGACAACGTGTAATAGACCTTTAGGTGTGTAGGTGGATGCATTATCAACCAATGAGATAATGCCATGCATTCCACTGCAGAATTTTTAGTGCATTATGTAACAAATGGTTCCCATGTGACCGCTGTTATGAGTGCTTATCTCACCAGAACCAGCTTAAGTAATGGACGTGCTCACAGGACAACCAACCTGACTTCTATACAGGACCCACCATCAGTACTACTGGTTGGAGGACAGCAGATGGAAAGTACACATATATAATGTAACTGCCTCCAGGCATTGGAAGTATAGGCCTAGTCACAGGAATGGGGAGATAGGGAGGCTGTATAGAGAGATATAACCTCAGTAGCAACACCCACAAAGCAGACCACAAAGATACCTTTTATGCTTCACCAGCTGTATTATTTCATTTCCCAGAACTGTCACTTCCCACTGCTAGAGGGGGCAAGCCAAAACAACATAGTGTTGGGGAGGTAATCAAAGTGGTTGTTTGTAACAGTGGAATTAAGTTGTCCCTGTTCACCTGATGGCCTATAGGTAATTCCCTTCAATAATGGATGTAGTATTCTGTAGTCATTTCTTTTGATAATTGAAATTCCAGAAGCAACTGGCATGTCATATTGCCGATTACCCATTCAGGCAGATAGCTGCTCAACTGAGTGGAAACAAGGACTTCACCAGTAGCATAGGGATAGTTCTATAGTGAACTAGGGTCTAGATCGCTTACTCGAATCTTATATTAAAAACTTTACCCTAAAATGAAAAGTGGGTCAGGAAAGTTTTGTTTGATTGGAACACATATTTTAAGAAGTAATGCCGAAAACATTTTGCTCAGTATTTAACCCTCATTGCCAGTGATTAGAATGCTCATGTGTCCTGCTATATTCAAGAAGGGCAGCAGAGCAACTCACAAGACCAGTGTGAGGGTGGACTCTGGCAGGGATCGTAGGGCCATTGGGGCATTGATTTGACCTGGAGGCAGTCCTCTAATCGATGTGATGCCGTGGGAAGTGTGAGGAGTCTGACCGCACTGGTGCCCCTGGAGCACCACTCCTCCAGCCGGGAGCCTTAAGTTAAACGACCGAGGGACCAGTGAGAGGAGGCCAAGCTGAAAAGGGAGAGCGTTTTCCTCTAGAGACCATGTCATGTAAGCTTCTAGATCTGATATAAACTCACTGCAAACCCCCTGACTACACAGGTGTGTGACTTATAAATAACAAAGGCTTCCCATACACTGAGGCTTGTAATTGGTGCATCTGTCTCCTGACTCTGGAACTGCCCTGGGTTTAGCGCATCTTCATATCAAGCATGCTCATCTGTCACCAATCCCGTTCCTTGGCTCATGATCATGAAAAAGGCAGTTTTTCATTTGTCTCTTAATAATTGCATCCATGTGGTTCAGGAAGAGGCACGCAGCCATGTTGTTTTATGAGATTACCACAAATGCACTACCAGGAGAATTATTTTTTTCACCAATCTTAATCGTTGTTTCTGATAGGGCCCTGCTGAGGCAATACAAACCCACATAGGCTAGGAATATGGCTTTATTGAAAATCACGCACACCGAATAAATCAAGTCACCAAACTTCAGTATAGGACAACCTATGGGAATGTGCATGTGAGCTGTACAGATGCCTAAACAAAGTAACCGCCGCCATTGCTTTTATCCCAGGTTAAAATGTCAATCTTGATTGTTCAAATGGATCGATCCCTTTTTTTGCAGCTTTAATACGGTTAATGCTGGTCCTCTGCTGCTGCTCCGTCCCCACTGCAACAGTAGTGATTCATAATAACCAACAGCACAAACAAAATTAATGCTTAGAAAGATAACCAGCAGTGCATTCTCCCATAAATCCAGTGGCTTCTTTTGTAGGTTAATGGTAAGCCTACTTAGTTTTGCAAGATAAGATCACAAAAGAAGAGCCCTGCCATGGTGGGGAGGATATTAACTGACAATCCTGGCTTGGAAATGTAGCCCCATCAGTCCCGTCCTTTTTAAGTGTTTGTTTTACAGGGAATGTCCCCTTTTTATCTTGTTTAATCCCATTTTGCAGCATGCATTAAAAGCAACCAAGATAAGAAAATACCACATTTGTATTTCACTAGGAAATTAAATGGTTATTTATGTAGTGTAGATAAGAAGCTGTGATGGATAGGATGGAACCTCTTCATTGTCTTCTTTATCTTTTACAAAAACTGACTTATTCTGAACAGATAAAACAAGGAAAAATATTCATAGGCATCAAATAAGCCTCATAATTATCTGAGTATCTCCATTATAAGCAGATCCACGCTCTACCTGTATGGAGAACGCCTACCACATTTTACCTGCCACTTGGTCGCGTTTAGTCCTCGGTAGTTTGAATTGTGTTTTTATTGATCGACTCATACAGCGCAAATACTGTGCAGCACCTTACCTTGGGATATACAATAATGGCTCGTTCAAGCGGTGTGTATTAACATGAAAACCCATCTTACATTAGCTCTATGGTATAAAGGAGTATGGGAAATATATAATAAGCATTCAAACCTATATATTAGATAAATGCCTGTCTTGTGTTATTACCAGGGACACAGTCGTATTTACATCGATTCGTGTGCGGGCGCTTCATGCATGATTTTTAAGCCGGATATTATGAGAAACTGTGTTTATATTAATATACATGCATGCATCAATTTAGAAAACATCCTCAATGTTTAAAAATTATAAGATGTATTGCATTGTACATGTTCTAGCATTGGTATCGGCGTACACATCGATATTCATGGCAACTAGACTACCCAAATGGTGCCCCAGATTTTACGCCATTCACAAGCTGGATCATATCAATTCCCAAAACGCAGCCAGCCACAGAACTCAGCTGACCTTACCAATTGCCACAGCATGCGCGCACACATCTACCCCGGTGAGTGGCAACACTCTCATGTGCCGTGCATTGATTCGACATGAGTCCTGCAACTCATGAACGGCATCATGTCATGCCAGCCCCAGTGACTCCCCCTAACCCTGAGCAGATTCCTGATCGACCCCCAGGGGGTGCTTCTGGCCATAGATTATGTGTATGACTGAGATGGGGTATGGCTGTGGGTTGGGGTTTTGGTGGTTATTGACATGTATGGGTGGGTTGGGTGAGGCCCCAGGGTTATTACTATGGATTAAAGCAGTGAGAATGTCATTAGGTGTGGGAGGTGAGGGGGAGGGGTGTATGGCGGCGGTCTATAGCAGTACTACATGCATGTCCCATTACCAATACCTCCTAGTGTTAACCCTTTAAAGATAGCATAGTGCACTTGATATGAGATCATAATACAGCATGCATATAGCACTGGCGAGTCATTTATGCATTACTGTATTCATGCAGATTCTAAGGGTTAATACACTCCTGAAGGGTCAGTGAGCTATCGGCCAGTGCTGAATTGGTGCATCATAAGTGCATCATAAGGACACATGAGCATGTCCCTCTATTCTGACATCATGCCCTCGTTAAAGGATCAAGTACAGGTACATGATTCAGCGCTGCATGCAGGCATCTGAATACCTCCCCCTGCACAGAGACTAAATGGACCCCTTAACATTCTCCATGGCATGCTAAGGATACTTAAGTATCATTCCCTGTACATTTCCTATTGCATGATCCATCGGTATTGGGACGCTAATGAGATTTGTATTGTAATGGCTACATTCTCCTGTCTTGCATTGCCGGTTTATCTATCAACTAGAACAATTCAGGATAGATTACAATCGCTTGTAAAAGGGATTACAACATTACTGCTCACGGTTTATAACAATGGAATTCATGATAATTATACTCATATCTCATTTATGACCAGATTATGGATTTGAATCCTACAGAATAAATAATGGGATATATGCTGAAAGATAACTGAGAGAGGATAACACACTGCAAATAGGTCCATATTATAGGAGTGGGCAGGTTATTTTCTATCCTCAAGGTATTGCAGATGTTTAGGATTAATTTCCAGGTCAGCAGCCTTAGTCTAGGCCTACAGGAAACTACTATCATGACTGGAGAGTGAGTAGAGCACGGTGGAGATCGCAGATAGGCAGTTCACAGTTCTATCAGCCAAGTCCCTCCTTACGAGTATGTATCACCTGCCAAGTACCACAGCTCTAGGGTGTTAAGATCATATTAATTAGCAGGAAGGGATCAAACCTCTACGCTTTATATTTACCATTGCTTGCATGGCCTCTGGAGACTTATTAGTAGCTGTCACGGACAGACTTTATTATCATGGATTAATAACTTATTTCTGCGCATTTGTTGTAATGTTCTTACAGAAGAAAAGTGTGACTTGATCTATGACATATATGATATTCTATATAAGTGGTGTATTCTATGTGCAACTGTAGTAGTATAAGCCACATGCAATAAAGTTCTCGATTGTGACTAGTTTAGAGGTGGCTTTAATAGTAGGTACTCTCAGCTGAGAAACTCATAAAAGCTTAACGTCATTGGTTCTTTCTAAAGTGGTCTCCATTGAAGGGTGATCTGCCTAGAAGGTTGGTATTAACCTAAGGAGGGGGTTTACTGTTGTAAAATGGTAATTCAATCCGAGATCACTCCTTTGTTTAAAAGGAACCTTTGCAATTAATTCATGGGCCCTTGAAAGGCTTGCAAACTTGCTTGAGGCTCCTTGCTCGCCTCCTTCAATTAGGATGGTGTTAAGGCATGGGAGCTGCAGTAGGCAATGGGCCCCTCCTGGAGGGGGCTGTGAGGTTAACCCTCTAAGTGTAGCATACTGTTAAAATGAAATCTTGTCAGCACAATACATGAATGCAGCCCCCGTGACTGCATGCATTGCTCATGTGGGCCCTATGGAGTTGATACACTCCTAAATGGTCAGCATGATGCACCAATGCAGTGCCGCCCCGGGGGGGCCACTCCCTATCTTTTCTATTGTCACTATGTGTGAACATCACCTCAAATCTGGTACCCTTATCAAGGGGAGAAATTTTAAAAAGTCATACCCTTTTCAAGGGAAAATTTGCAAAAAACAGACCTTAATCACAGATGACCCTTAAAAATATACCCTGATTACTGATAACCCTGAAAAAAGTCTCCTTCTCAAGGGTGACCAAGAAGTATCATAAGAAAATAAAGTAAAAACTACACTTTAGAGCTCTGAAAATGTACCCCTTTCTCTCAAAATTTGCTCAAAAGGCACCCCATATCAAGGGCCCTCGCGGGCCCGTGCCTAGGACCCAAAAACGGACCCTTTCCCTTGGAATCGTGTTCACACGTGGTATCCAAATCTAAGGGAGTGGCCCCCCCGGGAGTGCCGCCAGGTTAGTCAGCGGCACTGCATTGGTGCATCGTGTCCATAAGCTTTAGGCATCATGCCATCCTTAAAGGGCTAAGAGGTGGTGCCCAGCATTTGGCCTCCAATAACAACTGCTTCCTCCAGGGTGTGACACCGGGGGGGGGGGGGGGGGGGGGGGCTATCCCTGCACTTACCGACCCCCTAGGGACTGATACACGCACTATGTGTGCAGCTCAATCCCTATTCACTTAGATACTACACCCCTTTTCCACACAACCCTTCCCTTCACCAGAGATCCCACTTTTCCTACTTTTATAGGTTGTAGGTTTTCCTACTTTTTGTTGATGGCTGAGTAGCATCTCTGCTTCACAGTAGAATATGGCAAGGGTTTCTTGGTGTCATAATCTTATAGTTATGTAGGATCAACTGTATGGCAGTTCCCTTTACAAACTTCAGGTACAAATCTAGTCAAAAGTAAGTGTAGTTTTACAGTAAAAACGTACCCACCCACAACTAGTTTCATCTTTTAAGAGTGCATGCGTCATCTGTTATAGACAATGGCCTGGGCTATCTCAAAGTAGGTCATCACTGGCTTTGGTTTTATATCAGCCTTACATAAGGCCATCCACCCACCAACATCCATATGACTGACAGACAGCTCTAGCAGACTTAAGACGTACTCCCAGGAGTACTGACCACAGGACCCCCTAGCCATCGGACCCCCTAGCCATCACATCTGTCCACTGGCCTTGATCCTTGCCTGTCCCTAATCATGCTAGCCTAACCAGCAGTGAAAGTATTGCTGAGGCTTACGGCATTGCCATGGCAACAAGGGATGAAGAGGGGTGCTTAGGTGTAAGAGTATGCATTAAGGAGCACGGTTTGTGTTGTGTGGAGGGGAGGGGCCTGCACGATCTGCACAAGTGAGGGTAAGGGCCACATGTAAGTGCTTTAATGTGCTTTCCACATTGTTGTCATGATGCATGAATGCAGCCTTGGCGCGTAACTCACCAGTGCTGTATTCAGGCATCATGCCGACCTCATGGGAGGATAATCCAGCTGTGATGAGAACTTACCAGAGTTGCATTCATGATGCAAAATGCATGCCAAACCTGCGGTGTGATGGATAAATTTATGATGTGGCCCCTAAATGGTTAAAACCCCACCTCCTCTATATAAAGGCCCAGAGTGAGGGCCCTCGCCCCACCTCCGCTGCTACTGGATGGGTAGCAGGAATTGGGCCTCTGATGACCATGTTTTGTCAATCTCCCACCAATTCTTTCATCTGCTTCTACTGGCATTACTTCCTTCTCTGCCTGTAAACTTACCTGTCTAGGCGCCATGCTTTAAAATATATATTTATACAACTGAGAATCGATTTAAATATGTGAAGGAATGTATGAGGGAAAAACATGTTTTAAATAACAGAAGTATTGGACATACATTCATGGTCTAAATTGGACATATTTCTTCGAACTATTTTTTGATGTATGGACATTGCAGTCGGTGTTAGGAGAACAGACAAGTAGTACCGTTTTCCTCCCTTCATCCACTAAAGAGCTTATGTTGTCCGAGCCTTTTGGCAGAGTCTTATTTTAGACTGTGCGTGGAGAGTGCATGCATTCTCTGGGTTATGTGGAGGCCAGTGATGCCTGCAATGTCTGTACAAATGAGAGTTGGGGCCTATAACACTGGCTTGGAGTCAAGGGTGTGATGTCATCAGGATTCTAGCATCTGTGTAGAATGCATTGGGTAATGGCTATTGCCAAATTAGACTATTGTAGTATAGGAATAACGATGATCTAACATGGCTGGATCGATCTGAGTAGGCCTATCCCAGGCAATTATGCAAGCTTTCTATACGGTAATGCTACTGTGAGGGGAAAGCTTTTTCGACTAGTCTGCATATCTATCTCCTTCACCCGGTAATGACCAGTACTATAGTACTAGGTATCCCAGGTAGTTTGAAGATATTATTGGTGCACATGTGGAAAGTAATTTGATGGATAGACCATGTTAAAAGAAGAAAACCAGTTTTTAAATGGTACAGATCGGTCAAGCGGTTTGGATTTGCCAGCCATTTGAAAGTACTGTAATGAGGTGTGGACTTAGTCAATTTTGGCCCTCCTCCTCAAGATCATTATGCATGCATATTACAAGCCTTCTGTAATATCTGGGGGGAAAAATAAATTGTGAGAAGTGATTGGATCCTGATCACAGCATATATCTCCTTATCTCAATGAAGATTCAATGAGTGAAGACATCCAGTTTTATTTTTACAGGCCTTCAAACTTGTGATATATTACTTGTAAGTCAATGATTTTGTACAGAAATGTACAAAATATCACAGGTTTGGTGGTGTCTGATTTCACTAATATGTCAGATGTAGCTTTGGTCTTCCGTGAATCCTTTCAATAGATATTGGAGACCATGCTTATTTTTTTTCTGTTCTGGATAACCAAGGATGACTCCAAAATTTACATTAAAAAATGAGGAAAACACTCATTTTCCCAATGTCCCTGAGCGGGGAAAAAGACCAGACTCCAAATCAACACTACCCAACTGTTGTTTCATATATGAAGTTGAATTTTTTAATAGGCATAGGTCAGTATGATACACATCAGTTCCAAACAATATTTACCCATTTCAAGTATTACATAATACTGATTGGTCTGATACAAATCATGAAATTCTCTGAAATTGCTGAAATATCACTGATATAGGGCTATTTTAAAGCAAGTTAGGATGACATTTCCTCTTGACCTCTGAATCTAACTTTTAATATAAACTCATTTGCACTATTCCTATAACATAATACCACAATTATGTGACTTTTAGGCCCATTACATAATGATTTACAAATCCTGATATTATGGTTCTCTATGTTGGGAACAAATGGCTTTGCAGTTGATATATTTGTATGGAATCACTAGAATGAGGATCCTTAGGGTAAATATATATTATATGTATTGATATAGCATGTTATGTAACCTTTATAACCAATGTGTGAGGACACATACTGTCAGATATGGACTGGGGTGCATAGGCTTGGGTGTTTTATTTAGCTATCCCTGTAACACACTTAGTCTTATTATCAAAGTAGTTAGTGAATCTCATAGAGTAAAGAAACATCTTTCAATTGACCTCAAATATGTGTATCGAATGATTCAGAAAAGTGCCTAAAAGTGTGAAATATTGTACAAAAATACTAATTTTATCAATAAAAAAATATTTCCAGTAGGCCTAGCGCTGCTTGCCATACCTCAAAATAACGCCCTGAGTGTCCTGCTTTCAGTGGTAAAACTCCTGAGATTGTATATCGAATAGTGTGGGAACAAATTCAATATCTTTTTTTGGGGTTGAAGGGGGTTGAGACCTTTATTCTGCTTTCGCTCTTACGCCATAAGTTGTATCAACTAGGTAGTTAGTGCATCTGATAGAGCAGAGAAATACCTTTCAAATGATCCCAAATATGAGTATGTTACATTTTTTTAAAGTGCCAAAAAGTGTCCGAAAAATCTCATTTTTTAATTGAAAAATACTTCTAATAGGGCTACCCCTACGTGTAATACCTCAAAATGACGCCCAGGTTGTCCTGCTTACAATGGTAAAACTCCTAAGACTGTATCTCTAATGGCGTGGGAGCGAAATCATTATATAGACAGTGTGTCCTCAAGGGATGCATGACCACTCATTGGCAGAAGGTCCCAGTTTCCAATATATTGTGAACTTAACAGCATCAGTAGGGGTATTTAGCTTCCTGGTACAGCTGTCCTGATACATCATGGCAATGCGGATACATCAAAGCTTTCATCAGCATATTTCAGATAGGTGATGCACCAAATAGTTTTGAGAAGACATCATTTCTAAAAGTAGGTGTTTTGGTGAGTGTGCACTCGGGGACACGGCCAGAGGCCGCTTACTGGGATACCTAATAGTACCCTTATTGGAAACAGTATAGGATACAAGGTGAAAATACAAATGAAAATTGAGAAACAACAGTGTTTCATTGTTGCCATGGCAACAGATGGCCTATTTTCACACATTTAATGCAGCGTATTAATCTACAACAAAAGGAGTGGCGCTGGGACGTTGTTCTATGGATTAAATATTCATGTCATCCTCTGATCAAAGATTTAAACACAAAAACGCACTCCACTTGGCTAGGCACCTAGTAATGTCTTACAGGTGGGTGACTTCACCCTTGTCTTATGAATTCTTAATGTGTTTTTCGCCAGTAGGATTGACCGGTACCTAGGCAAATGGCCAACTAGGCCACTTATTATGGGAGCATGGCCCATTGAGCCAATGACTATCATCAGGAAAATGACTTATGGTGTTTGCCAGTTTAGGTCTATTATGGCAAAAGCCTAACTATACTTTGTGACTTGCTTTAGTGGTAAATTGTTAATATCTAACATAATGCTTCGTATATTCCATCTTATTAAAAACCATAGCCATGAGGATGTATGCCCTTGCTCTGCATAACCAACATCTAAACATCAAATATCATATTATCCAGTTCGATTATTTGCTTTTTACTTTCCCGATTTTTACCCTCATATATCAAACTTCCTGACATCTCGAGTCTTACATGTCAATATACATCGCCTGTGTCCTCTATACTGGGCCCCGTTAAGATGGATATCTGGGTACTAACAACCCATGCCGTTGCACTAATAACAGCAACTTCACAACAACAGTTTTTGCTTAGCAGACATACATGCAAAAATATCTCCCAAGATGCTTCTCCAACAGAAATACCAGCCAGTGTAATGGGCAATTAAAACTTGCTAACCCTGTCGTACCGTGCACTATCAGGCTTCCAACAGGTGCCTAGTCACGCCACTAGAGCCCCCTAGGGACCAACTGCATAGCTGGAACATGTGAGGCCCCTTGTAACAGCAACAGAAGGATCTCAGTTAAAATGAATTCTGAAGTGCTGAAATGGATATGGCTGGCTAGAGACTTTAGGGACAGCTCTGGTTTGCCTTGCACATGATTGCAAATGCAGTAAAATGATCTGCTCTTGGAAATTGTATACTAGATCATCGGCCATTGCTTATTCAGTAACTGGAGGAGAAGATGAAAAACTCATGAAGCTTGGACACCACAGGTATCTATTAATGGGGCATTTATGAATTATGATTATAATAATGTGCTTGGGGAATGTCTACCATCGCCCAGCACATACCTAGTTAGAACTATAGACATAGACATGGCTGTGCATTTGCGGCTGGGTCACTTATAACATCTAACCCTCTAAGGATAACATGGTGCCACAATATTTATTAGTTGAGCTAGTCCTGCATTTGTGGATCATGCCAACCCTTCAGGAGTGCATCAAACCCATAGGGTTGGCATGATGTAATGATGCAGCACCGGGGAGTTACTCGCTTTATTCATGCATCATGATTACAAAAGAGATGGCATGAAATATGCCCCTTAAATAGTGGGATCCACGGGTAGGGTATAAAAGGCTTGAGTTCCTGCTCTGGCTCTACACCCTCAGAAAAGTCAGCGTCACTGTCGCCGAAAGCACTCTCACCTGAAAGCCAGGCAGTGGCTGACTTTCAGGTGATGGTGCTTTTGGCGACAGTGATGCTCACCTTTCTGAGGGTGTACTCTGGCTGCTTCTGACAGGGCAAAACATGTCGGGGTTGTTCAGGTACAGGCGTTTCAAGAAGAAAATCACCAACACCTTGCCCAGGCTCGCTCAACCAGTACCCTTTTCCATCGCAAGGACTCCGAATGGGACTGGTGGGACTGCTATATTACAAATGTTACTTCTTGCCAGGCTGTGCACAGGATTTGGTGTACAGAATTTCATTGGTGAAATCGTGAAGAGAAGTTAGTAAAGCGAGTTTTTTTAATATGAGTTTGCCCAGACTCTACTACATATCATAGAGTCGGGGCCTGAGACTGCACCCCCCCCCCCCCTGTCCTCAAATATTTAGCACGTCACACGGAGGAGGGTGAGGATTCCAGTCACACTGGAGGGGGCAGGAGGAGGGGGGTGTTTAATAATTCATGAATACTCACCATGTCTAAACACGCCAGTCGCCGCTGCCCACTCTACTGACAGGGAAGGGGCTGTTAATGTAGTGCTGTTTCAATATTTGAGGGAGGAGGAGGCATAACTGTGTAGACTACAAGGCTGTCATGCTTTTAAGTTCCACTGCTGTACACATATAGTCTGTGGAATATGGGTAATAAGGGCCACACACATTCTGAAGGGATGGCGATTGAAATACGAGTTGAAAGATTTCAAGGCTTCAGGGAGATACAGCATCTTTGCATCCACTTGCGTGTGAGATTTTATTTTATGCATGAGGGTGGTGGGGTACTGTATGATGTATCTTATGTACAGGAGGGTGCTTTGCCAGTGACAGAGATGTATAGATGGAAAACTGAAGTATCAGTTGTTTTGGAGAAGGAATATGGCTGTGGTATCTGATGAGTAACAGTAGCAGGTGTATTCAACTAATTCAATTTCTATGAGGACAGCAAACTTTCTAGGAATTTACCGTGTATTCTGACAATGTGAATGAAGCAATCTGGACCTAATTCGTAGAATACATTTCCTATTTTGATTATGACACTTCAGCATACTCTGAATGTGCCATAAATGGCCAAATTAGACCTTCACGTGTGTATTTCTTGAGTGTGAGAGACGAAACACTCCTTGCAGCTAATAAAGAAAAATGTATACACTCCTTTAAGACTTTAAGGACTGATGTAACTAAAAGATGACATTTGTCGTCATGATGCATTAATGCAGCCCCGGCAAGTAACTCACCGGTGCTGCATTTATGCATCATGCCGACCCTTCAGGAATGTCTCAACCTCATAGGGTTGGCATGATGCTTGATCGCAGCACTGGTGAGTTACTCGCCAGGGCTGCATTCATGCATCATGGCGACAAAGGGCATGATGCATTTAGGTATCATGCCGTCCTTAAAGGGTTAAAAAGGGATAATGGATCTGTTGACTACAGCGCTGTAGGTAAAGGGACTTGGGTTGGTTTTTTCCCAGGGAAGTCACAGCACTCCTTATCCCCAAAGAAGACACCTGTGACATTTGCACATTTTTTCTTTAATGTCAGGAGACCTTTGATGGAGTCTTGTATCTGGGTGTGTGGCTCTCTCTAATTCTTATTCTCCTGCTCTTTTTCTCTGTCACAGTGAGTGTTTTTTTCTTCTTAACATTTTCCTTTACTGAGTGGATCCGCATCGATAAACACAAGACTAAGACAAAATGGCACGGTTCATTACAGATGTGGGTCGGTGTTATAGGAGCAGCTCATCTGAGTTACTCATGCTGGTGTGGTAAATTTATGATACACAAATTGTTCCTGGGTATTTAATAGCAACGGTTCCGAACAGTAAGGCAGAGATTGAGAACTCAAGACTATACACTCAGATTGTTGTGACTACACAAGAATTGGTGCAACTATTTGGATAGTGTTACATTGATTCGTGCCAAAAGTAGCTGTAGATCTGTTTCTTTTCTTAACTCTGGAAACCCAGAAATGTAGGTTTGACCCAGCGTTGCTAGGTTGGGTCGAGTATCCTGAAAGACCAGATATGGAACGGAGGCAAAGAGTCCCGTGTGATGTTTCCGGCGGGTCCTCTGTGATTCCATCAGTTGTTCTGGAAAAGAGAAAATCCCAGATGCCATGTGTAATATTATTCAGATGTTGTGTGTGGTTGGGATAACATTGCTTCAAATAGTTGTGATTAGATTAGAAACTGGGATTGGAAACTACCTCTGACGATATTGCATCATGCATTGTATTAAATAATATTGTTCTTTATTTCTTGCCATTGCAACTACAATTCTTAAGTACTATGTATTAATGTGCTTTTCTTATTTCTACAGGTGAGTTACACGTCATATAGAGTATCCAGAGAATAAACACCAACTTCTGGCTGATCAAAGGTAACCCCATTATTTTTCAGAAGTGGCCACATTAGCTGGTATTAACACAGTAAAGTGTGATACATGTGAAATTATAGGAAACAAATGTAGGAAATGATATTAAGGTTGTGTCTCACGACCTTGGGCCAATGTTTTTGTCTCTGACCGGGTGCCAGCTCTGACTGGGTGCCAGCTCTGACCGGGTGCCAGCTCTGACCGGCCTGAATAAAATCGGGTTATTTAGGGCAGATGGAGATAGAATTTGGCTAAAAAGGTTAATGGATGTTATAACTCTTTAAACTAGTCATTAGTTGCCCATTTTTATCATCATCTGCCCTAAATAACCCGTTTTTATTCAGGCCGGTCAGAGCTGGCACCCGGTCAGAGCTGGCACCCGGTCAGAGCTGGCACCCGGTCAGAGCTGGCACCCAGTCAGAGACAAAAACATTGGCCCAAGGTCGTGAGACACAGCCTTAACCATGGACCGTGGCGCATCATTGGCAAGCGGGATATATTATACCCGTTGAAAAATCTGAACTGAACATACAATGTTGTTCTCAGTCTATATCAATGTTTCAATTAATGATGGCAAATGAATCGGAAGATGCCAATTCTGACTGCACAGAAGCAAGACAAAAGTCAATGATACAAAAGCATTCTAGAAAGGCGTTAGGTTACAACCATACTCAGTAGCCGATCGATCAATAAAACTAAAAGCATTGGAAACAATTGACAACAATCCATTCGTCCTGATATCCACCTAAGCCTTGCAATGGAAGCCCATGTTAGACTGAGTATAATATCCCTCTCCCCCTGGCACAGCCATATTGCAATGTACCCAGCACCACGATACCCAATAGTACATGTAAACACATGGCCGCCTCCCGAGTGGCGCAAAATTGTGGCCGAGCAGACGACAAAATGGGCCTTTTACGCTGGTTCCAGCTTGACGTAATCACGCCACACGTCGACACTGTGAACTGGGCGCCTCTCGCCGGAAACCAGATATGGAACGAAGGCGACGGGTCCGTTTTAGCCTGCCCCTGTGATGTTTCCGGTGGGCCCCTCTGTGATTCCATTGGTTGTTCTGGAAAAGAGAAAGTCCCATAAATACCACATGCAATATTGTCAACTTGTTGTGTGTGGTTGGGATATTATTGCTGAAAATAGTTGGGATTACATTGGAAACTGGGATTGGAAACCACTTCTGACGATATTGCATCATGTATTGTATCGTAGAGTACTATTGCATAAGAACTTGAATAATCATATGGGACACGTTGCTCTTGCAAAATAGGAAAAGGTAATGATTACACAAATTCTACATAAACCCATACAATGAGGCAAAACTATTATAGCGTTTTTAGAGCTTCCTAGAGGATCTTCATGAAATGAGGGACATATTTCATAGACCCTAGTGCATAGCAAAAGGAGACGTCCCCAGGAGGTGGGTGAACTAGAGCATTAAACGAGCAGATGGGTCACTGCAGGGCAGGAATAGGAGCAGCTCAAATGAACCCAGACTCCAAATGTGTTTGCATAAAGGCGGGGTCCTCCTTCCCCGCCTTCAAAGTATCCTCTATCATACTTCTGCACCCACCACTTCTGATGCCTCCCAAGGATGCCCCCCCCCCACTCTCCAAACCGATACTATACACCCTCATCTACAGCCCCAGCGTAGCAAAGTAATTCAGGGAATCTGCTGGGAGAGCTGGATATTCTCGTGTTTTCTCGCCTGGCCATTTGAGACGCAGGAGATCTGAGGAGGGGGTCTTCTCTCAGACTCTGTGTGTCTCTGAGAATGATGACTCAGCGTTTATTCCGACCGCCAAACCTGTTTGCTGAGCGTTTCCCTTCTGGTCCCTCTGGTCCAAAAACGCCAGCAGGTCCCCCATTTCTGTCCTCAATGATTGGCTATAAGTGGCGGTTGTGGGAATTAATAGAGGGTTTCTCCTAGTGCCACGGGGCTTATTTAAAGTTGTGTGTTTTATTAGCTGATTCATTCCCACAATTATGATTAAAAAACAAAAGCGTAGGAGCATCACTAAGTAGTAACAATAACTCGTAAAGTGTAGGGTCACCTCTCTATACTTGAAGAAACTATCCCTTGTAATTAACAAGTAGCTGACAATTAATTATTGACTCAGGGTAACTGAGTAATACTAAACGACCCAACCAAGGTTTAAGACGTTTTTGTTACATGGGAGAAGTGCTCTCATTTTATGTCCATGGCCCACAGCCATTAAATAAGACCATGGAGAGACAGGCAAGATCGGGGGACAAATGTTTCCTTCGAAAAGAAATCTGAAATGTCTTTCCTTCACCCTGAAAATGATCTGCGATCTTCAGGTACTGATTTCTCTCTTTTCCATAAACTGTTAAGTATTCTTAAATTGCTACCCTCTAAATGAAAGGCACATAGGGTTCAGTGTTAAAGCAAAGATAGAAATCACTTCTTTTCCCAAAATCCCCCATATTTCTCTCATCACACACAGAAATGCCATCTTGTACACTAGAAATACCCTCATACACACAGTAAAAACCCATCTAACTACTTTAATTTAAATTTAATTTAATTTAGCTTTTTAGTTCTCTCTCCACCCGTAAAAGATATGGTGGCGCCACTAGCAGTTGTCATACTTCACATGAAGTCAATGAGACAGCACGACAGTCCAACAGCGACAGTGACACCATATCTCCGCTGTTTATCGTCCAATCAACTCGCTTTTTGATAGGGACAAAAGGCGGTACATGCCCACAGCCTGCAACTGTCGCCCACACCCACCTGCACACCCACACCCACCCACACCCACCTGCTCACCCACACCCACCTGCTGGCCTAAAATGGAATAACATACATGTATGACACATGACTTGAGGGTACTTTTTAACGAGGAATTCATTTCTGATGCCAGAATTGACCAATGAATGATTATAAGGGAGCACTATATCTAAGTACATGATAAGCTCCAGCTCCAGCTTACCCTGAGTCATCTGTGAGACCACTCACACGCTCAATCTTTAGAGTTATTTGGAACTCTGCACGTATATATAAACCACTAGTCCCCTACAGCTTGACCCAGGTAGACCTAAAGGTTGCACAACAGGTAATTTCTAGCAATGAATAGCAAACATTTCAGACTTCTATTTTTTGCCATTTTCATTTATCAGTATATTCAAAACTGGTATTTGATATTATGAAACAAAGTAATTGTGATATGGATGAATGATTTATTTGGCGTATAACTGATCAGGGAATCTCAGTCTCAGCGGTCATTCAGATCGCATCTGACGCCAGTGTAGTGTAAGAAATCATTAATAGGAACAACACCGCAGAGGTAATTCAGTGAAAGCAGTTTTTCATGTAGTCAGTCTAAATGACCATTTAACTCTAATTGGGCTTTATTTTATCACTATGAGCCACAGTTCCATTTAGACGACCGAGAACCTAATGAGGGTTGTTACTGCTGTTCTGTTTTTAGAAATTTGTAAGAACAAAAAGTTTCCCCTACACTAATCAGAGTAGACTTCCTGATGCTAGGGCTAGACTGAATGGCAACTCTAGATGTAACTAGTTCCTGCAGTGTCTGATGAGCTATCGGTGACTCCATCTCCTTCCTGAGCTCCTGTATACGTAATGGGCTAAATCTATAGATATTCCTGAAGGAATAAATACAGCTACATGCACAGGGCCTACATAATTATACTCCTAGATCTAATTATGGCTATATATCGGAGAAGATACTGGTAGATATAGTAGAAACACGAGAAAATCCCAGAATTTAGTAGACATAATAAAACACGAGCAAGTTTCAGCGGAAACCTTTCCACAGTTTTCTAGATGGATCTGCAGTACGAAGAATCTGTCTGTAACTTATGTTTCCAGAAGCAATACCTTAATTTAAGAAGCGATACAGTCAGCCCTCACTACCTAGCATTTGGAGAGTTCAAGGCACATATCTGAGGTAGCACATTAATCCGAGGTTCTAAGCCCAAATATGATTAAACATAATGAGGCAGTTGCAAGGTATTGTATTTCTTAGTCTACCTCAAAACAAAATGAAAACACATACTATTATAGGCTAGGTGCCTCTGGGGAGAAACTCCCACCCCAGGGCAAGGCCCTAAGTCTAAAATATATTTGGTTTATATATACAGCCTCCCAGAATTAAGGATACAAGGGCCACTAAACCAGACTCACTAGATTTGTTATTACTCCTTCCCCTCGTTTTCGCTAACTACGCCGTCTCAGTCAATCGACCCAGGCCTTGTATTGCAGTGAATTGAGCCGGCGATTCTCATTGGACGAGGCCCAACGGAAGGGACCCGGGCCGGCACTAAATGGGTGCTCGGCCTCTGATTGGTCGTTGGGCCAGTCTTGAGTTGGCGAAGACAGCGCCACGGCGGGCGTGACCAGAGTGAAAAACTGGCGATGGTTCCCGCGTGATTAGCAATGAAGGCGTGTGTAAATATTCATAGGTCTTCTCTTCTTACTTGATACGACTTCTTTCTTTGCACTTTTTGGGATATTCACTATCATGTGAAGGTGTGTCATGTAGAGTGGGTCAATGTGCATAATGAGTTTACTCTGGCGATATTGCATGGACATCTTGAATATGTATACATGCTGTATTATAAATAGGCTCCATTGTGATCCATTCTCACCGTCTATTATTTCTACCAGTTATCCTCCGGCATCACAATAGCGGATTCATCAGATCTGTAGTCCAAGATGTATAAAACATACTAGCTAAAGAAAATAACAGCAAACTAATATAGCTCTCATCCAAAATCAGAAAAGGACTTCACTATTGTACATTGCAGAGGGAGGAATTTATAGGTAAATGAATTAATGATGCCATTATACTATTGTAATGATATCTTAGCACCATTATGATTTGGCCCAAATGACAATGTGTGTCGACTAACCCCTCTTCAACTTTTAAGCACATGTGTGTCATTCTAATTGTACACATGTGAATCCTCTTAGTATTATCGAGAACAGCCTCGAACTTTACAGTGTCTAATCGTTGATACGGTAATAATTCTTGAACAAGCACAGAATTCATGTTCATTTTGGGCCATCATCCCATAATCCCTGTGAAGGATAGACAATACGATTTTATGGCTACTTAACCGATTAATAGAGCAGTAAAGCACAGTTAACAGTCCCTCCTAGCAAACCCTGAATGCTGCATTCAAATTGTGTCAGGAAGGTGGAGGGAAATAGACTCGTTAGGTGTTTGGGATGCGACATTTAGTCTGTTTAACGGCTTACTTCAGGGAATTCCCAGTTTGAGGTGCTCTACGTGAGCTTTAAGGCGGTGAAAGGTTAGAACTGAAAGCCTCCTGGTGAGTTAAACAAGATCACTGGAGCTGCAAGCAGAACGGTATCATAATGCCTGTGTTGTTATGCTTCTGATACATGTTATGTAATAGATAGACTATGGTTATTAAAAGGTATGTAGAATTAACCACAGCTTGCTGGTGGGGCCAGACGAGGGTGAAGCCCAAGTCGCCCTACCTACAAGGTGTGGTTAATTCTAATACCCTTTTCATAACCATTGTCTATCTGTTTTAAACCACAGCAGTAAGGTTATGTCAGGGTATGCAAAATAACCAATGTGCGAACTCCTTTGTCTTACCCCTCCGCTGTGGTTTAATGAGTAGATCATTATTCTATTACCTGACAGCTAATGCATATGTTCTTTTGAAATGTTACAACTTTATGTGGTGTGCGATCTTCTCGAGGTTGAGAACCACATGCTGACAGGGTATCTGTTTGGCATTGTGTAGAGCCGCGCTACTAGTATTATAGAAACCCCTTACCTCATTGATACGGGAAATACCCCTGTCCTGCTCCACCACACACACACCAAAAGACGAGAGGCTCCATCTTACTACCCAGTCACTATACTATACTATACTATGCTATACACTGAAAATCCATAGGTTGAAAGGGTTAGTCAGTACAGACTAACCTAGGTTGGTCATATGCATGTTAGTCATAATGGCAAAGTTATATTCAAAAATGACCGAGGGGTCAGTCAGTAGTGGCTAACCTAGGTTCATCATTGGTGTGTTGTATCTGGATGCAACAAAAAAATATCAATAAATGAGCGTTCACAGGCATGTTCAATGTTTGCTTATTATCAGGTTTTCAATGAACTAGCTCAAGTATCGGATATCACATGATGAGTATACCGTATGATGAGATAATGATGAAGCATTCTTATACCAATACGGTAGAGATAGAAGGGTATGGGTAGACTTAACTAACATATAGCATCAGGTTTCTGTAGTAATCGCACGTTATACAGGCATGTACTAGGTTTTCATGAAGCAATTTGTCTTTCGAATCATTACATTACAGTTTGTGAGTATACTAGACAGTATACCACTAGTTGGTGCCACCTGTAATGACCACTCAGTGGCTCCCCCCGGAAATAAAAAGACTAAGGTGGGTTGGTCAGTAGTGACCAACCTGACAATAATAACTAATCTAGGTTGGTTGTATAGGGAGCCAAAAAATGACTAACTAGGTTACTAACCGTGTTAGTCATTTTTTGGCTCCCTAGACGACCAATCTCTCAGTCACTAGTGCCTAACCTGGTCGTATAGGGAGCCTTGGAATATCAGTGTACGCACTGACATACCCCCCTCAATAGCACTCAAATATTCATGAGGTATCTGAGGCGTCCAAGCCATGCTTCATCAAATGATGCACAAAGCACCCGTCCTTGGCACCCATCCAAGAAGACGTAGAGCGGACCAGACGACATTTCCCATCTACAAAATGGAAGAGATGAGCTTCTCTTTGCACACCAGGGAATCCTCAATGTAATTTTCTCGGTGATATAAGCGGCCCACCCCCACCTGAGGATGTCAGTCGCAGAGAAATGACTTCTTCTGTGGCTTCTGATTGGTTGGTTGCCAGGGCCTCATAGGTGCTTGATAACAAAAGGCTCTGGGCGATAATAGGGGAATTTGGTCTGCTAAGATTGGCTCTGCTGTGGGACTACTCCCAAGGGTGCTGGGAAGGAGGCTGTGGATTGACATACTATGTCATGGCATACAATCTGACGTGAATATGACTTAATTGGCTTATACTCTGGTTACGGCCTATAGTGAAGACTAGCATTGTGTGGTAGTGCTGCTATTATACATTGTGGGCGTTAAGTCTTAGAATAAATAAAGGTAATAATAATCGATTTTAATAATAAAGGGTTATACTATGTGGAGTTCTCAATTTTACTAAGACTTTCAGTTAATCAAGAATGGCCAAATGAGTTAATTCATTCCCTTTCTCTTTTGTTCTGAGCACTGCCTTTGAC
This sequence comes from Harmothoe impar, assembly GCA_947462335.1. NCBI lineage: Eukaryota > Metazoa > Annelida > Polychaeta > Phyllodocida > Polynoidae > Harmothoe > Harmothoe impar. Next base: position 57,016,402 of record OX381713.1, on the reverse strand, counting down.
TAAAGAAGTATTTTCAACACATTTCACAGCAGGCATTCATTTAGGCTGAGAACACTACTTGAGGACCACGACTAATGATAAAGATCAAATCTCGTTTTCCTCTTCATAAAACAACCCTGACCGTCACGATAACAGTAAATTGAACCGTTTCCATGTCTGCTTGACCTCCCTGCACTCCTGCATGTCACATAGACTTCACCCATCCCTTCCCCTTTCAAGCACTCTCCAGCATAGATTGGCTCCTTACTCTGGCATGTGGCATGTCACAGGTTGTGCTCGGAGAAGTCTGCCCTCTCCTACAGATGTTTTGTACTTCCTACAGTCTGGGTCGTATCAGGGATCCCGCTTGGAGAGTATCGATATCCTCTCATGTAGGTATAATTGCTTCTCACTTTGGCCTGTGCAGAATCAGAGGTTCTGTTTGGAGACTGTGCCCTCTCCAGACTGTGATGGCCGGATCATTTACATGTGGGAGGTGGGGTGGGGGGGGGGGGGTGGGTGGGAGGGGGTGGGTGGGACCCTGGGGAGAAGGTGATGTCCCAGACCTGCATGTAAGTGTGGTCTAGCTAGTGGGAACTGCGGGGGTGGTAGATGAGACTGTGAGTGAGGCTGGGATCTCATTAATATGGGTGCTGGGGGTCCCCGCCAGTTACAGTAGCATATTGAGGAGGTATGGACATGTATACATGGGTGATGTGCTGGAAGAGGATGTAGAACAGGCCTGCTTACTCAGCGAATATTAAACTTCTTTCCTTTTTGGTTACCACAAGGGTCAGACCTCCTGCATTGAGTAAGGTGTAAGCCTTACACACTGCTCAATACAGGGGGTATGTAGGACGCAATTATACAAAAGGTGTTACACAGGGTGTGCAGTCATAAAGTGAATTACATCTGGTAATCAATTAAAGATCCCTATGGAAAATGCTTAGAACTACACAGAGAAAATTGTCGCCAAAACAAGCACCTTCTGAAAGGTGTTCTTTTTGGCGATAATGACTCTCACATTTGTCTCTGTGTAGAGAAAATGTTTAATATGGATAGCAGTTTCAGGCTTTAAATTATAAACAAAACTTACTATATCCTTAGCACTGCCATAGCGGGCCAATGTGTATAGTAAAAAGGGTACCCTGAAAGCCAAGATTTTGCGTTTGCATTGGAAACAATACGCTATGGCAGTGCACCTCCAGAAAGTACTGGCAGTCCTAAGGATATACGTGTAGGCCTAAATGAGATGGAATTCGTTGGAGACCTACACACCTCACCAACATTATACTCTGTTAGCATATATATGTAAGAGCTGTAAGAAACTTCTTGGGCGTGTGACATGTCCATCTGTCCTAGTAGTACACTCCATCCTTCCCCACCCATTATCTTTCACTAGCATCTGTAGATTTTACATAAGTGATTGGACACAGACGCCTATACATTAGAATGTCTAATATAATGCACACAGGGAGTATGCTCTGAGGATTTAGCACTGCTCATGGCATACGATTATGGAAACTGCTATTTCGGTCAACCTTGCTAATGTCTGCCCAATATGATTATATTCACTGCAGCGTTCGCTAATGAAGAGAAAGGGTACAATCAGAATTTAGTTTAACTATTGCTGACATAGGACACACTGTGTATATGACAATAAAATTATATTGGACTTGCTATGAGAGATATGAAACGTATTGAGCATGTCAATATCAAATAGTGAATGTAGGTCAGTAAAAACTCAGGGGCTTCAGCCAGTCCAACTCAAACCCTTGATGTAGAGGGTATTACTATTACATCTTGGTTAAACAGCTTAAGTCGTCTGACCCTTGCCCCCAGATTCCTCCAGGGTTTAGGGTTATCTCTATGCCTCCTGAGCTGCTCACCTTGGCTGAGTCTTTCATGAACTGCTCATAAGGTCAGACGTGCCGCTATCTGTTATCAGGCCCCACCTGTTAGCACTGACAGCGAGCTGCTCCTTGCTGGGGCTGCCTTAGGTTGAGCTGCTCATCCAGGAAGACTTATAATACTAAACACGTCATTCTATACAACAAGTCCAATCTGGTAGGCCTCCATAATGTTGCATTATCTACTAAGTGACACCAACATGAGAATACAGTATAGTAAAACAAAAGGCATTGTAAGCTATAAAATCATTGATGATATCCTCAAAATATCATTGTAGCTGTACTAAAACATGAAATTAGACTCAAATGGCAGCAATATTTGCTACCATCCAATGTTGTTCTCAGTATGCCATTATGAGCACTAGGCGTTCCTCTCTGTGCTTATCCACACCACTGAGGCTTCATTATGCATTCAGGACCCGCTACCTCGCAGACCTGTTTATCGCACATTGGCGGCGGTCCATTAATTAGCAGAGGTGAAGCCAGTGGCAGGCTATTATTTTACTTTCACGTACGTTGGGTTTACATTTATATTCTCACGTCTGCCCTTGCCTGTAATTTATTGGCAATCTAGGGTAATCTCTCACAGAAGGACAAGAGCGATATTTCTCTTCTGTTCAACACAATCAGACTGGGGAAAATGGGATGCCACGAAGAAGAGCTTATTGTTACACACCAGTATATGACAATATGGCATGGTCATTCCTCATGGTCATTTTCCCAAAGTAAATCGTGCCATTTTGACGTGTCCCCACTTGATTGCTGCCAGTTGGAAATCAATATCTGAGACTAGGATGATGGAGGAGAATGTCTCATGAGGGAGTCCTCCCTAGATGTATGTCATAATGACATTCAATTCCTCTTTCTCCTCCAGGGTTGTCTTTTGATGAGAACCTGAATAGTCATGAATGCCGCCTCATTAGGTTACCAAGGTGTCAGATGGGAAAGGTTGCCTTCAGAGACTACTTTATACCAGTTTCCCAAGGCCCCCAGCATCAGCCATTCCTTGTATTATCGCTCATCATTTCAGACGTTGCCCGCACGCGATTGGGGGCTTAGTTCGTGCCCTCATGTACCAGGTGGCGCTCCGAGCGGCGGCACTGGGCGAAAATGAGGCTAAACCGGAAGTAATAGGGCAACACCAACGTCTCCCACGAGACTCTCGCGCGAGGAGGTGTCTCACTCCATGTCCGCCGCCAGGATTCCCTCTAAATCAGGCGGTGTCGCCGCCGAGGTGCGCCTCTAGAGAGATGCCGAGGTATCCAGCCTCGGGAACGAGACGTCAACGAGAAGATGCGAGATTAATGGTTGGGATTTTGGCCGCTAGGAGTTTCTTGTGGCGTGCATTGCTGGATGGACCATGGAAACCTGTGGGGAGTAGGGGGTGGCTGAAAGGAGGGAGGAAAGGCGGGGTGGGGGCCCAAGATGTGGGGATGCACCGGATAGACATCTTGTCGGCAATCCGGACATCATCCAGGGAAGTCCTGACCGGATTGAGTCGGCTGGACGTGAGAGGAGCACGTGATGGGTCACGTGATGTGATGGCAGGTGTTTGCTTCCTGTATTAGTCTTAATTGATTCCCCTTCCTTCCTTCCTCTCCTTTCCCCCGGGATCAGCAATGTAGACTAGTATCGCGTTAAAGGTACAATACTTGGCATTTATTTATCTGTAAATTTCTTGTATTGAACATTGATTCTAAAGGAAGGAATCTGAATACCAGTGGCGCATTTGGTTTTGTTTGAGTTTACCTTTTTTTTTTTTTTTTTTTTTTTTTTCAATAGCCCCCTCACCCTTTTTAAAATCCCAGGATTTATGTCTATGGATCTGATCGTGTACAGGCCTCAGCATCAAGTGATGGGGAAAAGAAAGATGACGAGATAATTACTATGTATATTATTATTAATAGACTATCAAATGCCAAAATCATTTACTATACCGACACCCAGTTTCAGCAAAGTTGTCACAAAGACTTCAATGTAAGATCAGCTTTCCACCCCCCCATAGATACCACCCCTGTGCTGAACGTATACTTAGACTGTGGGGAAACTTCTACTTTGACAGAAAGCCCCGCCAGAGGGTGTGGTTGTGTCCAATCTGTGGGCTGGTTTAATACTGAGTAGCTCTCCCAGTACTGGAGTCTGTGGCGGCTAGCATCCCTCACACCGAGCTGCTCACTGTGGTTTGTTTACCTAGGGGAGCAGCTCAGCCGTCGGTGAAATACTCCCCACCTGCTCCCGGGGCTCAGCCTCCCACCACCCGGCACACGCAGCAGTCACACGGGGGCCTCTCTGTGGGGGACAGTCTTAACCCTGTAAGGGCCGCATAGTGCTTTAATGTGCAGTGTCCCTGGTCGGCATGATGCATTAACAGAGCTGTCACCTTTCCTACTCTTACAGAAATGCCTACATTTTTGGCTGAAATGTCTGTCCTATATTACATTAGTTTCCTACATAGTATTGACCTAAATCTCAAGTTTTCCTACTCCTTGTCTACCAGTGGGTTATAGCTATTAGTGGGGCTCCTTAGCCAAATGATCGTTCATTTTGTGATAGAAGCATGACATTTGGTCCAGATATAGTTTGAAGTATGCTTTTTCATATCAGGATGGGAGGCCTTCGGAAATTTTGTTTTTTCAGGTCGCTTTTGATGACCCAAATTAGGTCAAATTTAGACGGTGTAAATATGTGTATGATATTTATAAAAGATAATTCCATACCAAATTGCATTGTATCTACCATCAGAATATGGCCCCATACATGCAATAACATGCCCGATCACTTGATTTATATAATGTGACCTAGTTTGACCTTATTTGACCTAGTTTACATATTGTACAGTAAAAGGAGTGGTCAAAGTGAACAATGTTGTTGGATAAGAATTGTCAGTGGTTTTCCACTCTTTGATATGTCCTCTGTCAGGAAAAATTATGTTTGCCAGTCTCTGTCCCTGAAAAGTGTCTCAAATCAAACATGGCCGCTGTTAAACTAGGTCAAAGTGGAAAATTGTCATAACTATGGAACCAATCAAGGTAGAAACATGTTTAATAGCTCTATTAGCATCAGCATTGCAAGATCTACCTATTGGCATTACTTCTGAAGGTCAAGGCATTTACATTTACTATATACATATATATATATATATATATATATATATATATATATATGAAAGCTGGTATATAATGTATGCATGTACCTAGTTATGCATATTCTCATCTTGATAAATGTCATTCACTAAACCTTAAACAGATATAGTTATATATATACATACATAGGCCTAAATATTCAGTAATTAGGTCACATGGGGAAGACACAAACATATTTCTGTGCACAAAGTACATGAGTAGCAGTTGTATGAATTTTAGGCCCAACCTGTTTCTTCTTAGCTGCAGTGTCCAGCACAAGCACATAGGCCTGTGCATTTGAGGCTTGCCTTGAAGCACTTACAGTTGCCTCTACAGGTTGTCTTGCACCCACAGTGTAAAAGTTCGTAACACACTTTGCTGGCTTGAAGAAGATCTGACCATTGTGGGGTCCATCCATGTTCACTTTGTTCCCATCCCCAGCTTGATGGTGAAGGCAGTTCCGGCCGAGAAATCAGTGCTTGGCCCCACACATAACCAGCTTGATAAGCTGCTCTCTTTGTGTGCTGTATCAAGGCCCCCTGAGTGGGTGGAATATTCTCCAGAGACCTGTTGCCTTTTGCAAATAGCTCTTGACGTGCACCATTTACAGTTGTAGCTGCTGATGTTTTGGAATACAACAGAACAACATAGCGCTCTATCTGCTGTAGCAAGTCAGAGGAGACACTTTCTGGGCAGCTGGAGAGACGTTGAAAGGTGGATGTTACCTCAGGAAAAACTGTCCAAATGTCCCAAGCAGTTTTTTTCCCTCGTCCTGCAAAGGCAGACACTGTATCGCATCCACTTACTGAATGCATGAAAAGAAGTGCACTTGCCTTATCTGGGCCTAATTGTGCTGCGATACAGTGTGCCGCAATCCAGTGGAATTGCTTCCCAACCCCAAAGGCAATCCACAGTTCTGATAATCCAAGATTTTGAAACTGTGAAATCGCGATGACTACTACATCCGTATCAACAGTTCTGATAGAAACTGCTTCATGACCCTGTCTGCTTGCATGAAGAGCATGAAGGATCAGCCGGGTATCCCCCTCTTCATGATGGCACGGGTCGATCCCAACTCTGTCATCAACTTCACTGTGGTGGCATGTCAGTACATGGGTTTCATCAGTGGAATATAATTGCTTTCCCGGCTCTATGCTTGCTTTTGCGATTTTGCCAGACAGCAAGCTGAACAGTTGCACTTTGTTTTGCACATTACAAAGAAATCCAGACCAGTCTTTTTGTATTATTGTGCTTTCTAACACACGCCTCTTTAGTCCTTCTCCTCGGGCATTCCTTTCATCATTCTTCAGGCTGTCTTCTGCGTAACGATCCCAGATGACATCTACTCTCTGGACATCTTTAAGCTGGCCCATTATGAACGGAACAAATTCTTTCTCTGCATATTCCCCAAATGTTTTAGATACTTTTGGCTTTAACATATGAACGATGGCTGCTGCATCATATATCTTGACTGTCACTTTTGGAGCAACATCTTGTGGAGTCTGACTATCTAGAGATTGTAAACATGGTAGAAGATCAGACTTTGTGCCTTTGCGCAACTTTCCAAGTGAACTGAGAGAAGGAGGTTCTGGGCTGTTCTCATGTGCAAAGAATTGCTCCAGGTCACCATCTCTAGACTGGCAAGCAATATACAATCTGGAAAACAGCTGACAGTCTCTCTTGAGTAAGTCAGTTTGTACTTGCAGTCTGGATCTTGTCTTTTTGGTGGGGTGCCGGAACAACGGCAGATTGTTTTTTGGGATTATGTCAGTTATTGGCTGGTTACTAGATGCTATTCTCTGTGATACATACATCTGGTATTGTTTGTTGCCAAGCTCCTTTGCAGTAGAGATGCTTTCCACCACTTTTCTGTCCATGACATCTTTGGTGTCAATTCTGAGAAGTTCACTACTTTGTTCAAGAAATGGGTTGCCAAAGTCTTCGAATACTTTCACCAGATCCTTTACATTCTTCGCAAATGACTTTTGCACTCCAGGAGCCTCTTCATGATGTTTGAGTGAAGAGCTACTCTCATTCATGGATTCCTCCATTTCTGTCAACAGCCTGCCAATTTCTGGACCAGCCAGCATCCATTTCTCAAGTGCTGCAGGACTTTCTGTAAGACCTACAGCTCCTCCATCTCCTTTTACCTCTTTGTTAGTTTGCTCGTGTGATTGATCTAATGCCATATTTGAGAATCGGTGTGTTGACCTTTGTACAACAAAGTTCCCTTGCATGAATTGCTCATAAACATCTGGATGAGTGTTTTTGAGTTGCACCATGTCCCGTATGTGAATGGGTAGCGACCGAGCATAATGGAAATGGTCCAAAGCAAAGACCCATGCCATTAGCTCATCCAGACAACTGATGTAGAGAAGGAAATTCCCTGTCCTTAATGAATAGATGTACTGGTTAAGCAGGATTTGCAGCTCCATTGTTGTATACCAGTAATGATAGTGGGGGTGCTCCTTCACATTTGTTTCGACCCATTGCTCTTTGCTCTGTGGTTCCACAGTTTCCTCTACATATGTATTGTACGCAGATTGCTGCAGTATGTACAAGGCTGCCACAGTAACCTGATGTGCGTATCGTGTACGCTTTACATGAGAGCCTGAGAGGAGAGAGGCTGCTTTACCAGAAGTAGTTACGTCTGCCTCAACAAGTGCTGTACACCAGCCGCTCCCCTCAAGCCATTGTCCCAGGATGTGCAGAAACAACATCTCAATGTGCAGACCACCCAGAACAACAACATAGTTTTGCTCTCCAAGGGTGTCTGTATTGCTCCACTGTACCTGCTTTGCCAAACTGAATAATGGTTGATCCATTGTTATGACTGGAGTCTGGCCAGGATTTAAATGCTGAATGGCATCTTTTGCAACCACCATGGCATGCTTTACCATAGCAACTGAATTTGCAGACTCATGAAACAGTGGCAGAAGTGCAATGTTTGCACGTGGACGGACCTCTTCACCTTGCCTCTGTGCATGGTATGCTGACCAATGTATGAAATCATCTTCTTCAATCTTGGGTTTGCTACATATCTCTTCAACTGTGTTGAGCCATGCATATTCAATTTGCAATCCCTCATGGCAAATGTTTTCAATAGGTGTCACAACACCTTCAGTTGTTGGAACCCTTGGCTGATTTGTTTTCAAAATAGCTGGTGGTACTACTGTGAAATGCTGTGGTAGTTCTGGCACAATCTGCCCGGGAATGGTCTTCTGGGTCACATCCCTATCAGTTCCAGAGCATGTAGCTGACAAGTGGTTTGTCAAGGAGACTGCAGTCCCATGAAATGACCCTTTGGCAGTGTTGGATGATGGATTGTGGTCCAGGTTATCCGCCGCTGCAGTTGTGAATACATTTTTCTTGAGCTTAAGGGGGCAGACTACACCTTCCTCTTCATACTGCTTACGTACATTGTTTGCAGCATCTGAGGAGATTGTAAGGACCCGACTATAAGATACAGATAGTCCCAGATCATGCAGTGTGTCTATCAGACTCTTCTTTCTTGATATAGAATAAACCTTTAAACCAAGGTAGATTGGGATTGGTGTTTCTCTATCAGATGAGTGTCTTATCTCAGTGGGTACAGCCTGTGTGCTCTTGGTGCCGTTGAATATCAGTAGCTGGGCTATAACACTGGCAGCAGTACTCCTTCCACCAGTTTGGTGTTTAATGTTAGGTCCCTCCAGAATCATTCTGACTAATGTATACAATTCATTAGGAACCGCTCCTTGATGGCTGTACTCTGAAAATGACTCCTTGAAACCATGTTGCTTGGAAATTATTTTTTTACGAACTATTTTTGCTGCTTTAGCCAACACCATTGCTTGAATGTCGGAACTGTTTTTGCAGGCAAATGAAATTGCATTTCCAATGTCTTTGTCATATAATAATAATACCTCTTTCCCATGATCCTCAGCTCTCAGACCAGGTATCAGAGAAACTAGTCGTTTCCTCAGTCTTGTAGAGTTCACTTTACTTGGGGCCTCAGAGCATAGCTGTTCCAACCTCTCTTGATATAACTTTGAGATTTCAGATAATGTGAAAACTGGTGCAATGCCATCGTCTTCCCCTGGGTCCTGTATGAAGTCCGCCACTTCTGCTAGAGCTACAGCTTCAGGGGATATTGATGGTTCAGAAGTAGTCTTGCTTTGTTTAAGAAGTTGTCTCTCACGATTATATAGACCCACCAGACAATTAAGGTGATATTGAGCATCTAATGCATGCATATCTGTCCCACTTAACTTAGCTATGAGTTCAGTGTCATTGACTTTGCTAGCACAACTCTTCACCTTTTTGTCCAAATCATCTGTGCATGCATTGTGCATGGTACCTCCATGCTTACCACAAAAGAAACATTCAGGACTTTTATGTTTACCTTTCTTAGAACTCTTCCTTGCAGGACGTTTCTTTTTTGGACTTGGTCCAGCTTCCTCCTGGGATTTCCGTTTCTGTGCTTTGAACAACATCTTTTTACCAAACATCAAGTAGCATGGCTTATGGTATACTCCTTTGTTTTTGAGTAACGTTGTTTTTATTCCGGTACCATCATTGAGCCTTTCAAGCTTTATTTTCAATGGTACACATCCAATCTTTTGAAACTCAATCAATTGATTGCTGATTGATGTATATCCATTCTTTACCCCTTTGGCATTTGCAGGACAAATCAAGTGCTCATCTTGTTTCTCTTCTTGGCATAAGAAGCATAGCTCCCAGTCTGTCTGCTTCCCAGATGCAGGTACTGGTAACTGTTGGCATGTGGGAATAAGCTTATATGTCTTTGATGCCATTGTTAGTACTAGCTACCACCACCACCATTGAAGGGTTGAGTTGTTACTGGGATACTAAACTACTTCAGTGTCTGCATCTCAGCTATGGCTTCTACCTGCGAAGAGATAATACCATGCTAGGTTGTATGCAGGGTAGGTGCGTTTAAGCATAGGCCTTCAACATACAGTATTAATTTATCATGTGCTAAAAGCAGGAGGGTTTGAAGCAAGGGGATACAATGAACAAAATATATATAGCCAGGTCTAACTAGTGGAAGAAACGACCTAGGCTTGCACTAAACTTGATTATAACGAGATAATTATTGCAGTAATTGCCCCAAGCTGATAAAATAAATGTGCCCCCACCCACCTGTACCCCTGTACCTACCCCATGAGCTGGCCAAATCTGGGGGGGAGGGCTCTCCCCTCCCCCTCACAAGTCTATACCTACCTCCCTCTGTCAGCCATACCAAAGGAGGAGGTCCTAACACAGCCCCCCCCCCCCCTGCCTCCTTCTGTCCTCCCCCACGTTACAGTTCAGTACCTAACCCCCTGTGCTGCCCATATCAAAGATATGGGGGGGGGGAGAGAGTCGCATTTTGGAAAATTGTGTTATTCAATTGTACATGAATGTGTATTTATCTACAACCAGTCAACAGAGAGGCCATCTTACAATAAATCATCCTTTCTGACCACAAAGCTTAATGTACTACTTACCCTGAACTGCAATATATAAACTTGCTTGCACTGCTGTTGTAGACCTATACTGTCCTATATAATTATGTTTGTCCTGTGTTGTGCCTTTAGACTCTGAGTACCAAATGAGTAACCCAATTCTTTTGAGTGCGTTCCTCAAAACAAGGGGATTCCCCTTCCATACTGAAACTAAGGTGGGGCTTCCCCTTGTGGGGATTCCCCATGGGAGCATGGGACCTTAATTCTGGACATCAGCAGTATGAATGGGACTACCCCAAAATACTCAGAGTAAATACTTTCTTTAACCCTTTATACATGCATATAGATCTATGGTAAAGTATGATTAGACAATAAAAATAACATTGCTAGAACCAGTGCTGTAGCCACTATATCCAGAAATGGTGCAGATTGATGGATCTTGAAATGCTGATATTTTTAAAGCTATAAAGCATGTTCATATCTTTCTTTGTTCCATGCTAATGACAATTCTCTACATTAAACTAGTTTATCAGTGGCCATATTGGATTTGTGTTATTTCCCACAGGCAAAGAACAATTCATTCTCAATGAGCTGAAAGCAAATGCAAAAAAAAACAGTTCAACAGTGTTGTTTGTCTTGGCATTATATTTTACCGAGGTATATACAAATTATGCAAATTAGGTCAAATAAGGTCAAATAAGGTCAATATATATAAGTCAGACAAATTTTTGTGTTATGGCATATATGGGACCACATTTTGATTGCTGATCAAAATCAATTTGATGGAGAATGATATAATCTAAATTTCAAATGTATATTTATACCTTCTAAAATTGACCTAATTTGCGTTGTCCAAAATGGCTTAAAAAAATAAAATTTCCGGAGGCCTCCCATCCTGAAATGAAAAAGTATACTCTGAAGTATATCTGGACCAAATCTGTTGCTTCTATCACAAAATGAACGATCCTTTCCATATTTGAGGCTAAGGAGCCCCACTATATACCGCTGCATTAATGCGGTCCTGGTGGCTGCATTCATGCGCCAAGCCGACTCTATGGGGTTGATACATACACTCCCGAAGGGTCGGCATGATGCATGAATGCAGCCCTGGCGAGTAGACTCGCCAAGGCTGCATTCATGCATCATGCCGACCAAGGGCATGTGACATTAAATCACTATGCGGCCCTTATTAACGGGTTAGCTGGTAGCTCCTCCTGAGCTGCTCAGGGAGGGACGAGCCATTCCCCCTGAGCTGCTCCCGTTCCCAGCGCGTCAGCCAGGATTTATCTCAAATAGTAAAGAACTCTAGTGAACTGTTTTCTTTTTGAAATAACGTTTTCGACGTACCCTATCCGTCCTTTTTCTTCTCTCTCCATCTCCTGATTTTGTATGTGGGTTGGAGAGTAGGCCTCTGTGCGTATGTACTAGTATTTATAGCAGTAGTCACCCACGGTTGCATTCGTATATCAATCGCTGGGGTTTCATGTTATCATTTGATAACACAGAATACAACAAAACAAAAAAACCACAGATGATCAACAGATTATTCTAGACACTATTCCACTGATAAAGGCAACAACGGTTGGAATCGATATTTGTTCCCATCTAGATTCATATGAGACATTTGCCAGTGGTGCTTGCTGATGTGAATTATAACGCACCAGAAAGGCGTCGCGTGACACAAAACGATTGCTGCGCCCCTGGCGGTGGGTATAACCAGCACTCCAGCGCCCCCTAGGTGGGGTCTAGGACATCAAAGACTGCCTCTACGTCTGTTATAGGGCCTGACTGTCTGCACTGTGTGTGTGGTGGGGGGGGGGAGCCCCCCATGTTGCTCCAGGGACCTTTGCCCACCAGTCTGTAGCAATATGGGAATGTTAGTTAAAGATAGGGTGCCTTTGAATCCATTACTCATGTGTCTATTATGTATAATGCTTTCAGTACTATCATTAAATGGAATAATGTAAGGACGACTTGCTGCCTGAGACTTTATCATGTATATAAAGTTGTCGTCTCGAAGCTCCAATAGTGTGTTCTGCATCATGCTGACCTCTGGTGAGTGTAGGGTTGGCATGAGTCCCCAATGCTGTAACATCAAGGCCGCATTCATGCAGCTTCACGATGAAAAGGGCATTGTGCACTGTGCTGGCATGAAATGGTTAAGACCAGGGATGTGATTCCTCCTACAGTTGTAGGATTTTCTACACTTTTGAGCAAACAAGTCCACCCTTGTGATTTGTCCAGATCCATTAAGATATTTTTTCACGGGGTGGGGGGGGGGGTGATCTGTTACTCAAACTGTCACAGGGTGAGCAGAATATATGAGAAAATGCATCAAAATGCAGCATTTGGCTTATAGATTTTCAAAATTTTCCAGGGCCATGCCCCAAACCCCTCTTAGATTTATCGCTATGCTGCACTTGCAACTATTCGAAAGCAATATCACTCAAGGGCTGCATTTAGTGTGTTTAGAGATACCTCATATTGAGACTTTAAAATTCTCCTACAGTTTTACAATTTTCAAATCACATCCCTGAAGACAGGAAGGGAGAAGGGTGTAGAAGTGACTAGCTTTCTTTGGAGTCGTTATTCAACCATGGCTGATGGGGTTCAGCTTCATTAACCTCATCTGTATTTCCCCTGCCCTGGAGGAACGCTTAACCCTTTAACCCTTTAAGGACTGCATCGTGCATCAACGCATCATGCCCTGGTCGTCATGAAGCAATGAATGCAGCCCTGGCGAGTAACTCGCCAGTGCTGCATTCAGGCATCATGCCGAACCTATGGAATTGAGAGACTCCCGAAAGGTCGGCATGATGCACCAATGCAGCACAGTTACTCGCCAGGGCTGCATTGGTCATCTTTTACCGACATGTTTTAGTGTTGTCCTGACGCATCAACACAGTGCTGGTGATTAACCAGCACTGATTTGTGCATCATGCCGACCAGGCTGGAGTGTATCAACCCCGTCGGGGCTGCATGATGCATAAATACAGCACCAGGGAGATTAACATCAGGTCACAAAAAGGCATAGTGCTTATAAGGGGTTAATTTTACGAATAGAAGTGGCGAAGGACTAGTTTTGTCAGACAGTCCCTGGTCAAACCAAGGCCCACTTATACGGATACCCAGACACCTAGCCCTTTTTGCACGCCCCCAGGCAGGGTCATCCATATCCCATTATGTCCTTCCAATTACTGTCACTGCTCATTGGGAAAGTACTGCTAGATGATGAGGCGTGGGCCAGCGCTTTCAGGCTAAAACAGTTTCTCTGGCCGGTACTATAGCATGTAACTGTGTATACATGTCGCCTAGTGGTATAGGGCTACACTATATTGCTTGTTGAAAAATACACTAGTTACATGGCGAGTCGGGACTGAGGATGGGCAAGGGGCTAAAGTGAAAACTGATTGTTTTATTTAATTTGTTTTATTTAATGAATATAATTATACAGTAGGGGAAAACGTCCAAATCTATCAGTATTTCAATCGTGAGCAACTTACCTTTAAGAGAAAATCACCCCATAATTATAATAGACAATATGGGCGTGTCGCTGATAAACCTGGGGGAAGGGCTTGGGGCTTGGTTCACTGAGAAGGAAGGCGGAAGGTCCATCTTGCCCAGTAGCGGCCGATAATGAACAGCATGATTAATTAGCCACTCAGAGAGGCATATTAATTATTCACATGAATTTAATTGCGATTTGATTGGGCCCTTGGCTGGGCTTGGCTGCCATGTAGCCCCACATAGGAAATTCTATTACAACCCTGAGATTAAACGCGTGTAGACCGTGTCCATGGGCGGTATATCCCTAACCCCCCTCCTATCACCACCGTCTTGTTCTCATGTTATGGCAAACTATATGATATATACTCCTTTGTTCTGTTGTTCATTCAGAATTGATGCTACTTCTTCACATTACAAAAGAAAATGCCCCTGTACAATTCCGGAACTGCGCAGGGCAATTCCGGAATTTCACCATATGCACATAATAATTGGACATGCATGCACATACTTGTAAAATCAGTGGATATCAAACCAGCCAATCCCTTTGTAAAACATGTGTGATTGAGGCTCGGCGTTTTGACTAACAGTCATACAAGGGTCGGTGATATCTATACATGTAATACTTTGCCCTGTCCATACACTTCCCCAATCTCTACATGGAGAATCCATAGTTGGGTAGAAGTTTGTAAGCCACATAACCATACCCTGAAGCAGAGCAGCAATGGAAGGCAATCCAGCAATGGGAGGCGATACAGCAATGGAAGCCACCATAATAGCTGCCATGGGTTCCTCCATAGTAACTCAGTGATTTACGATAATGCTGCACTATACACACCTTTCACCAAGTCTCCATGGTCAGCTGCACCAGGCCGTCACACCCCACTGAGGGGGACCTCCCTGCCCATGGTAATGGACCAACCATCATGGCCGGCCCAATCTTCATAAAACAGCATCATCTAGCCCTTTAAGGGCAGCATGGCGTTGTAATTTTTAGTACTTCAATGCCCTTGTGCAGGTTAAATGAGTGGAAACAGCACAGGCAATGCTGCATCATGCCAACCTTGCAAGGTTGATACACTCACAAAGGGTTAGCATGATGCAGTACCCAGCACTGCATTGGTGCATCATGACGACATGATACAACATGATACCTTAAGGCATTATGCCGCCATTACATGGTTCACAAACAACACATTTATCATATAGATGCCTCCCAATAGGGCTTTCAGCCTTGGTTCTGGTCTCGTGGGTTCTCATTGGTAGAATGATGCCAAAGAGGGCAGTATTGAGGCTTTATGTGCCCGTACTTTGGGGTTGCTGGTACCCATGTATGGGCATCAGGAAGGGCTATTGGAGTGGCTCATTTGGTAATCACCAGAGGGCGGTAATGCTGGTTAAGTGTGCCTATAGGGTTGGTTGGTTATGCATCATTAACTGCCATGTGGACCCATTATAAAATTTATTTCGTCCATCAAAGACATTTATAACAATGTGTGCATATTAGGGTTTGATTAGCAGAAAGAAATCAAATAAAAATAAATCAGTCACACAGTTATTCACAGATAGAACCCACAACTCAATGTTTGGGCGTCAAAAGACCAGACACCCAGGACCAGGACCCATTTTAAAATACATGTATAACATACATATAACATTGCATTACATTACTAGGCCTCAATCCCTCTTCTAATTCTAACTACATGGAATAGACCCACAGGTGGTGTCCCTGAGCCTGCTTGTCTCCCCCAGTCCCTAGAAACGCTGCACAGCCCAGTGTTTTAAGTGAAAGCAAACCAATGTACTTTGGCGCAGGGCCAGGACCATAGAGATGTCCCTGGCTGCTGCCTGATACCATGGGAGATGGGACGGGGCAGGCGGCCGAGGTGCTTTGTCAATTCCTGCATGCTCCATGGGGAGGCAGATATTACAGGCCGGGGCGACAGAACTATATTACTGATATCACTTGAGTTATGGCTGTTCCACATCCGCCTGTATATAGGCCTGACTGAGGAGTTGTAGTGGTTGATATGGGTTCTTCCCAGAATCGGACAGTGTTGGATTGACTCATGATGGATTAGACTTGCGTTTATTTGGTACTTACAACTTCTTGAATGATGACTGTAAAAATAGTGTTAAGGTCTATAAAATAGTTATCTGTTGTTAATGGAATCAGTGGAAAGCGTATTTACTATAACATTGCCGCACGGAATGAAACAGTGCCCCAGAGTCTGCCAGAAAGGGCCACACACCTTGCCGACTTTTTATGTGGTCTAACCTAAACATGTACAGAAAGGTTTTTCACAGCTATAAATAAGCTGTAGACTCAGTGAAGGGGATATGGGCAAAATAAAAACCTGTCAGGATCCTTTGCTAATACTATAAGCAAGATCCCCAATTATACATCTCCTACGTAAGGATAAATAGGACAGGGGCCTAGGGTTCTCCATCTGAAATAGATGGGGCCAAAAGCTACTTTTCTTTAGTACAAATCAAGTATGAGCATATGTGTATATGCTATATATGTATGTAAAAATCGATGCATTTAAAAGTTCTTGCTGTAAATGGTCTTTTATGTGCTCTCCAGACAGTGGCAGTGATTTGGGACTGACAGGAATATAATATTTATGTGTATAGCCCCTGCGGCTATAGTAGCAGCAGCACAGTGTGCGTCGCGCTGAGGCATTTGGAGCCAGGCTATTGCAGGCTGCAGCAGACCCCATGGGAGGGGACGGCCAATAGTGGCTGACCAATTGACCACCTTCGCCCACCACTTACATTCACTTTCACAAGTGGTAATCTGCAGCCACCAGTCGTCCAGAGCCCTACATTACCATATATTACTCCACCCTACCACCCCTGGACTCCATCCCACACATCCCCCACCCCAATACCCTAGACGCGCCAGCCCTTGCCATTGTCATTTTATTGTAAGCATCAGGAGGAAGGGCTTGCCCCCTCCACCCAATAGCATCCATTGTTCTCCTCAACGCCTCCTGTGGGCTAGAGGAGGAGCTGCTCGGAGCAGAACACATTTCCTGAAGATGGGCATTGGGAGCAGCTGAAGGTGCTCTCATTGTGGTGGGTTGTGGAGGCTGACAGCGGCCTACAGACCACTCCTGTGGTGCTACAAGAGGCCAGACACCACATGTCAACCCTCATAGCCACCTGACAGCTATTGACAGCATGCTGGACCACCACTTAACGCCACCTACCACCACCTGCCCCATCAGGTTGACAAGGCCATGCTATTACTTGCTACAAGCATTGCTGTTATTGTAAAACCTCGCGTATAAGCCTAACTCGCGAATAAGCCGCACCCCTACTTTTAACCAATTCTATAAGCAGTACTGGAAATCTGACTTCTACGGGAGGTTTTACTGTAGGTCAGAGTGTGCACAGACTCATTTGAATAATGATGGTAGTTCTGATTTTACAGTATGCCCTTAAACTATTTTGACTTCTCTGGTAGTAAACTGGGGCACTACCCAAATACTGTTAATATGTTATAAAGTACAAGAAAGCTAGGTAGCCAAGGGTATATGTACTTTCATTTCAAGGATTTAGTATGCCTACATAAACCAGAATTGAGTCTGAATATTGGCTTAAAATGTTTATTGTAACGAAGTAGAGACCTTAACCTGACTTCACCACCGTCCAAGTGATATTAATAGCATACCATTCCTCCCTACCACACACACACCTACCCCACATAGACCTGGAGACCTCCTCAAGTGCTGCAGGTCCTCTCCCTCTGTGCTACCCCACATCTCATTGTGCCCCCTATAGACCGAGGTAATTCCGACCACACAGGAGGAGCCCGGGGGCCTCTCAACCCCTGCTGGAGGAGAAGGTCAGGAGTTAGTGACAGTCCTCCAGGGCTGGCCGAAGAAATATAGTGTTTCAGAGTAATTTATCTAGGTTAATAAATTGATGTGTGTAAGATAATTGCAGAATGTAAGGGAGTGTTTAAAATATAAAGTAGAACTATAACAAATAATTCCACCTTGCCTACGTCCTTAGTGTGTAAAATACCTATACCCCTCAATATTATTCTCTTGACATGTTCCATGAAACATAAGGTTCCTCTCTTGGTCTTATCCCCCCCCCCTCCTTGGTCCCTGTCTGTGGGCATGGTAACAGTTTACATACCGTCAGCCAATACGGGAGAGGGGCAGGAGGCCCTGTTTGGATGTAGTGTGCTGCTCCAGGGTTGGCCTCTGTGTGCTGTGTGCTGCCCTGGAGGTGTGTACCTTAAGCGGACACACCTG
Source organism: Harmothoe impar (assembly GCA_947462335.1). NCBI lineage: Eukaryota > Metazoa > Annelida > Polychaeta > Phyllodocida > Polynoidae > Harmothoe > Harmothoe impar. Next base: position 56,998,166 of record OX381713.1, on the reverse strand, counting down.
GAGAAGGAGTAAATCAGCCGTGAGGAGGACATTGGTGGAGGGAATGATAGGTCTGATAACACAGCCTGATTTGTTTTGGATGTATAATTTGATTGAATGGCCTATGTGAGCACAGCCTACATTACTTTATAAATACAGAGGCGTAGGAAGCAAATCTTCATTGGGGGGAGGGGGGGGCAGGCAGGGGGGCATACCCCAACCAAGTTTACGCATAGGCTTTTATGCTTGATGTTGCACATACAGGCCTATATTGGAATTGCGAAGAAAAGTATTGTTTGAGCCCCCTTTAGTTCTGATTGGGGATTCATGCCCTCACTTTTCCTATTTAGTAGAGGTAAGTTTCGGAAATTTGTGTAATATATAATAGAGTCTTTTTTTTGGGGGGGGGGGGGCAAACATATTCAGGCACCTCTCCTCTGTGATTGGGTGGGGACGGGCCCCATGCCCCCCCTTTTCCTACGCCACTATTATAAAGGTTATTTTATTTACACATGAAACTATTTTGGGGTTTGAATGAAGAGATAAACATAGTCATCTAATGTAGGTGCGAAGAACCGTAGAACCATAGAAGCGCCTGACATGCATCCCATTCACACATCTCTTGTGCGAAAGGGCAGAGGCGTCCGCAGGGTTATGAGCTATGGACCACGCTGAGTTAGATGATAAAAAAAACCAGAGCACGTTCTATTTCATATAAGTCCTTGTAATATATCCCATATAACTGCTGCTGGGTTGAGCTGCTCTATGTATAGTAACAATACATGTTTACATTATAATGGTCAGCTGGGAGCTGCTCGTGGCACTATGAATAGGCACTAAGCACTGCCAGCTGCTCGGTCCGTCCTCACAGACCACCTCCTGCCAGAACCAATGCATGCCAATACTAACAACCCCCTCCCACCTAGACCTTAATGTCCCTCCCACCCCTGCCCCTCCCACTCAGGCCCCACCCACTGCCACCCCTCCTGCCCATGCACCCCACCTCCCAACTCTGCCCTTCCCACCAGCTCTTACCCACCCACCATTGCCCGCTCATCATTGACCCTGCTACCCGATCTTCCCCACCCATCCACCCACCCCACCCCATCCCACCTCCAATCAAGTCATTCCCCTTCCACCCACTCTGTCCAACCCACACGCCACCGATGCCCTCGCACCCTACTAGCCCTGCCCCTGCCACCCACTCTTACTCCTGCTACCACCTGCTGCCCCTGCCACCCATTCCTCCCCACCTACTCCTGCCTCTGCCACCCATTCCTCCCGACTTACTCCTGCCCCTGCCACCCACTACTACCCACCCACTCACCCCTACCCCTCCCCCTTACCCCTTGGCCTGGCTTACAAGGTGCCGCCGCTTTCCCTGTTGCTATTATTGGCCTATAATTGGCTGTAGACCCTGGCCTGGCTCCACTTGCCTCGCCCCCTGGTGCCACTTGGCCGCACGTCCGACCCCTTGTAGGGTGGCCATAAGGAGCAGGGGATGGGAGATGGGGCGGGGGGGGGGGGAGAGATGGAGACCAGCAGAACCCCTTGGTAAATGGCCTCAGGGCAGAGAATGTCATTTCCAATGGTATTCATAGATTCCCATCTGAAAGGTTATTAGTTGGTAACAGTGGAACCACTGTGCCCTTTCGCCTCACTAGCTATGGTAACACCTGCTTAAAAAAGGAATTGGTAAGAGTGGCTTCGACGTGACTATACCATTGTTGCACATGTAAATAAGAATTAAACTAAAAGCATATTGTCATGATACTTTTGTAGTTTTAATTAGAAACTACCCAACATCAGGTTTCATTTAGAGACGGGGAAATGAGAAAGAATGAGATTCCAATATTCGATAGACGAGGTTGTTACTCCGCTACTACATCCAGAACTGACCAGGTAAGGCGATTTTGGCGCTCCCTGACATGTTGAAATGACATGTGACCACATGCTATGTTTCCATTGGTTTGTATTCATTAATTAGGTCATGATAAATACATTTGTTTACCCAAGAAATAGTTCCCTATTTGTACCTTCAGCAGAACACCCAAAAGTTACTTTTTAGGGAATTCCTCAGAAGAGACTATTTATTTCTGGTGCCCAGAAAATAATAGTTTGGGTATGGGGAAAAATAAAATCTTCAATTTTATTTTTCTGGTTCAATGGACATTCAGCATAGAATGTGTGGTTGGTTGAGTTCAGGATGTTTCATCTTATTCCAAGATTCATCAGGTAGACATTTAGGAGTTTGTGGGTTGAGTTGATTAAATTAAAATTAATTAATTTAAGCCTAATTTGGATTTTATCTGGACACCTAAGTGTAGATAAAAATCAGGGCTGACCCAGATTTGTGACCTAGTTTAGGACTTTTCAGTCAGTCAGGACATGTGGGAGCTGCACTGTCTAGGTGCAACCTACCTACAGGTAGGGAATCTTATTTACTTGGTCAAAACTATATCTCATAGTTTTAGGTTAGGTGTAAGATCAATCTTTCAATTGATATTTTCCCTTTACCAATTTTTGAACACACATGACTGTTACCGGGGTTAGTGCATTTTCTTTGAAAATGCCTAGGCCCTTTCACTACACTGAGAGTGTGTTTTAGCGTTGGGGAAAAAATGACGAGGCCTTTTAGGGGTACATCTAACCAAAGCCTTTCTCCATTATGTTCATCCCTTGGGGGATAACAGTCTTTAGGCGTTGTATCCAGTTCCATTCAACTGATTTCCTCAGTTTGTTGGCATGTTTGGACTCTGGATGTTCATAAATGAAATCCAGGATGTAGACCTTTACATCATCCATACGGTGATGGTCTGGTTTGTTGAAGTGGTAAGCCACTTCACTTTTCCCATATCTTTGGAATTCGATATCTTTCAAGTGTTCACCCACTCGGATTTGAGCACTTCTTTGGGTTTCCCCAATGTACCTTTTATTGCATGTCTTGCATTCCAGGCAGTATACTATATTTGAGCTCTCGCAGCAAATATTTTTCTTAGTTTCTTTGTATACATTTTTGCTTTGTTTTATCTTTCCAGATTTGTCCAGACGGTGACATACGTCACAGTCTGGGGTGATGCATTTATTGCTTCTGATTTTGGGGGTTCCATCCTCAGAGCTTTCATCCCTCACGGGATGATAATCGATCCTAGCTCTACAGAGTAGGTCTCTTAGGTTTTCAGGTCTTTTGTATCCCACCACTAGTTTCTTCCTTTGTAAGGATCTAGTGGAGCAGGATTCAGATAGGTTGTCCCATCTGGATTTTACAAGATTTTGTACCTTGTTGTAGTTGGGTCTGAAGGTGATGCTTAGGAAGATTCGTTCATCTTCCTCCTTCTTTTGTGCATTTGTTTTTGCTTTCTCTTTGAGAAGATCTGCGCGGTTCATGCTCATGACCTTTTCTTTTGCCTCTTTCAGCAAGTCCTCCGGGTAGCCCCGGTCTCGGAAAAGTGATTCCTTTGAAAGTAAATTTCTTTCAAAATCACTCTGTTCCTGACAGATTCTCCTGAGTCGGAGATATTGGCTGTATGGTAGGCCCTTCTTCACATGAGGAGGATGGGCTGGGTCATACAATAGGTAACTGTTGGTGGCAGTCGGTTTTGTGTACAGATCTGTGTACAATGTACCATCCTCATGAATTTTGATTGTCGTGTCCAAAAAATTGATTTCTTGGGTTGACCATTCAGAGGTGAATTTTATGGTTGCATGGCCACCATTCAGGTAGTCAAGCCATTTTTTCAGTTCATCTTCTCCATGATCCCAGATGAAGAAGATGTCATCAATGAATCTTAGCCAAACTCTCGGTTTCAGATGATAGTTTTCTATCAACTGTGTTTCTAGAGAGGCCATGAAAAGGTTGGCATATGAAGGGGCAACTCGTGTCCCCATTGCCGTACCACTTATTTGTAGGTAGTTGTCACCATTGAATTGAAAATTGTTATTTTTCAAAACTATACCCAAAGCTTCCACCAGGGTGCTGTTTTGGGGATTTATATCACTGTCTCTCTCTTTTTCTAGCAAATTGCTTATACTAGCTATACCGTCATCATTTGGGATGTTGGTGTATAGAGAGGTCACATCTAGTGTACCTATGATACTGGTATCAGGCACCACCTTCAGCCCTTCAATTTTTCTGTTGTGTCCTTTATAAAGGACTGTCTTTCCTGTACCATTGGTTTCAGGAAAATGTCTACAAATGCAGATAGCCGCTCAGTTGGGCAGTTATTAGCAGAGACAATAGGTCTCCCAGGGGGGGGCCTAGTGTTTTTGTGAATTTTCAGCAAGAAATAAATTTGAGGGGTTCTTGGTTTTTTAGTCAAGATAGTTTTCCCCACTTTTTTGGTTATTTCTTTCCTTTCAAGCATTGATTGTACCAGATTCTCTACTTTCTTTTGGTTGTGTAGAGTTGGGTCCGAATCTAGTTTCAGGTAGGTTTTAGTATCATTTAGTTGCCTGTGGGCTTCAATGATATAATCTACTGTATTTTGTACAACAATAGATCCCCCTTTATCAGCAGGTTTGATCGTGATATGTTTGTCAGCCGACAGTTCCCTGAGGGCTTTTCTCTCTTTGGTACTGATATTGTGTGCCCGGATGGGCTTAGGTTGACTAGATTTGTTTAGAGCCTTGGTGTTTTCATGACACCAATTCTCTAAAGGGATAGACCCCGCGGGGGGGTGCCAAGTGGACTCACTTTTCACCTTAATCTCTTGTGGTTTCCCAAAAATGAGATTCCATCTGACAAAATCCAATACACTTGATGAAATTGCGGTAATATCAGAATATTGCAGATTTTGCGAGAAGACGTAATCTTTTTATTCTATTGACATTTCCCACTACCAATGGCACGGGTGAGGGGAGGGAATATGAAGAGGGGAATAAAAAAGGGCCAAGATGGTCGGGTTGGGCATAATGACTGGTTCGCTATGCATCTGGAGCCAGCCAGCGGTAGAATTAGCTGTCAGTTTGCGGGGCAGGCAAATGTTCTTAGATGACAAGAGGAGAATGAGGAGCATGCATGAGCAGTGGACAGGAAATGGCAGTGGAAATATAAACTTCTTTTTCTTATAATTCCTAGTTATTTCCATGTAAACTATAATGCACAGCCATTTTTGTATATTTGTATGATTATACTGTTACATGTCTATAAGAATGATCATGTGAGCTGCCACGCGGAAAAGGTGGTCCGCGCAGGTATATAGTGAGGCGTCCTGGTCGCCTTTCTTGTTCAGCCTCGAGCACTTGGACGATTTTATATTTAAAATAATGATCCAGAATCCTGGATTATTTGTCAATGTGGAGTGTGGGTTCGAACCCCACCATGGCAGAATAGGTGTCTCGTTTTTCACATTACCTATTTAACCCATTTGAAGCATAACTCCACCTACAGTGACATAATATTTCTCATCAAATATGTAACTAGGTACATTAGTTCAATTCAGGTCCATTATTTAGATAACAAATTGAGATACTGATTGAGCCACAGTGGGATTCGTACCCAGTCGGAGCCCGAGACTGTTCTTATTATGCTGCTCACATTCATAATATCCTCAGATATGTTAGAGAAAACTGTGCATCTTGTAAGTTCAGTGTGGCCACATCACTGGTAGGAACTTCTAATTTCACTCTCGTAACATAATATATCTAGCCATACAAAGGGGCTGGGCGGACGGCTGGAATAAGTGGACAACTTTCCTATTAATTCCTAATTACAAACCCTATTGCTACGGTCTCCTGAACGCCAAATCACCAGCCAATTACTGTAATACCCCAGCATGCTCCTTGCCGCCTCTACAGCGTGAACTGCTCAGCCTATTGCATCTACCCCACAAAGGGGAATCATTTGGGAATGAATTGCTCCTCTTCCTGAGCAGCTCCAGACCAGTTGATTAAACTGCTCATGTAATAGACCATAAACCTGAGCTACTCCTAGGTGTCTAATTAAAGCAGCAGGGTCTATAATGAGCACCACTAATTGCATCGACAGGATAACTGGGGCTAGTAGTATATGGAAATGGGCGCTGCAGCCTGGCCATAAAAAGAATAAAAGTAGCGCGAGTAGTATGTAGAAATGATGTATTGCTGCGGGCAATCAGTATATATAGAGGGGGAGTGCTATATACATGTGATATGAAATAGATTAAAAATATATGAGTCATGCATCTTTAAATCACTTCCGTGGACACTGTTATTCATAGGTATATGCGCTTGTGAAAATGACACACATTGCTATGCTTATTTGCGGTAGAAAAAGGGGGTAGATAAATGTTTTTATTAAGCGGAAGGCATGTGAGATTGATTGTTTGTGTGGACCATAGGGCGATACATAGCTATCTTAGATGGCAGTTACCAGGTAGATCCTGAATAAACTGGTAATTTAGAAAGATGACGGTAGTGTGGGCAGTTTCTATTTGAATCCTAAGTAGGGAGCCTTGACCTGGGGTCTGTTTTACAATATTGCAAATTAATATTAATTTGTAAAAGTCCCAAGGGCTCAATAACAGTAAAGCATAAGTAACCAAGGCCCCAGAAAAAGCATGATCAATATTTAAGTTCAGAATTCTAACGTAAATGGTGAACTGAAGGTAGACACATTTTTTCTTTAAATATATAGCTTTAAAATGATAGCAACTGACAGCGATTCGCCAACTTCATGAGAAACTCAGTCTGTTATTCCGTTATCAAACCATGTCAACAGAAGGAAATTTGAAGTGCTCTTTCTGGTGTACAAAAAAGTGGAAAGCATATCGCATTTCAAAGTATCCAAATCAAGCATTTCTCTTTGGAGATTCTAAGACGCAAAGTTTGCGTCTTAGAATCTCCAAAGAGAGAGAGATGTCAGTCTTATTATACAAATTTTCAACAAGAGAATCTGTCGAGCCTTCCTCGAATATCTTCTGGTTTCAAATGTACACAGAATCATTTTCTTCTTGTTCATAGATCTCCCACACTAATAAACAGTAATCAAATTCCAGATCGGATTACAGATTAATCAACAGTTATACATGATGGACGCACGATGTATTTTTTCTTTCTTTTTGTGGCTCCCTGCTCTTATCTCATCGACATCTCAGATTGATGTCGCTCCAACTGAAAATCCCAATGCTGAATAATTAACAGAATTCCGATTGCTCATCAGGACAAGTGTGCATGGGATGGCACCCTGCCGATTTGAGGCTTTTTCTATAAGAGGAATGGCAAATATTGGAAGGCATGGCAGGGTGAGACGTTTTGGAGAGCGGAGGAATTTAATTCAGAGATCCCATTCAAATCGTACAGATTTATCATGACTTGTACCCCACACGGCCATTGGTGTAGCCACTGAGAATCCATGCTTTTCAGATTTTTGCCTCCTGTTTCTCCTCCTCCCAAATTGCTTGAACTCGATGTACCATATCTCGCTGATGTCAGTAATTGGCGACCTATTTGCCTCCTGAACATTTGTAACAAGATCGCCGAAAAGGTGGTGCACCGTCAATTTTTTTTTTTTTTTATAGATTTTTATTAAGGAAATAACAGCATAGTAGGTTTAACAACCTACAGCTGGCTACCGAACTCCGGCTCACGCCGATCTGCCGTTCGGGCCTTCTTTAATGCCTGTCTGACTAATATATGATAAAATAAGTGTATAATGGCGACACTGTGATTTATATATCTATATCTTATACAATAATGCACAAAATATTATATTTGCATGAGGAAAAAAAGGGGGGGGGGGAGGGGGGGGGGTGGTGTCTTCTTATAAGTAAATGAGACCAATGTAGTATCAGAACATATGCAGTATCTATGCTCAACTGCACGAGAACATGAAAGCAGTGAGGCTTCTAGTTTACAATAATCAATGCACAGTAGATAACAATATCAGGTAGAACAAATTATCTGAGAGGGCAGCCAGGCAACACAGCAAGGTTTGGGGGTAAACGTAAACAATACTTAAGAGAAGTTGGAAGAGGAAAAAAGAAAAAGGGGGGGGGGTGTAATATGTATGTATGGGGCACCAGCTAATACTGGGCCCCAGGATTTATCGTATAGCACTGGGGATGAATTTCTTTGATTTTTAATTTAAATAGTTTTAGGGAGAGTATATTCGTAATGGCTGGTTTCAGCTTGTTCCATTGCCTAATTGCCCTCTCAAAAAAGCATCCATATATTACAGGATTTCTGGAAAAATGCTGAATGTATCTAAGACCTATATTATAACGGGTGTTTCTCCCTCTTTGATCTATTATGCCAGGCTTATATTGAAGGTTATATGCAAAAAATAGTAGATGCATATCTCTCCTATCTCTTAGTGACCTGCATCTGCCCAACTCATGCATTTGATCAGTATTGTACATAGGATTTGGTCCCAATTTAACTCGATATGCAATTCGTAAGGCTGTATTCTGGAGTAACTGGAATCTGTAGGAAAAACCAACAGTGTGCTTATCCCATATGATGTCCATATAATCCAGAAGGGGCAAAATCATAGTCTTATATATCCTTAGTGCATCTGGGGTATCAATATAAGTACGTATGTTACCAAATTGGTGCAGTTTGCCAAGCACATTGTTATAGACTTTGTCTTCGTGTTTGCTAAAATCCAACTTTTCATTCAATATTATACCTAAATAATTGAAATTGGTAACTCGTTCCAATGGTACATTACCAATAGTTGGCACCAGATTTGGTACATCCTCTCTATGGCCAATCGCCATCCATTTGGTTTTTTCCCTATTTATGGTTAATAAATTTACCTCACACCAGGCTTCCACTGCAGCAACATTGTCTATTAAGGTTTGTAGGTTATCAGAAGAAATTACAGCATCGTCAGCATAGAGGAATGTTTGACAATTTCTAGTACAATTTGGTAAGGAATTTATATATAATGTAAAAAGAATAGGCCCTAATATGGATCCTTGAGGTACTCCATATTTAACATTTTTCAGCTGAGATAATATATTATTTGCAAACACTTTTTGATTCCTATTGTCTAAATACGATTTAAACCACAAACAGGTATTTTTACTGAGGCCGAAATTTTTTAGCTTATTAATTAAAAGGGGGTGTGAGACTGTGTCGAATGCTTTGGAATAATCCAGGAAAAGGCTGTATGTATTTTTATTTTTTTCTATATTGTCATATATATACCTTAAGTAGGATGTGGTTGCATTGGTTGTGGAGTGCTTTGGGCGAAAACCATGTTGGTTATCACATAAGATATTTGTCTCTTGCATAAAACCTCTTAGCCTTTTTGCCATTAACTTTTCCAAGATTTTGCCTGGGAGAGGAAGTAAGCTAATAGGTCTGAGGTTTGTTACCCGTTTGGAATTTCCTTTTTTGGGAATTGGTGAGACCGTGGCTACTTTCCATGACTGAGGAAAAGATTTCTGGCGAAGACTTGCATTATAGATTATACACAACTTTTCTGGTATAAATTTAAAAACGTCACATAAGAGCCATGTTTTAATATGTTTTACATTAGAAGATTTAGATCTATCAATTAATTTCAAAATTTCTAGTATATCTGATATTTCAAACGGGATATAGAGAAGATCAGTATCGCCACCCATATCATCTCTCATAGGGGGTACTCTGACAGGTGGATGCTTATCAGCTAACTTTTCCCCAATTGTAGAAAAATAATCATTTATGTAGTCAGCGACCTTATCCTCAGCTACGTCCTGTTTGGTTACGTCATCCTTTAATTTAATGCTAGCATTACTTTTATTTTTAGGTTACAGTTTTCTAACGCCCTTCCAAAAATCTTCAGGTTTTTTATTGTTTTTATCCATAAGATTTCTTATAATACCCCTTTTTGTACGCCAGATTTCATTCTCAACTGCATTTCTCTTAAGGTGAGCTCTCAGCCAGTCAGGTGTTGTATTTGTACGTCTGGCTTTACTAAATAGCGCATCCCTTTCATTCATCTTTTGCTGGACAGTAGGCGTGAGCCATTCCTGTACTTCAACGGGTACCGTTATAGTCTTAAAAGGCGCGGTTGGCTTAATAGCATTGTTTATGTGTGTGATCAAAATTTTCCAAAGACGATCCGGAGACTCATTTATACTAAAAGCAGTCCAATCTGAGCCTAATAGGCGCTGTTTTACATCCTCAAAGTCTAAGTTTTTGTAAATTCTTGCTGTAATTTTCTTCTTAATTATTTTAGTCCGTTCCTGCTTTAATATTAAGTAAATAGGGTAGTGGTCGCTGTAATTTATATTTATTGTATTTGCATCCGAAACAATATTACTATTTGTATAGAAATGGTCTAAATTTGTTTTACTTTTTGCATTTACTCTAGTGTTTACATTAATATACTGCTTTAAGTTTCTATCATTGCAAAATTCATTAATTTTGAATGTTTTTCTATTTGCCAACGTATAATTTACATTAAAGTCGCCAGTTATTATATAACAGCACCTGCCTTCATTATTATCTATTATGCCTGAGAGCACACCATAGAGATGCTTCGGGTGCACCTGAGGGTCTCTGTAGGCAGCCATTAACTTGTATATTTTCTCATGTATAGTGAAATCTATTATCATTATTTCATATGACGCCGTGACACACGTCAACTCTGCGTCCAACATAAAGTCAATACCATCTTTTATGTACACAATAATACCACCACCTCTCTTGTCTACAGAAGGTCTTCTATCAATCCTCACATGATTATAACCAATCACATCCAATGTAGTATCGGAATCAGTTGGTTCATACCATGATTCGATAATCACACCAATATCAAAATTATATAACATACGTGTATAATCCACCATTTTCTTGTCCGTGAGACTTCTTACATTATGACATAATACCTTAAGTCCCTTTTTGTCAGAGAGCGTGTTAATGTCAACTGGCATGGTTGGTTTCACAATATACATATAACATTTGACACCAATGGGGTGGGGGATGGTAGGGGGGGGGGGGGGGGGGGGAGGTAGTATGCTTTCTGGTGATGGGCTTCATACAGAGTAGGGGGTGGGTCGCTGCGCCCATCATCAGCATACTTATGTCACCATTTCCTGATAAAAGGATAATAATAAAATAATGAAATTGGAGAAAATTTAAAAGAAGGTAGAAAAACCCATATTTATATTGAATTACTTTTAAGAAATCACTGTTCTAATCTAATTTTGATTCTAATAACTCTATATGGTGTCGTACACACAAAGCACCGAGTTCTGTTAATTTATATGTATAACCATGTACATCAGCATCAACGTCAACATCATCGTCAACATCATCATCATCATCATCATCATCATCATCATCGCCATCATCATCATCATCAACAATTTATATTTAGACAAGATAGCTGAGTCGCACTCGCAATGCTCAGGAACAATATATGTAATGGCAATGTCAACAAATATACAATAACTTCATGTCGACGAAGGAACACTCTGGAGGTTTCTCTCCGGTGTGGATCTACTAATACAGCTATATTAGATCAGGGGGGCGTTCAAGACCATACAATCGTGTATCTCCTGTGCTACTTGTGCCAGGGCTGTGTCCGTATAGTGACACCCATCCTCCAACACATGGTATACATGGGAATATCTCCCTTTTCCCTTTGAGGGATGGCAATGTGACGCAATCCATGGGGTTAGTAGCCCTTTACACTCCATAAAAGTGGTTATGCACCTGTTAATTCTTATCATAAGATCATTGAGTTGCCTTTGTTGTGGGTGATAGTACTGTGAGACAATGCTATTGTACCTGTTTAATTCAACCCCTACCACAGGGCTGAAGATAATATTGCAATCGAATGTGGCAGGATGATCTTTTATGATATGAAATGCAGTATCCATGACTGACATGTAATTTTCATAAATATGACATGTATTGGGCCATCTGAGGGATGTTATTTTGGTTGCCCTGCACCGATAAGTAATATCGCAAATTCCTCCGAAAATAAAAATAATATCTGGCCTGATTGATCTTGACATCAGGGTGGCCTTTCTTGCCAGGCTCACCAGCCCTTGCGATTTATATGGTACAACCATATATTGAATCCCCTCGCTGTTGTTATGGGGTAGGTATAGGTCTAGATGCTCGCCTCTCGAATCGCTCACAATCAGGACCCTCATTCTAAAAACATGTTAAAATGTGATGAAAAATTATATTAAAATTTTGTTTACATAGATTGTGTAAGGATATGATATATACATTTTTTTGTACAATTTCTCTTACTTATAGTATGTAGGCTACATAGTGTTATACAGTTTGTATTGGCGTGTTAACTAATTGCCTTCGCACAGATGGGTGATTTCTCTGTTCCAGTGGCGGGGATGACTGTACCTGCTGGGTTGGCGTGCGGAAAGGTGAGACAATGATATCTGTGGCTCTCTGAAATAATGTCGTGCGAGTTGAGGTAGTTTCTGCGTTCTGCGTATACGTCTGTACCTGACTGAGGGGTGGGATAGTGGTAGGCTGTATACTGGCTGCAATGGTAGTGGCTGGCGTGACGGTTAGCTGTAAGGCCCCGACTGTGTTTGGAGTCTCAGCTAGTATGGTCAGTCTCTGCTCTGTCGGCTGTACAACATGTGCTTGGAGGGTGCGAGTTGGCGGGGTGGCAGAGGCTGTAACCGGGGTCTTCTGCGACTCTATAGGTGGTATGCTCGGTGCTGTGGCTATTTCAGTAGCAGGGGGAGCCTGTGCGTCTAGCGTGACGGTGTGAGTGGGCTTTGCAGTGGCAGCAAGCGGAGGGGGAGGGGGGGGGGGGGTAGACCTGCCCTTGCCAATGGTGTTGGTGCATGTGTACTCCTCTGTCTCCGTATCTCAGCCCTCACCTTTTCCAGAATATACCCTCCTATATTCCTACCTGGAAAAGAACCATCCTTCAAAGAGCGGGCGGATATGCTTGTACCTGTACCCCACTTACGGGAAATGGATGTTTCATAGAGTTTTTTGTCTCCAGAGTCAACCAGCAGATCCCCCAGATAGTGGTTTTGTTGATACTTTAGGACATTGAAACGCTCCAGCTGGCCTTCTTCTACTGCGTCCCATGCAGGGCATATTATTTCCTTAGCAAGAGCCATAACTTTGTATGGACACTCGGTGTCTAAAATTCTCTGTAATTTTACAGAGGGAACTTTAGCAAAGGAAGCTTTCTCAAAAGAGAGGGCATGTTCAACAGAATTAAAAGTACGTCCCTTATCTACGATAGTGCACTCATGCAGATTTGAGAAGGGTGCCATGGGGGAGTTATATGCAACAAACCTTTCAGTAACCCTGGTCTTAGCGTGCTCAAGGCTGAGCTCATAAGGTAGGTCGGAGAGGTTTGCGTGTGTATAGTAGGCACCCTTATAGACTATACCTCTTCCCCGGGGTGCGACTTCTATGTTAGCCCTTGCCGCCAGTCTCGTGATTGCTCTCACGTCTGCCTTTTGCTGCTTGACTTCAATACAGTCGTCCTGGTTTACGTATATAAGCTTTAAATCATCGTGATCCCTTAGCTTTATTTTCGCCTTTAGAATGGAGTCTCTTGCAGTGGCAGTAGTGAAAATGACCAATAAGGGTCTGTTAGGGAGAGATTTAGGCCCAACACGTATAGCCTTGTCTAAGTCTGTCCTCAGGAGGGGGGGGGCAACTCTACTCAATATGTCGAAGGCTATATCTAAGGGTACTTCACCCTCTGTGCAATCGACACCATCAAGAATTAGTTGTCTTGTGCGGGTCTGTTGGTCAACGTTTATGAGTTTATCTTTTAACTCTTCGTATCTCAAATCCCCTCGTCTCTGCTCTCTCTCCAATTTAGAATGCTTGGAATCTAATTGTAGGAGATGGTCTTGCATTTTCCCAATGACATTTTTGAGGCCGGTTACCTCAGCCTGCGTATGCTCTAGTGATTGTCTAAGAGAGTCTGTCTGGGCCTGACACCGTAGGTTTTCTTACCTCTTTTAATAAGTAGACCAAAATTGTTCCTATCTTAACAAGGTCACTATCATCTCTGGATCTGGAGGGTTTGCGACTAAGGAATAATTCATCCACAGCTCTTTCTACACCCTCGGGGAGGGAGAGAGAACCTGGTTGGTCGCCACCTTCGGCCATGTTGGGCGGTATTAGGTGAAAAGATCTACTCACAGTGTTGGGTGGGTGCCGGTGTATAATATTTCACGATAAAAACCTCTTAAGATCACATAAATCCTTTAAAATTGCTTAAGATGTGATCCTAATCGTCTTATCCTCCTATGTGTAGAAGCATGGAGTGGTGAAACCTCGGTAAGTAGTCCAAAGATTGAAGTTTGGGCGCAGCGGCCAGGGGGACGTCCTCACTCAACAGGCGCCATCACACATGAATGAATGGACCATCTCCTCAGGGAGGAGATCATCTCGCCGTTCCAGTCAGGCTTCATGCCCCAACGATGCACTGGGGACTCGGTCTTCTCCCTGCTACACGAGATGTACTCCGCACGGAACAATGGTCAGCGGTCGGCCGTGGTCTTCCTCGATATGAGGAAGGCTTTTGACACGGTCGACCACCTGATTCTTCTGAACAAGCTTGAGTCATTCAGCGTGGGTGGTGAATTCGTTGAGTGGCTCAGATTCTACCTACATGGACGTAAACAGCAAACCAGGGCCAACGACAACCTATCAACGAGCCTGCCTGTGGACAGAGGGGTGCCACAGGGGTCCGTAGTTGGTCCGCTCCTCTTTGTAGCCTACATCAATGATGTTAAGGATGTAATCCTCAATTCCAAGTACTTCCTCTACGCCGACGACCTTGCTCTAATAGTGTCGGGAAAGGACGTGGACCGAGTAAGGGTTCTACTTCAGGATGACCTCACCAGGGTCGGAGAGTTATGTACCAAAAACAAGCTCACCGTCAACACCACCAAGACGCAGGTGTTGTGGTCATATTCTCAAAGACTTCCTCCAAACCTCGACAACATGACCCTCTACTTAAACAACCAGCCTTTGGATGTGGTAACCCAGTTCTCATACTTGGGAGTCACCATCGACCGCTACCTCTGCTTTGCTCAACATCTCAAAAAGAGAATCAACCTGGTGCGCACCAGACTACAGCAGCTAAAGCGAATAAAAGGAGCCTCAGACACTAAAACCACCATCCAGGTCTACACCACCATGATCCGCAGTATAATGGATTACTGCGGTTTTGTGGTTGATGGAGGCCCTGTATGGGCGGTCAGGAAAATGCAGACCCTCCAGAACGACGCCCTCCGCCTCAGTGAGGGTATCAGAGACCCCAGGGGCGTTGACATTGACGCGCTCCATACCAGGAACCATGTCCCGAAACTGCTTCCCGTGAGGAACCGGTGCCTACTCACGTATCTACACAAGATGACAAGATCACATGAGAACATTATTGTCCCAACCAGAGAGCGGCGTGGCAACGACCAAGTACGACTGAAAATCCCTAGATCAAAGAAAGGTATCTTTGACAAGAGCCCACTGTACCGTGGCGCCCCTCTGTGGAATGAGCTACCAGGGGAAATTCAACATCTGCCATACAAAGACTTCATCAAAGAACTCAAATCTTGACACTTAGAGGTGTGCTTCGGCAACCTGAACGGACCAACTGTGATAAGTAATTGTCGATCTGTAAATAACTGTGTCTGACCGTATCTTCTACCAGACATATTTCTCTCATTCTTTGGCTATTAAATGAAAAAGTTCCCTTGTAACATTTTTAGTATGCCAATAAAAATACCAACAACAACAACATAGTGTGGATTTTCAAAAATGCATGTTTCCGCTCCCTGTGACAATCTAAAACTGCAAGCCTTAGGGAATGCTCACATGACGTTAACAATATTGCGACCCTTTTTAAGACCGACCCCCCTGTCATCTTTTTTTTTCCTACACAAAGAATGTATCCGTGTTAATGGGTTTTCACAAAGCCCACAAGACACCCGCCCCACCCACCCCAATCCCTAACTAGTGACATTGAATTTTATGAACATTCTCTATTATGAGCAAGGCAACAGGATGTCCATGTTTGACCACCATATCTCAACAGATCTATAATAATACAGACATCATGTTCCCAATGTGACACACCAGTCCCACCACCGTGAATATGAATATACATATGAATACCATTACAACGTTGTATGTTGTGGGGCATGAACTATGGCCCCTAGTAGACCGTGCTGCAGCCGTGTGTGAGTTATGACACGACCTCCCCTACCTCCAGGCCGCCTCCTCCAGCTGATATCTGCAGGTATTACCATAATCCCATCTCCTCCAGTACCCTGAGTGCTATCTACCACCAGCCAGCCGGCAGCCGTTACATAAACATTCCCTATACCACATTTACACATCCACACGAGACGCCAATGTCTGTAGGGCATTGTGGGGTATCTCTGGATTAAGGGATGCGTTTTATAATATATCTAGGCACCATCGCTACATTTTGGGAATATTTTGCAGAAGTCATAGTATGTTTTGTCACATTGTTCACAGACTTTGTCCATGTTAAATTTTGTGTGCGAGCTGCTTACAAATAGCTGTGACATACTGATGTGCATACACAGCAAGCAATTAGTGTTTTACTTAAGATCAACCTTTATCATTGATTGATAAATGAACAAATAGATACATAAATAACAGTCGTTGATCACCACCTTTTTTGTGTTTATAAATTTGCATGCTGCTTCACATGGACTCTATAGGCAGAGAAGAGAAACAGCGTCAAAAGGAAGTCCAGGTTGCCTCCAGAGTGACTCCCCTCTTCAAGGGAGTCCAGGCTGCCTAAGAGAGTCTAGGTGACTCCCTGGGTGACCTAAGGGACCCACCTGGGGGAGTCACATAGTTCCCTGACTCACCAAAGGGAGTCACATAAGAACCTGGGCTCCCCTAAAGAAGAGAGTCATTCTGGGGACAACCTAGACTCCCTTTTGACCCTGTTTCTTTTCTGTGTGTACCGGTACTAACCACATACAAAGTCTACCTGTACAGGATGAGGCAACTCTAACCTATATCTAAGTAGTGTTGATGTTAACACCCACCTCCTCCTGTAGGTTGTCAGTTAGACAGGACACAGACACCACCACCCCTCACCCCGGCCTGCCTCACTATGTCTCCTGACACCTCTCCTATTAACCCACAATGTGGTGATGCGTTAGCATAGAGTCTACGCCTTTGTTATGTCAGAAATAGTCCAACAGAGGTAGGAAAAATAGGTATGTACACCCGACACATAATTGCTAATACTATGCCAGTGAGGTATATGTGCAGTAATCACTTCCCCCTCGTATATTAAATGTACGGCCCAGTGGGCACAGAACATTGAATCAACATTGAAAAGTAGTTGGTGATATTGATTCTATGTTAATTTGATGAAATGTTGATGCAATGTTGTACTGATGTTTTTGCCCACTGGGGTAGACTACATTATGGAAAAACTGTCCCCTAAACCCTTATCATGATGCTATACAGTGATCTATGTCTGTCCTGAATCCTGGCTATACGTAGTATGAATCATGGCCATGCTGTGCTGTAGGCTATGTCAGATATAGCATCTGCTTTGTCAGTACAACACGCCAGCCCTCACAATGTACACCATACCTGGTCGATAACCAACCCAGGGGTCCATGTCTGGCTAGTTTCCCCAAAGCGTCCTGCACAAGGTACAGCTGGGTGGGGTGGTGAACGATGACTTGATTCACCCATGTCCATGTCATGCATATTACATATTGCATGTTGCACACAGAGTACAGAAGTTATGTATTTCCAGCCAGTTCCCAACTCAAGATCATGGATATACTTTATGTCCGTAATCAAGAATCATGCTAGCATGCTAGCATTAACATCGAACTTATAAAAAACTGGCCTTCATGCCAATGAATAATGAGCAACTCACATTATGTGGAGTATGAATTTGTACCTGCCCATCGGCCTAACATATTGGCATCTCACATGCATACAGCCCCACTGCAATATTATACAATTCACATACCAGCAGCCCACATGCCTGCACTCCAGGAAAACAGCAGCTCACGCGTATGCTGGTCAGCAGATTCAATACGGACCAATCTTGGTCCTCACCACGTGGGAAACTAAAAATTTATATCCAAAAGTACCCACCATAATGTTATGGACATCTTCTATGTATATATGCTGCCGAACCATATTAATCTAGCTTACCAATAATTATGCACCCTTACCATACCAGCAGCCCACTGGTATGCCCCATACCATACAGCAGATGAGCAGCTCCTCAGTATGCATCCACCCCCAACCCCTATATGAGCAACTCTCTACACACCTACTCCCTCTAGTAGTGGACGAGTGGGCAGATAGAGACACCATCCTGGGAATCTGCTTATTACCTTGCCATGACGAATTGCACCCAGCCCGATTAGATTCCCACAAGATTAATCTACGGCTGGAAATGATGACCTTGCTGGATGGGATGGGACGTGAGGGGATGTGGGGGTGGGTGGGGGGTACTGTTTGAGTACTGTGAGCGAGGCGCCAGGGAGAGGGAGGGGGAAGGAGATAAGAGGGACTGTCCCTCGGTGGGCTCATAGCACCCTAAACCGTGTCTAAAACGTGGGTGCCCGAGAAAGCTTACAGTGTATCGACTGTCTGAAAGTGGGAACCATTCCTCTGCCATACAGTATCTATGAATATGTCGGCTATCAGTGGTGATTTACCACAGTAATTATATACAGTGGCTGAATCAGATACACCGTTTCAGGACTGCATCGCTCGATTTTGGATACAATAACTATTGGATACAGATCCACGGGACCTGTTGCCAGAGATATGAATATGGATACTTTGAAATCCAATATGCACTCATTTACTTTTTTATTAATGTTTGTAGATCGAGAAAAAAGAAAATAAAGAGAATAAAAAATGTATTTTATGTTAACCATGTATGTATTGTATGGTATATGCTGCTGCTCAACACTGGACGTAGTATTGTGCATAGTATAAGGAAGGTAGTGTGGGAGTAGACCAAAGGGTGTTCAGGGTGTGGTGTTGGGGAGGGGGGGGGGCTTTGTCATTGTCTCCATGCTCTACCAGACATGTCTTCTGAGTTTCTTATCAGAGCAAAGATAACGTATCAGCCACCGCCATGTAGAGGACGGGCCAGAAGAAAGATTACAGGGGTATGCTGCGGGAGTATAAGCCGGGAGTATAAGGTAGGATGGGCTGGACGTAGGAGCAGGTAATTCTTGTATAGAACGAGGAGAAAGGAGGTAGTCACTAATTTGGAGTCCGAGTTGGGAGTATAATTTACATGTTTAAACCACAGCGGAGTTGTAAGACAAAGTAATTCACACCATGGTTATTTTTACGTAGACTCATATAATCGTACAGATGTGGTTTAAACCAGAAAGACAATCGTTATGTGAGGCTAACTTAAAATAGTTAGCCTCTCATAACCATAGTTTATCTATTACATAACCAAGTAGACACTATTCGTGAGGCTACAGTATCAGGAAGATGAGTTATTATAATTATGTGTTCAATTGACACAGGTGTTTTACATATTACCTTCATGCATACATGCATGCTATGTAATGTATGGCAGCCTCTAACCTCAGGAGATCGAAACCATATTATTGCCATTGTCACCAGAAAGGGATAGAAACAATAGGATTGACTTGAACAAGCCAAGTTTGTGCCGGTTCTTTAAGCCAATATAAAGGACAGTGGCATTTCCCAGATAACCAGTGGAACTAATAACGGCCCAAGGTGGGAACATCCCAAAGCAGTAAGAAATATGCCTAATATTATTATTATCATGAGCAGCTCAGGTTACAAGAGCAGCTCAAGAAACCTCCCCCCACCCGCCCACCCTGTCAGGTGAGTGGGTGATAAACGGGGACTTAGCGGGGGACGAGACGCAGCTCCCCTCAAGATGAGAACGAGGCCCGACAGGGGGTCTGTTGACGTCACGTGACATGTCAGGATCAAGATGGCCGCCGCCTATCTGATCCAGGCAACCTGTGAAGATCAACTTAACAAAAGAAGCAGGGAAGGGGGGGGGGCTGCTGGGGTGATAAAACTTGGGGACTTTGCCTTTTGGACAGGTTTCTGTAAAAAATGAAGAAGCTGGATCCGATTCAGATAAGAGCACAGAGGGAAAGTGTGTTTTTATGCTGTGCGGTATAGTTTATGGCAGGGGAAAAGACTTCACGGTAGATGCCGCGTTTGAGACAAGCACCGTAGAGAAAATAGAGTGAGTCAGTCTGAGGCACTTTTGAGAAAGAGTTTAGCCTTGCTTGACCCTCTTTTACAGGGGGGGTCCAGCAAGGAAATACCATTCCTTTCTCTGTGCGGGCTACAGGGGTTTAGTTTGCACATAGGGTTTAAATGATATTTAACGCTCATGCTTGCCATTCATTATAGAAAAGGGATAATTCCTTTAGGCACCCCCAAAGACAAAGCTAATACCAGATTGTCGTACAATATTCGGGACAACATTGGCAATGTCTAGTAGGAATGCATGGTGATTAGCAGAGATGATTGTTTTAACAATAACGTATTGCTTATATATAAGAACACCGCTGAAAATATGTCAACTCAAATGCCATTCCCATTCTTCTCATCAAAATCCTATTATGTCTAAGCCCAGGGTCTTTACCAACCACTGAGTACTGGTCAGAGGTAAGTCGTAGGGACCACGGCAGAGGGATCGATTGCCAAGTGATGTAGTTCTAGGGGCCTCCGCCAGGGTGACGTATTACCCGGATGGACGCCACCGGAAGCAGGGTCATGATGATAGTTCCTCACCTCCGCGTGAAGAGTTCTCATGAGGTGAGAGTTCCACTTGAGGTTCTTTCCCTGGAGGACCTTCCTTTTATGACTCCAGTTTGGGACAGGAGGAGGTGGCTTCACACCTGTAGGGGGGTCTGTTTGTTCCTGTCACTATTGGATGTGGACCTGGCTTTATAAAAGGGCACTTTAGAAACAGACAATAGGACAGCGTTCCAGCCGCTAATATCTAAAACTTATAGCCTTATATGCATGAATAGCAATAGCAAACCAATGTCTTATTGCATATTTTCTCTAATTGGCTTGTACTATAATTGTACAATCTTATATATCATATAGGTGATTTCCTACCTACATTTATAAAATGGTTGTCCGTGCATTATAGCCTCAGAGAAGTCACATAACCATTCGTTATAGGGTAACAGTGCACGCTGAGCACAGGGCCACACTAGTGAATAGTAAACAAACCGATAGGAAACCTTTAAAAAAACAAAAACAAATTAAGAAACCCATTGGAGATTATGAAATACCCTTTATAAAAAAACAATAGAACACTCTTTCTTCACATCTCGACTCTCTGTGACTATATAATGCACTCCCAAGCCTCCATTAGGCTCTCGATGTGACGAACATCGTTTTCTATTTTCTAAATGATGTGTGGGTAGAAAATCACGTTTTCCGTTGCTTAAATGACTGTATGTAGACTATTCCAACATTACTATTTAATCATAGAACATACTTTACTAGCTACATCCGTTTATGCATGCATTGACCACTTCATGGCTTGTTCATCATAAAATTATATCCCATACATCTATTCTTTGTGACCTAAAGACAAGCTAGTAGTATGGTAGACTGTTGAATACAATACATGAATTGGCTTCCTTTTCAATCACGATATACTAGGCTTATGGCAAGGAAAGATGGACTCTGTTCTACATTACCCATGATGTGAGCAATATATTTATCCTAAAAGGGATATCAAATAAGACTGATACAGCACTCCAACCGATTGGACACCCTCCTTCCACTGCCTCCCAAGGTCCATTTCGAAAATAGGGAACATAAAACCTTGCAGACATTGCAGTAGGATAGAAACAATTCAGTCTTTGCGAAAACTATTTTGTCATGCAGGACAGTCGGTCCTGCAGCTAGCCAATTCTGCAGGACCGGATGGAGTTCTGCAGGACCGGGTACCAAAATCAAAGTTTTGCATACTATTTAGAATAGAATAACATTTATAAAAGAAATAATAACAACAAAAATTGCTTTAATTTGCCTAGAATATTAGTGTGCACTCCAGAACTTATAACTTCAGTTCTAGTTGGAATATTTGAAAAATCCTTTCAGTTTTGGAAAGCCCAGAAGGTGGAGGACATCTGGTCCTACAACACTTGTCATTCTGCCGGACCAGAGCCATTTTAGACAGACATTGCCACTGTCCGGCAGGATTTGGCAAAGACTGAAACATGAGAGCAATGTAATGAAAAAGGGAGAGCTCCCAATTCACAACGACTTTGAGGGCCGAAAACCAGAGGATTATAGACCCCACGCGTTAGACACGTTTATATTGAATTACTACGTTTCTAATAATGACCTTTTATGATCTACTAGGTCCATGCACTAGCCATATGGCTATGTGGTGCTGTCTCTATATCGAGGTTACTGGAGGCTTTAAAATGTTTAGATAGAGATCTACAAAATTACATAATTATTAAGTGTACCCGTAATCAATTCACTCGAAATATAATCATATCTTACAATCATCAAAACATGCTCCAACACATGAATCCCTGTACCAATTCCCTTTTAGATAATGACTCCACTTAACTAATCATTGTCTCACCCTCCAAACTCCCACCCATACTATAGGAATCCCACTCTCTCCAAATACTTAACTATAGAATCTCCTCTGACGTAACCATGGCGACAACTGAGCAGCTCTCACCGGTGGCCGCACCAAACTGACAACTCGATCAATAGGCAATTGGTGTACAGGACCACCCCATTGGCCACCACAATAATCTGCTCCCATCTTGCTGTGAGCAACTCGCGAGTAACTCAATATGATATTATGAGCAGCTAAGCAGAAAGGATGGTCCACGTGACTCGATACGGTGCATCCTTTTTGCGTGGCTGTTGCTATATGAAGATAGCGTGTGGCAGGAAGGGGGCCGTATGATTGGCACGTCCCTCCCTGGGCGTGACCAAGACTCGTATCTTCACCACAGGAAAGATGAGATCGGTAAATTTTGAGTGGTATTTTATATTGAATCGTATTTTGTGGAAATATTAATTGTATCTGTCTTAATTCATGCTATTCTTTTTTTTGTTATTGATGCCATTAGAAGTAGGGGGAAATGTTAAGTGAGTAGGCATTTGGTAGGGTATGTTTCGGCTATGCTGATGGCTTGTAGATTTTCAAAACAAGAGGACATTTTAGAATGGAATCCTTGAGATTTTATCAGGAGCTGCTCCTATAGGTTCCGGCTCCATGTGCCTCTCTGGTGGTATCCCATACTGCCCATTACCGCCCACCACCTACCACCCACCATCGACTCATACATAAAGGATGAGCTGCTCATTTACCATCTACTGCTCCCAGCCTCCATGCAAACTGCTCACAGATATCACTTACAGCTCACACCTGCTCTGAATTGCTCACAACGCCTACAAAATGCGTGCACCCTGGCATTATCTCAGGGGTCTAATTTGTGAGCTATTCAAGGCTTGGACCATGAGATTCCCTAGGCTTGACATTTTCAAAAAGTAACTAGTTTTCAAATGGCAGGAATGAGGATCTTTGCCACAGAGCAACATCAATCATCGGGGAAAATATCACCTGTCCCAGAGTTTTCTAGAGCTATTGTCGCGCTCTGTGATATCTGGGCACAGAGCTTTTATAACCCAGAAGATGCATTAGTAGAGTTGTATGCAAAAAAGAAGCAGATCCTCGTACTTTCAGTTCTTCCCACAGTCCAATATGCCTGGGGGACTTCTGAGCTGTGAGATATTTAAGTGGGCTACAAATATATCACTGGAAGTCTTTAGAAGGCTTATTATAGTATTGTATGTTATTTACCTGTTGCTACTATATTGTATTCAGGGCACATCTATACTTTGCGTCTACACACTATTATTATACTCTCATTGGAATGCATATTGGTCCCATCTCAATTTTAGGTTCTAAATGCTTTAGTAACGCCCCCCCCCCCTTATTCCTCCCAATTTCAATCGTTATTCATACGCAGTAAAAGGAATCAAAAAGAACTGTAATATTTCGTTTTGAATTGTACGGTTTTGTAAATTAATGAGACCAGAAAGCATGATCTATGAAGTGAGAAGAAAAGGCCTCTTTGGCAAGCAAATTTGCTTCCACTGAAAACATAGCTATCCATCATAGTACCAAAGCTTACTGTCAGAAAACTTAATTAGAGTCTGATGTAGAATGCTGGAAGATGAGTGAAGAGGCAGAGGTCTGGGTAAATGAAAAAAAACTCTGGAACTTAGAAGATTATGCTTACGTTGAGAAGAAGTGTATGTTATATGTCGTCACAACTTGTGATTGCCTAAAAATTATGGCAATAAATAGACATTATATATAAGTATACGGGATAATCGTCGGGCACAACATGCAATTTGTGTGGTGTACAAAGGAGCAAAGACTGCAGTGTGCAATGCAGTGTAGTACAGAGCAGAGCAATTGGAAAGTATAAAATAAAGGGTATTAATCAAGTTCTATTCAACATACAGTATGTTTAATGGAAATGTCCAGCTATTGCTAAATAATGTATGTATAAGACAATAGAGCAGTCCATCAGGCATGTCTCGTATTCAGCACTGTCTGGCTCCTCCAGGGTAGATGTATATAGATGTGGTTCTCCTCCAGCTTGTTGATTTTACTCCAGGCCGTGCACACATGGGAGGCCCCCAGGGTGGGCCATGGTAATTACTTTCATTGATTCATCACAAAGTAAACTCTCTCTTTCAACAGTCTCCCCACATTAAAAACAGGGAACTGTATATTTATGATCTACAATGGATTTTTCTTTTGTATAATTTTATATGAATATATTGTATGAAAACATGGGAACCTGAGGCGAGCATGTGTTTGTTGATTTGATGATTTGATGAAGCGGAAACTTGAGTGAGAGATGTTTTATAATGTTTGTTGAGATATCTTCATGATTGAAGCTTGAGGGTGCCTTATGCTACATACAGCCATACAAAACATATTACATGTAGTTTGCTCTGTAATTGCCTTTTTCTGCCAAGGGAATTACTTTCGAAGAACTAATTTTCTTAAGATAGACAGTGCTAGGCATTGTGTGAGTTGTTCTCTGAATCCGGGAGTTTGGAAACACAGATAGACTAAACATAGAGGCTGATAATCACGGAGCCTCTCTCATTATATATACCCATTGATATTATCATTACCATGCAAACTAAAATGATGGTGTTAAGCACTTGCACAATAAGACTAGAATTCTTTCGGTGAATCGATGTGCAAAATAGTATGTATGTCTGCAATGTATTTTCTAATGGCAATCCGTACTTATACATATTATTTTCTCTTCATTTTAGGTAAGTTGATGTTTTCAAGCAGCTGTTCTATACACCCCAACGATGTGAGTATTGACCCTATTGCTTATGTCTCCCCTCTCCCTTTCTCAATAGCCCAATCTTCCATTTCTGACAATGAGCAACATCTCCACGGGCACTGATGATGAAATTATAACACTTAAGTTAATAGTATTAGATGCGGTATAGTTAAAATTCAGGGGCGTGGCAAGCAGTTTCAAAGTTGGGGCGGGGGATGGGAGGCAAGGGGGGTTTCTAGCAAATTCTGATCTTTTTCGGCTTGACCTTTTAGGTTTAACCTTTTTTAGGGTTGGTCAAAAGTGGGGGGGGGGGGGAGGGCACATCTCCCCGTCCCGGTTGCCACGCCCCTGCACCTTATTTTGTGTATAACCACTGAAGGATTGAGTGCACAATGTGTTATCCTAGGCCTATATAATACCACCTGTAGTCTCATATAGGGCAGCCAGCAATCAAAGACATGGGTTCCCAGGCCGCACAGTGACCATGATAAGTCGTCGTCATGGGTGATCCTGCAGATGAACACAACAGAAGAACATCACCTTTCTGCTAGAACTCGATGTCATATAATAGACCTTAAATATTGAGAACATCGCCTGGCATGTTCACTGTTTCAGTTTACTGAAGAGCCTCGAAATTATACAAGGGATGAGATTAAATAACAATGTCTTTTATTAGCACTGTGTCTCTCTAACTGTGATTACTGTGAAGGCTGGAGTTAACACATGGCTTGGATAGGCAGGATTTTAAAGCAATGTCTAATGTTCCGAAGCTGAGGAGATGTGTACAAACTCACTTGGGTTATTAAAAGTCAAAATTAAAAATGCAGGAACTAAATTAAAAATACAAGAACAAATACAGGAAAAGTCTAAATTAAAAATACAGGAACTCTAAACTCTATTCAGGTTTTACAAAGGTGTTGAGTTGGAGCCTTGGCAGTGACAATCTGATAACAGATCCTTCAGGCGTCATTCAACTATTTCCTCATTTCCGAATGGCGAGGAGAGGGAATGCACACTCAACACTGCAAGGTGTTTAATTCTCACACCCAGCTCACTGATTTGATACGGTTATTGAGTGTCAGAGTGAAAGAAAATTATCTTGGGGATTCATCTTTCATTAAAGGTCATTTGCATTATTCACATTCTCCTTCACATTGCTTTACCAGTTGACAGCTCATGATTTCTATTTCCTGGTGCAATTAGTTGGCACACTTAGCAATATATATGGCAGAGTATGCGACAGTAGGCATGGTACTTAACAATACTAATTTAATTCCTTTAACATGGTGAATTCGATTACTTCCTTACTTTACCTTTCTAAAACTAAACTATATTTCTCTGTGCAGTCGGATGGGGGAAATGTTGACATTTTATATACTATCAAATTAAATTTGTATAATCTTAGAATGAGAAATCTAATCATTGTGAACCCAAAATATAAAAAAGAGATACTGAATATATGGAAAGGTTTGTATCTTGTAGTATTAAACTGAGGGATTGTAGCCTCGAGTCAGTAGTAAATTAATGTACATTTAATTAGTTTAACTTACTAATAATGGTTATTGAGGTTGCTGGATGGGGGCCCTGATTGCTCGGGACAGGGGAGGGTTTCTTAATGAACCATGGAGATGGTGACCGATTACAGAGATTAAAGTGAATTAAAAACTAAATAATTATTCCATCAAAAAGGTGCGGAGCGACTTTTTGGTTTTCGACGTGTTGTGTTGGGGGATGGTTTTAGTGGGAATCTGATGTGACGTGAGACACTTTTAGTTTCTTTTGTCTCAAGAGTTTTATTGTATTCTTTACTCAAACCATCCACAAAGATGTGACAGTCCCTATATGCCATGCGCACATTGGATTCGTGTCTTGATTTACTGAACCAAAAAAGACTTTCAGAGAATCTTAAAGAAAAGTATCGTGGCACCAGGATCATAAAATAACATTGACTCCCCTTGCTTTCGTACCCCCAATACTGACCTACTCCTGTCCAGAAATCCTACAATATGGTCACATATCATGGTATTCCAGGCTGATATATGCATTTATAACCCACCATGGAGGTATAGCAATTACAGGCAGTGACAATCTGATAACAGATCCTTCAGGCGTCATTCAACTATTTCCTCATTTCCGAATGGCGAGGAGAGGGAATGCACACTCAACACTGCAAGGTGTTTAATTCTCACACCCAGCTCACTGATTTGATACGGTTATTGAGTGTCAGAGTGAAAGAAAATTATCTTGGGGATTCATCTTTCATTAAAGGTCATTTGCATTATTCACATTCTCCTTCACATTGCTTTACCAGTTGACAGCTCATGATTTCTATTTCCTGGTGCAATTAGTTGGCACACTTAGCAATATATATGGCAGAGTATGCGACAGTAGGCATGGTACTTAACAATACTAATTTAATTCCTTTAACATGGTGAATTCGATTACTTCCTTACTTTACCTTTCTAAAACTAAACTATATTTCTCTGTGCAGTCGGATGGGGGAAATGTTGACATTTTATATACTATCAAATTAAATTTGTATAATCTTAGAATGAGAAATCTAATCATTGTGAACCCAAAATATAAAAAAGAGATACTGAATATATGGAAAGGTTTGTATCTTGTAGTATTAAACTGAGGGATTGTAGCCTCGAGTCAGTAGTAAATTAATGTACATTTAATTAGTTTAACTTACTAATAATGGTTATTGAAGTTGCTGGATGGGGGCCCTGATTGCTCGGGACAGGGGAGGGTTTCTTAATGAACCATGGAGATGGTGACCGATTACAGAGATTAAAGTGAATTAAAAACTAAATAATTATTCCAGCAAAAAGGTGCGGAGCGACTTTTTGGTTTTCTACGTGTTGTGTTGGGAGATGGTTTTAGTGGGAACCTGATGTGACGTGAGACACTTTTAGTTTCTTTTGTCTCAAGAGTTTTATTGTATTCTTTACTCAAACCATCCACAAAGATGTGACAGTCCCTATATGCCATACTCACATTAGATTCGTGTCTTGATTTACTGAACCAGAAATGTCTTTCAGAGAATCTCAAAGAAAAGTATCGTGGCACCAGGATCATAAAATAAAATTGACTCCCCTTGGTTTCGTACCCCATATTCTGACCTACTCCTGTCCAGAAATCCTACAATATGGTCACATATCATGGTATTCAAGCCTGATATTTGCATTTATAACCCACCATGGAGGTATAGCAATTCTTCATCATGCCACCACTCCTGTGGTTTTATTCTCACATCTTAACAAGCATCTCCTCCCCAACTCCTCCTACCTACTCTACCCAGACCTACTCAATAGACTTCCTGAGATACAACCCTGGCCAAACTCCTGGGTAAGATAGCACAGACCCACCTACTCCCTACACTGAAAATCCATTGGTTTAAAGGGGTTAGTCAGTACTGACTATCCTAGGTTCGTCATATGTGTGTTTGTCACAATGACAAAGTTATATTCAAAAATGATTGAGGGGTCAGTCAGTAGTGGCTAACCTAGGTTCATCATTGGTGTGTTGTATTTGTATACCACTAGTTGGTGCCACCTGTAAGATACTATGATGACCACTTAGTGGCTCCTCCTAGAAATTGAAAGACTAATGTGGGTTGGTCAGTACTAACCAACCTGACAATATTAACTTACCTAGGTTGGTCGTATAGGGAGCCAAAAAAGTGACTTAACTAGGTTAGGTACTAGTGACTGAGAGATTGGTCGTATAGGGACCGTAGGAATATCAGTGTACCCAAACCATAAACTTCTACCCCAACTCTGCAATCACTACCTGCACATCTCCAATAATGGTAACCCCAACTCTCCAATCACCCCTGCCCCCAACCCCTGTAGCCTCAACAACATTCTCCCTCACCACACCTAAGCTACATTAGAACCCCCATTCCCCTACAGACCAGCCACCATCCCAACCCCTACATGCATACTACAAAATCTCCCTGCCCCAGCACCTCTCCCTATATCGATACATCATCATCCACCTCTAGTATCAAATCGCCATCAGCGGACGTCGGCACCGGAACTGGCCTGCCCGCACGCCCGGTCGGCCCCCGCCAGGGGGAACTGGCCGCGGGGTACTGGAGGAGGGGGGCAGAGGGGGGGGGGGGTTCAGGGGTCTGGATGACGAATGCGGCCAGACGAGGCTTGCTCCAGGGGGATCTAAGGAGGAATCGTCGGCTGAGCGCCGCTGAAAGCCTCATGCTGACGGATCGACTATCTACGGCCCTATCAGCGGCCTTATCAGCGGCAGTAAGGGGTGGGTAGGGTGGGAGAGTCATATATAGGGTGTAGGTGGGTAGGGGATGTGTAGGGTGAGGGTGGGTGTAGGTGGGTAGGGGATGTGTAGGGTGAGGGTGGGTGTAGGTGGGTAGGGTATGTGTAGGGTAAGGGTGGGTGTAGGTGGGTAGGGGATGTGTAGGGTGAGGGTGGGTGTAGGTGGGTAGGGGATGTGTAGGGTGAGGGTGGGTGTAGGTGGGTAGGGGATGTGTAGGGTAAGGGTGGGTGTAGGTGGGTAGGGGATGTGTAGGGTAAGGGTGGGTGTAGGTGGGTAGGGGATGTGTAGGGTGAGGGTGGGTGTAGGTGGGTAGGGGATGTGTAGGGTGAGGGTGGGAGAGTCATATAAAGGGTGGGTGTAGGTGGGTAGGGGATGTGTAGGTTGGGGGTGGGAGACTCATATATAGGGGCGGGTGTGTAGGGTGAGGGTGGGAGATTCATATATAGGGGTAGATGTAGGTGGGTAGGGGATGTGTAGGGTGAGGGTGTGGAGATTTATGTAGTGGTTGGCCTAGGTGGATAGTAGGTGTGTAGAGTCATGCCTGATTCTTTCCAGAATGACTCCCTATAGAGGCTCTATATTTTGTCTGGTTTGAGGTAGATGTAGATCAGGGGCAAAGGCCTTTATCAAGATGTCCTTGTGGAACTCTGGACATATGGGGATTGTGTCGGATTGTACTTGGGAGCTGTAGACATGTGAAAGCAGTGGAGATGATGGATCTGTGATTGTCAGAAAGAAAGGAGAATACAGAGACAAGGAGAGAAGTGCTATATGGTGTAATGCAGCCTACTGTAGAGACAGGAATACTCCAGATAATGTGGCCCTTTGCTCTGACAGATGTTCCCCCTCGTGTGTCTATGCTAGAGAATGCGATATGTACTTGTAAAACTCCCCCTTCTTTCATATATATATATATATATATATATATATATATATATATATATATATATATATATATATGTGTATATATATATGTGTATATATATATATGTGTATATATATATATATATATATATATATATATATATATATATATATATATATATATATATATATATATATATATATAATATATATACATGATACAGTGATGGTGTTATGCTATCAAAAACATGCAGTAAATCAGTAGCTATGACCAACACTATGTACATATCCTGCATTTATCTTCTCACATCATGTACCATACCATATCCTAGAACAGAGTGTGCAACAATAAAATGTAATGCCACGTGTATTTATGTTTTCCTCATATATAATACAATACTCTCCCTCCATTCTAGCCTGCAGAGCTTATCATTGTTTTCCCCTTGATAGATAGATGTATTAGCTAAAAGGGACGGTCGGCATATGTACAACCTTTGTGCTGATATTGTTATCAGTATAAAAACAAACAGCCCTAGTGTGTAGATAGGTGGCAGCTGGTCAGATGGTCAGATCTATCAGGATACATGGATATACATGGTTGCCATGGTAACTACCCTGAAGCCAGCCCCCCATGCCTATCTCCTCCTCTGCACCAAAGACCCCGCAGCGTACACCCAAAACCACCTCGCAACCTGAGGCTATCTGATAAGAGCTTCAAGCTTGGACAGGTGCCTAAATCATTTGATACCCCCTGAACATCCTATCAAAACAGGCGATCAGGTCCAAAGCCGGCTCCTCAGTCGATGCCTATACAGATGCCCTGGTTTTGCCCTGACCCTAGCAATCGCATGGACAGCCCAGAACAAATTGCTCAGCGCCTGCACTGTGCACAATATGGCTTCTAGGTCAGTCGAGGTGAAGTGAAGGTCAGAAAGGTCACAGAAAGGTCAGTGAAGGTCAGATGAAGGGACGAGAAAGGTCACCAAGGTATAACATGTACCTGTGTACACATCAGGCCCCATCAGCATGAGGTAGCTTGAAGACTTTGGAATTGCCTCATGTAGGATAACATAGTGTACCCATTTCATTGCTTTGAAGCAAACTAGAAAGGTGGTATTGATGTGAAAATATAGAATTGCTAGAGAAATTCACACATTGACTTCTAATATATAAAAACTACCTATATTTTAGTTCCAGGATGAGATAAAATTAATGATGACAATATTTGATTGTAACGATTTATAACAGAATGATTGCCTTATAATTTAGATACAATAGTTAAGCTCCTATACATAATTATCCTATGTATCCATATTGAAAACGGTAACTTAATATAACAGTTTGATACCTATATGGCCAGACACTCCCATATCTGGACCTCCTGATTAGGAGCCCCGAGGAATCTTATCTCTGCGATTCTACAATCTAGTCATAGAGGGAAGGCAGTAGAGAAGGGACAAAAATATAGATGAGCATAGAGCTAATACATGGTTGCTCATTAATCATACTAAAGTTACTTCTCAAGCTGGTTTGATGAGAGTGTCCCATGTGTCTAGTAATAAATTATGGACATGCGTAGAACGATTAGCAAAGGCTGGTTTGAGTTAACCCATTAAGGGCCGCATAATGGATTTATGCTGTATACCCTTGGTCGTCATGATGCATGCAGGCAGCCCTGGCGAGTAACTCGCCAGTGTATCATTTAAGTATCATGCCAATCCTTCGGCATGTATCAACCCCATAGGGTAGGTATAATTCTTGATACATTCATGCATTATGCCGACCAAAGTCCGCATTAAAGTACTATGCAGCCCATAAAGGGTTAGTAAAAACACATGATTGCTGGAACTATGTGCACCTGGTCTCAGTCACCTGACAATAGTCCCCTGCTACAGGCATATTTGTCATTGTAGTTATTTGAATATATGCTAATTAGAAGGAGGACAGCTTAGGAGAAACAATAAAACTTCACTAATGTTTTTGTATACGTGGAAATGTTAACATAATGCACATGTATCTCAAACAACAATTTTCTCTAGTACCAGTGACTATACTGCTGGGGTGTTGACAGCGAGAGGTGGCTGGCAGGCTTCGCGTGGCTGCCGCGTTCTCAGCTCCTTGCCTACAACAGAAAACACTGTTGGGGGACCGATTCTGATCCCTGTGGGACACCAAACCCTGGACGTGTGGAGCAGTCGGCGAGCAGTTAACTAGCGGCTGATGGATGAGTTACAGGCGGATGGTCTGAGGTCTCGCCTCATCACAAGCCTGCTATCCCTAGGCCGCAATGTACTCTCTGCCTCTA
The DNA here is from genome assembly GCA_947462335.1 of Harmothoe impar. Lineage (NCBI taxonomy): Eukaryota > Metazoa > Annelida > Polychaeta > Phyllodocida > Polynoidae > Harmothoe > Harmothoe impar. The sequence goes on along the minus strand of OX381713.1, from coordinate 56,965,439 downwards.
GTCTACTAAGGGAGCCCTGGGGGATATATGTGGGGAAAAACTAAGTCTACCTCGTCAATCCAAGCGTTTTGCCTCTCCAATGTGCCATGGAAGATGAGTTTTAGAGGTGTGTTCTACCGGTCAGGACGCAGAGACGCTGATGTATCTTTTTTTTTGTACGTTATGAACGGCTTGTTCATATTCCTACTATTGTAGATGGACATTTTCTATTTCTGATATTAGGATTCATTGAGATAGATGATGGCAGAGAATAAAAACAACCTGATCTAAGCGATTATAGAACTTGTCCTTGCCCTGCAGGTTAAACCAGTGTTGTAGGGTCTGTGGGTCAGAGCTGAATACACAAACAAATGGGACATTCACAGCCCACACTCCTCACACAGATAGCACTTTGAAATAATAAATAACCTAAGAGAAACCTCGCTAGAAAAAGGTGAACCCGGAGGCTCTAGACCACACCTCTCATGCCCCCGTCACACCTACTTCTTCAGTGTCAGTTCCCGCTTGAAGGAAGTGGCGGCTCCTCTTCCTGAGAACTTCCTCTGATCCCTTAACCATGACGACACGGATTTGACCTTGACCTCGGGGATTACCAGGAAGCAGGGTCACACACTGGGTCACGTGGTCTGGACCCAGGGAGTCACGTGGTGAGAGGGCATGACGCCCCCTAGTGGCGTCAAATGAAATCAAGACGGCTCGAGGTAAGGTGTTACCGACAGGGTGAGGCAGAAACGACGTTACTGCTCCCTGATTGGCTGAGAAGAAATACTGAGACGCTGAGTTTGAGATGCAGTGGAGCTGACATCCGGGAAGTAGGCTAGAAAAAATTCTAGAGTTGTGCTGTGATGAATGGAAATGTTCTGTCATCATATTTTAGAAAACCAGCCTATCAAGTGTATATCATTTCAATTGAACTGATAATGAGATGATTCTCTCATCCATCTGTAGGCATAAAGTTTAATGAACATCATATGATATTGCTAAGGGTGATTCATACTGTAGTTGAAAACTAAACAATAAGAAAAAAAGAGATAAATTAACTCGCCCGGAAGACAAATGACTAGTTTTAAGAAATATCTTTTCTTAAAGCTAGTCATTTGTCCGCCAGGCGAGTTTACTTCTTAAAACTAGTCATTTGTCCTCCAGTTTATTTATCTTGTTTCTTGAGATAAGAAAATTATTTTTGGCCGTGTAGAAGTTCTTAAGTCTGCCAATATCTCTTTGGAGGATAGAAGTAAAACCAATGGCAAATACTCACATTTCACACTAGTAGGCCCCTACTGTTTGGTAGAAAGGAGTTCACCCATGCTGGTTCCCCAGACACCTACCCAGACACGGCCAGGTGGGTGAGCAGACCCATCAGGGTAACTTTACAGCCTGTTAGGTGTTAAACCCTAGACACCCTACACCAGCCAGTATGGGTCATAACTCACCCCAACCCCCCCAGCACCCCCTCCCCACCAGGTAACCCAAACCACCTGCCACACCTCAGGGATCAAGGTGTGCGGGTCACAGGTAGGGGTCACAGGGTTATAGCCCAGCCCACCTGAGAACAGGTAGAAGGCACCCCCTCACTACCTGCCAGGGGTATCTGTTCTCACCTGTGCAGCTGATAGCTTACAGGTGTACAGGTGGGCTAGGGTCACCACCTAGGGATTACTGCTAATCTCTAACTGTGTAGTCTTGTTCATGTCCCCTACAGAAGTGTTTCATATCTTGTTAGGTTTTCAGAGAATTGATATACACACAGAAAAGTAAAGGAGTCAACTGTGTCTCCCACGTGGCTCTGGTAAAAAAGAGAGTCAAACTGCTCATGACTCTGCTCATATGAAGGGTCATTGTTTAGCGGACACTGATAGTATAGAGTCAATTTGAGTTGACACTGATCGTACAGAATCAACTAAAGTTGACCCTTCATATAAGCAGAGTCATGAGCAGTTTGACTCTCTATTTTACCAGAGCCACGTGGGAGACACAGTTGACACCTTTACTTTTCTGTGTGTACGTGTCAAATATTGGTGTCCTATCTTTTATTCTATTCAAGGCTATAATAATCAATAGCCCTTGGATGGGCAGCTCGTTAAGTTTAATGCTGAGTCACTGGGTGAGTTACTGAAAGTCTCCTATGCCAGGTATACAGTATACTGAGCACGGCATCATGCTACACGATCTGCTCACAACACGCAGGGCAGGCAGACATAAAGCCCCAGCTTCTCAATACAAGTCACGGGAATTAAGCCAGATACATTTAGGCCTGATGTTGTTATTAGTAGGCCTACCTACAGGGAACCCACATAGATTAGCCTTTGTGCATGGAGCCGACGTATTTTGTGCAGCTTTTCAGTATTAGGATTTTACCTAATAGCGTTTTCAGTGAAATACAACATGGGTTGCAGCAGAGCAATGTACGATGGCTCAGCATAAATGAATTTATATAAATTATACTCTGAAGGTAGAAGACTATGCATTCATGTTCCATGTTACCTAATGGCTACTGCCAAAGGTCAGGGGGGAGAGTGGGTACTTCCTGTGATGGAGAATGATTCATTTTACTCCCTAGACATGCCGTCCTCCCCAGCATTCCCAGCACGACACGCCAGTCACCAGCGTTCCTATGAGTCCTTGACCTTAGTCCGGTCGCCGTGCCCAGCGGAAGTTTGATAATGGTCTCGCGTGGTCTCATGTGCTCGAGAACTGACAGTGCCTCACTCTTCAAGCAGAGTCATGTCATACACACAGATAGAAACAAACACTTGTGGTTGGGCTTGCTGGAGATCGCTGTCTGCTCTCTGGTGGTTGCTTTCTCTAATGAGTGGAGCATTGTTCGTTTGGCACAAATAGAAATGCTATTATACTCATTATCCCTTTCTAGGACAAAGTAGAACAGGGCAGGTTTACGTGGCCGCATGAAGGGAACACTTCTCCCCGGCCAGGGGAATTGACTGAGCTCTAATCTACTTATCAAATGACACCCTTGTCTAGATGCAAACCAATGTAAATGTATATGCCACAACATGATTATATTTAGACAAGCCAGGCCTGAGCCTGACTAGTTCAATATATACTTTTATACCTGTCTAACATAAACCATTTCACATGGTACCATTGACCAGTTAACAGGCCGGATATGAACAGATGCGTGTGCCAAAGTGCAATTAGATATGAGGGTTTATAGCCCTGGAGGAGGCAGGTTGAGTACAGTAGAGTCATCATGTCAGGAGGTCCTTCCTCCAAGGTGAGCTGCTCCAGGATGTAGAGCTGCTCTCTACACTCACTCCCCACCCAGTATGTCCACTAGGATTCAGCGTCCGTTTGTAACCCAGGTCTATGCGCCACATAGAGAAAAGAAACAACGTCAAAAAGGGAGTCCAGGTTGCCTCCAGAATGACCCCGCTCTCTAGGGGAGTCCAGGTCGCCTAAGGGAGCCTAGGTGACTCTCTGGCTCACCCAAGGGAGTCACCTGGGGGAGTCATATATCTCTCTGGGTCATATACAGGGGAGTCATTCTGGAGGCAACCTGGACTCCCTTTTGACGCTGTTTCTTCTCTCCGTGCATGTACTCCTAAGGCCAAATAAAAAAAAGTTTTGTTTCAGGTAACATGGGAAGAAACTTTAGGGTCGGTAGGTCGGATTTTTTTTTTTTTTTAACTTTATTTTTTTTTTACTTCCCCTCTAAAATTGACCAAAAAAAGTGTAAAAATGGAGAGATTTTTTTCCAAAATTTTGTAAACCTAAAATTGACCCCAAAAAAGTCTAAAAATATAAAAATTTCTTCAAAATTGCATAAAAAACGTAGGGTCGGCCCTCTTTAGATAGGGTCGGTCGGGTGACCTGAAACAAACCTTTTTTTTTTTTGGCCTAAGTTTACAGAGATGATAGATCTTCACATATTTCCCATGCATATATCTCATGTTCAGATATCGCTTTTATAATTAACATTGCAACATTGGTTTGATCCCTAAGCATTAACATAGCAATCAATACATATGCACCTCACCATGATGATGGCATACCAATCAACACAATGATAGTTAGAGGTTTACTAATGCTTTGGATCTAAACTCTCAGAGCCGAGAAGGACCCTTAAAAAGTCAGCGTCTTGCAGGACATTCTACGTCATCATCACCGTCATGACGTGACGTCTAATGGCTCTCAGGCTAATCAGCCGACCCTGGGTGGTGTGTTGATTAGCAGCACGATAGCATGTGATTAGCATGTAAATCTGCTGTAGTAGACGACGGCCTGTCTTGGTATCCACATGGATTAGCCTTGACTGGCGGGATACCTTTAGCTACCCCTGCCACTCTCCGCCCATTAATGCAGCCTATGTATACATCAACATGTCTTTTACCTGGTCTGCCACTAAGTGAGCCTACAGCACAGAGAAGAAGTAGATTCACTGTGACTTCTGACTTGATCACTGAGGTTACTCTCTCCAGGGCTCTAAAGTGACTCCCTAACATTAGCAGGACTCTATAATAACTCTATAATGACTCCTATTCTAAGACTCCCTAGTGATTGGGAGTCACTTTAGAGTCGTGGGGACTCGGGATCGAGTCCAGACTCCCATTTGGGTGTTACTGTGATTCCTTTCACGTCTTTTCTCTGTGAGTCTTCTATTGCACATAGGCTCGTCCCTGCCGCCACCCCTTCCTCTGTCCGTTAAGCCCTCTAGATATTGGTCTTTCAGTTAATTTATTTTTTTCCCTCGCATATTATTTCAGTGGTTTTAACTCTACTTACAATGGCCCAAGCAAGGAAATCATTTGTTAGAACTAAGTAAGATGGAAGAAGAAAGTGGCGTGACCTACAAAGCCTAGATGACTGACCATGGAACTTGATCACAATTTCTTTTTTTATTTAGCCTTATACTAAGTTGTCCGGGGGTAAGTTGTAATAACTTTCAACAGCCATCAGCAGTTTTGACATAACTGACCCTGGTATTGAACTCACCGGCTCGCACCTCACCAACATTATAACCTTTTGGAGAGTGAAAATCGACCAATCACAAGGCAGCTGGCCCGTCAGCCCGCCGCTGGCAATACCATGACGGATGTGACGTCAATTTGCGCATGCGCCGTCAGCTGCACGATAGTGGGTTCAGCGGCACTGGTTTTGACCTTGAATTAACCTCGGTTTTTGAGCTGCTCCCTTCAAAGCAGGAGTTACTCTCAGTCGGGATCTATAATGGGAGTCTGATAAAAGCCCTTTGTTGGAGTAGTTATAGGGAAGTGGTGTTTTGTGTCCTTTGATAATAGGATACACCCCAAAGCATTATTTACAGGGAATGATGAATTTCCACCTGCCTTGTGTATGCCATAAATACTTCATCCCATCACAATGTGGATACTACTTATATCTTTCATGTCGATAGAGAACCGCCACAGGCCATACTAGTAACATGATTATATATATATATATGTATGGTAAATGGTATATGGTAACAAAAATATATCAGTATAGTCCTAAATAAAGCAAGAAGGACATGGTCATATACATGTACAGCAGTCAGGCTATGCTCCTTATAATAAGTGACGGCCAGGCCGATAATTAAATACCCCAGAAGTCAAAGTCCATAGTGCATGCCCTTTCCATATTTCATGCGTCCCAAGTTCACTTCCTGGGATATTAGGTACCGAGCCGAACGTCATGAGTGAATGATCACAACGAATTTATTAGTTTGTCGGTTCACTACCGCCTAAGTCGTAACCTAGGCCATTTCTTTATTAATGTTTGGTCATTTAACATGCTACATGCTAGGCCCACGTTCAACATCAAACACGAAAGGGGAAATGTTGGGTATTTATTGCCCAGGAAATATAACAATATATACTATGGACTGTGGAAATGATTATAGTCGTTTAGAGATTTGAGTATTATGAACACATGAAATTTATTTTCCTTTTCTTAATTGAGGGTGACATAAAAGCAATCATCCATAAAAAATGATAAATAATTCACCAAAGTCTTATACACTCGTACATAGAGCGCTTCTCACGCTCTGTGTCTATATATAGTGGACATTTACATAGAAATAACCTTAGTAATAGAAAGATTACTATAGTCTGGCCAAGACAACACTTTACATAGATCCAATGGCTTATGTTCTCAGTGTATATACATGGAGCTGGCCATTAGGAACATGGGGAAAGCTTTCTGCTGTGTTTGACTGTGATTTATGAGCTGTATAATGTTGCCGGACGGGCTGCTCACCCAGCTATGATGGAGTAGCCCTGGGCAGGTAGCTGGGCGTCCAGTCTACAACTCTCCAGCACTGGGCATTTTAGCTTAGCAGAGGATTTGTCAATTATTTTTCAGCCAACTCATGAGGTATATTGCTTCCTACCAGATTTGACAGTTTGAGAAATATAATTGGTGTTTTATGATTAGCATGATTATATTTTGCAATAGATATTCATGACGGCACCTTGCATTAGGTTTGGTATTGATACCATTGGTGTAAACCTGTGTATTGGTTGTGTATTGATATGCACCAGACGAGAGAACCCCCTAACCATAGGGAAGTTTATATAACGTGCAAATATATATTAATCAACTCTAATAGAGAGGATGGCTGTATGAGGAGTTATAGAAAAACATATTATATTAATATCCACTGCAGTCCAGTATATCCTCCAGGGGTGTACATGTTGCAAAGACCATGTCCATTCTCTGAGAAATCAGAAGAAGAATAACCAAACATGTTGTACATAGCTTGATTTAGCTTTTGGCATTGTGATGTTAGCTTACCTATGTAGGCATACCATATACCATAATATACCTGTGTCATTCCCGAGGGTGTATACAGTATCCCTTTACAGATGACATAACCAACTCCATACCTGCACATAGCACGTTACATATGTATGCATAGGAACAATGCCGCAGGTCAATACCATGACCAGCCTCTGCCATTCATAATTCACATATTACATCAATACTTACTGAGCCCACATAGAGCCTTGTAACAGGCTACAGCAACAGTGCAGACATCAAAGTGGTTGCACGTTAGTGGAGTGGTGCTCCCTACCCCTGTACTGGTATATAGCCATAGAGTGTATTGACACTGCCCGTGTAGATATCCTTTTATAGTGCTGTGGCCCTTGGTCGTCATGATGCTTAAATGAAGGGCTGGCGACTCTACGTGCCAACCCTGCATTCATGCATCATAACAACCCTCCAGGAGTGTATCGACCCCCGTAGGATCAGATCAGTATGATGCTTGAATGCAGCACTGGCGAGTTACTCGCAGTGGATGGATGCAGCACTGTATCATGACAACAAAAGGCATGCTGCAGCTATGCACTATGCGGCCCTGGGAGGGGTATGTGTGTACACACCACCTCATTGATGTGGGTGAGTGGCTCGGAGTAGCTCGGAGCTGCTCAGTGCTATGGTGTACAGGTGTGCACCTAGTGCCACACACCGAGCAGCTCACCCTATAGTGGGTGTCTACCACAGTGTTGTGGTTCAGTTAGAAGGTACAATGCCCACCTCCTATTGACGTTATATAGTTGGGGTTATCGATGTAGGGCCCTTGGAGTACCACAATAATAGCATGAGGCCCCTGACTCCTCAACATACCGCTCACATTAAAATAACAGAGCCTGCATAGGCATGTGTTCGGGTATAGAGACTTGGTATAACCATCCATCCTTATGACTGAGCTAGAGGTAGAACAATGATGAACAATTCAGACGATGGGTGGTTGATCAATGATAATTTAAATAACTGATCACTCATTATGTCATAGCCATATGTTTGGCATGGGTAACGAAGACCTTATTCCAGCTTATTCACCCTGTCTATGGCTCAGTCCCACGACTTTGTAACAATTGGATCGTCTTTGACCGGGTGACATCTTTGACCAGGTGACGTCTTTGACCGGGTAGCTAGAAAAGGCAAACTTCATTTTTTTTTGTGTTTTTCCATATCTCTACCTGTCTCTACTATATGAAAAAGTTTATGCGGATGCTTATTGCATAATACTTTGCACGGTGCAGCTCTTCAAACTCCATGTTATATAGAAAGTGACGTCTTTGACCGGGCGTAGGAGGAACTTGATAATGCTATGATGCATGTAATAGGGCCTACATTTAAACATAACCAACTTTGAAATAAATTTCCTTTTATATGGTCGGAAAATGTGATTTGACTTTTTCCAACCTTTTCTCACTGTATATGCCTAATTTATGCTATAATGACGTTTCCCGGTCAAAGACGTTTCCCGGTCAAAGACGTCACCCGGTCAAAGACGTCACCCGATCAAAGACGTCACCCGGTCAACGACGATCCAATTGTTACAAAGTCGTGATACTGAGCCCTATACCATTTCTCTACCAGGCTATAGGGCCTACCTTAACCCTTTAACGATGGCATCACACCAGATTGTGTTTATTCCCTCGTCATGGTGCACCAATGACGCCTCACCATGTTAGTCAGGAGAACGGATACTGCACCCGGGATTGTATCAACCCCATAATGGCATGGTGCATGCATGCCAACAAAAGTAGGTACATTAATTGCAAAACACCGCTGCCCTTAAAGTGAGTACATCCGATGTGTGGGACAAAAAAAAATTGCCCAAATCTTATTTTATTTCCTAAAATATGGTCATTTTTAAAATAAAGACCATGGTTGGACCCCATGGGACCCACTTTCTGAGCTGTTACTGCCCATGGATACCTTTTTTTTGTACTCCGACCCATATATAATGCACTTTTACAGTATTCGGAACACATTTATGTTGGATTTGGCAAAAATCGGAAATACCCACTTTACAAGGCTAACTTTTGACTACCCCCTACCCACCACCCACACACCATACCCCTCATTGTCCACTGCCAGCGGAGCCCCCCCCCCTCCCTGCCAACAACTACCTCCAGGGGGAAGCTGCCAAACACATTCTGCCCTGGAGGAGTGGCAAACAGAGCCGGCAGGTGGACAGGGCCTGAGGGAGGAAATCCACAAGGTTTAGGTGGTGTGTCCCAGGCAGGTGGGGTGCTTGGTGGTGATTACCTCCAGGGTGTGGTGGGTGCTTTAAGGGTGGGGCTGGGGGGGGGGGGGGGGTTCAGGTGTGAGATATGTATGGTGATGGGTTACTGGAGTGCCACAGGGTCCTTATGACAAATGGGTACCTGGAGATGCCTGTAAGGAGGTAGAGATACATCCATGTCATAAAGGTGAGGGGTTCCTGACTAGTGAATGGTATACCGCCAGGAGATATGTGGTTTTTTTTTTAGATACAATGGTCATATCTAACAAAACAGTGGTTTATATGAGATGTAAAGTATACAAGATGGAAATCTTAAAAATATTTTCTTAATCTGTGAAATAAGTCTTTAACCAATTAAGTTGAAACCGTTTAGGTTGAGAAACATGGCCTGTTGCACAATTTAGAGTTTTTTTGAGCCTCGAATAACCATGCTTGGAAAAACTTTCGGTGTGTATATATATATGATTGATATCCAGCCTGTCCTTGACGTTTAATGTTACCTTTCTCAGTACTAAGACCTTAGACCTGACTACAACGGTATCAGATAGTGCAATGACCACTGACTCCTATGACATACTACCCGAGGCCCATGCCAGGCTATACTTTTTTTTGCAAAAGCCTTCACCGAATGTCAATTGACGGGATATTAATTAGCATAACTATAATATGCGGGAAAATGAAATTCAGTAATTCCAATATCAATATCCACCATGAATTATAAACATTAATTTCATCCAGCCGTTCTGGGCTCCAATATGAAAATAGCCAAATGTCAGATTCTTTCTGAGCGAAGACGTTTGATATCAGGCTCACACGAGAACAAATGAACTATTTGTGACACTCTAACGTGCGTTATAGTGTGAAAGGAATATCAATGTCACAGCATCCGGACTATGAAATGCTCTACGAAAGTGCTGACAAAGCTGAATGCATTCAGAAGATATTCAGAGAAGAAAGTATACAAAGCTGCCATACGCATCTGGTCCTCTTAATACATCATTATAAGTAAATTAGTTCAAAGAAGGGATTCCCAGAGAATCTTTGGTTTCATACTTATAGACCACTTCCACTGTTTAATTGCCTCTTTGCCTTTTCTGATTGGTCACTCACTGGTTCTAACATACACTAAATAGCCGCGAATTGATCCGACTGCGTCCCAGTCTGGCTGGAGTTGAGCAGACGACATTTGTCAAAGTTCTCCGCAGACGACATTTGATGAGAAAATGGCGGGAAATAAATTCGCCATCAATGGCTGGGACTATTAGGGACTATTAGCAACATCTGCTGCAATTCACTCCCCAAGCAGGGGCATATTCTGTAGGCCTAAGCGTTTTTCATAAGTTGTTTCCAGAGACTCCGGTTGGTGAGTGTAGGAGAGCTAATGGTCTGTAGCCTACAGCCAGTCTATTATCTGCTCTTCTCGCAGTTGTATTCGTGGTACGTAAAGCAATCGGCAAAGTGCCCGAAGATAAAGTGGAAAACTCCCAGATATGACTAATGCATTAGACTTCAATTCAGGACTAAGAATATCTACCTATCTTGCATACAAGAAATGCAGTACATAAAATGAATACTCCCACCCGATACACCAGTATTGATATCTAAATCCTCCTGCACATGTATTACCTTAGAGGATCTTTTCAACTCAAGTTTGAAATTGAAAGGGGGAAAACTTATTATCATCTCGTTCAGTACTTAAAAGGGGAGGGGAGGTGCCCGACCTAGGAGTATGGTCCACACTGTAAATAGTTAGTGTAGGTACACAGTAGAATCTACTGTAGATCTACAGTAGAATCTACTGTAGATCTACAGTAGAATCATCTGTAGAATGGATTTACAGTAGAACTTACTGTAGATGTACAGTATATTCTACAGTTTACCCACAGTAAACTGTACACCTAGAGTAGAATCTACCGTTCACCTACAAAAATGGCAACCAACGTTTTACAGTGCAGCCTTAGAGTGTCTGCAAGACTCCCGACCCTCCTCTCTGACTGCAGTTTTCCTTACTCCTTTCCTTCCCTTTCACTCCCCCTTCCCCTATTACCACCATCTCATGTGTTTCCCTGAATGCCTTCAGTTAGCCTCCTATTGCTCCCCTTCTGGCTGCCTTTTGACCACGGCACGCCCCGTCCCCACAGTGTCAGGCACCATTCCCATGGGGATCACTATGTTCATGGGGTGTCCTATTAGACACTGTTAGAGCCCAAGAGTCTCCGTTATCAACTACTAGTACCTATCACATATTGATTCTTCATGATCACGATTTAGCATTTCGGTACATTGGCACCAAGGGGGAGGCTATGACTCTTTCCCATCTTTCAAAAGCGTGCATATATCTGGGTTCCTATGACCCGTTTGATTGAATTGTATTGTAAGCCTGTATCCCTATATTCTGTAGCCCGGAGTATAGAAACATGCAAATATCATTTAAAACCTCCTCTCAGTCTGAGAACAACGCCTGGCGCAAAATATTGCGTCCAGGACACCAGTGGGGGATAGGAGAACACGTGGTGGATCACATGGTACTCTGCGCATGCTCACTACTGATAAAATGCAATGCTGACCAATCAGAAGCCGGGCCTGCTGATTGAGGCGACCCCTGTCGGTAATGGGCGGAATCAGGCATCAATTGCAGCTAAATGCCTCCCCATCGTGTTTCCTTTTGTGCCAGATCAGCTTTGTAATGCTGCCCGAGTGGTGCCTGACGGGAAATAAACGATACACCATTTTGGCGAGTTGTTAGACGTGTGTAGGGCCTTGTGGCCGTTTAGTTTTTAAAAAACACCTCCTATAGAAGGCCAACATTAATTGCAATTCACAAAGTAATGAGGAATCAACAATTAATTCAGTTAACAGCAATGATAAGAACATCCTTGTAGAAAGGGGAAATTGGTATTAAATAGAAGAACTGTTTTCTTACATTAATTTTGTAAATTGGTTACTAATTCGCCCAAAGTCTCAAATTAGAGGATACCACAATAATATGACCGTTCAATAAATGGACGAGTTGATACATCCCAATAAAAATATATGAATCAAAAGTCTACCCCTTCTACACAACACCACGGGGGTCAGTGCTTCACTGATGTGATCTGACAGCCCTCATGCCATCTCCAGGGTATGTTACCATTGGGCTGTGCCCCTGCACCCCCTACCCTCACCCCACGTAAAAGATGGTGCCCGGAGGGAGGCCATCCAGGGTGTCCAGAGTATATACAGTCCATTGCCTTAATGCATCAGCCAATGCACCAACCCTTCAAGATGCATCACTAGTCCTGGGCTACTGGAGTGTGAAGGCATCCATTCAAGTCTTTACGTTGACGGTATGAACCAGTCGGCCCTGGAAGAGAAAGGGATCAGTATTCTCTGTATTGGTAGACACGAAGGTCCCTATAGTATGGTGTTAGGTTTTTGTCCACATAGTAGGGGAGCGGGTGATCTAAGTGTCTGGTAACATGCTGTTCAGCAATTGAGGTGTTGGGTTGTGGGCAGCTAGAATGAACAGACTGCATATAAAAGAGACTTCAATGTACAAGACCTCTGTTTCTATTCTACATCGTGTAGTTGGGCAATGTTGCCAGCCATAATGGTCTATGTTTTTGTACACTGTTGCACGCCATAATGGACTGTCTTTTATTCCTGGATATGTCTGATTAGAGTTCCCCATGCTAGTCTGGGGTGTTTTCTCTCATTTTCCTAAACCTTAATGGACCAGATTAAATGCCTCACTGTTCATGTTAATTTGTCAATATGGTACCCCAGCGTAGTGGTTCAGAGTTGGGAGTGTATCAACACCTGGATGATGCAGTCATGCAGCCAGGACTGCAATATTGCATCATGACGACAAAAGGGCATAAAATATGAAAGTGCAACCTGATGGCCTCCATTGTATGTATACCTTCTGTCTGAAATCAATGAAACCCAACATACAAGTCAGGCCCATGTTACAATATATATGCATTGGGTACATTGGCACAGGTTGTGAAGAAATGGGTGAATCTATAGTAATACGCAGACTTTTTATATGATAAACCAATGCTTCTATTTTCTATTCTCATTTCATCGTTATAGCAATGAGAACAAAGATGTTTGATATTTTTATAGAATATTAACTAATATATCTTATCCTTCCAACTAAATGTAGTCTTGCCTTTTCTTTGTTTCCAGGTGAGTTGACAGTTTCTGTTTTTCAAAGGAGTTCAGACGTCCACGATAATAAGTAAGTGCGGTCCTTAACGCATTATATATAAATGGGTTTTATTGGGGCTCATTAATTCTGATATTATCAAAGCCAATTTACACAATAGTCAATACCCCCCCCCCACACACATGATTAAGTCCTCCCAATAAGAGGGGGATATAATATATTGCAGTCTAATCCCATCGTATAATGTAGTACAGAGTAATCAGTATATATATATATATATATATATATATATATATATATATATATATATATATATATATATATATATATATATATACACACACGTTAGATGACGCTATAAAGTAACACCCCATATATCAATTTACCTTCTATACGTGTTGCTGCTAAACCACCTCTATCCATCCCCCTGGTGAGAGATATCACTTTAACATCTTCTTTCTAGATTAAAAAGAAAGAAAACATAGACATAGCGGTGTGTCGGGCTTCAGGACATGTTTTATGCTTTATGTCTCCACCCGGCTAAAATGTACTGGCCCATGGGCTAGTAAATCCTGCTGTAATGGCAAGGACTGATGCCACCCAGCCTGCAGTGTCCTAGAGGCAATAACCAGAGAGGTTTCGCCTGTATATCAGCCATGCCACATGGAGAAAGTGTAAGGGAATGTGTGTGAAAGGTTTAAGAGGATGTACATTTACTTTTTTCTAAAGTAAATAGTTTATAGAGGTAGAAACCTGAGGGGAGCCGATATACACATCTTTATTGGAACTCACATGTGATAGTTGAAATTACTATAATTATAAATCAAGACATTGTCACTAAGAATAAGACTTTGATAATACTGATGCTCTATTTTCACAGGATTGGTGTTGAACCATACATTTCTTCATATTTCTACCTAACTCGGTTGAAAAGAAACCAGGCCAAATATACAGTAACTCCCACAGTTACCTGCCTTTATTAACACCAGTACCATTGAGGACTGCATGATGCATCAAGGGTAGGGTGCTTTAATGCACTGTGCATCCCCTAATGGGTTAGGCATGTTCCATACTGACCCCCGCTTCCATATAGCAATATAAAAATGAATGTCTGTATCTCAATCACTAAGCAAACAACACCCTCTCAAATCCCCGCAGAGCGCCTATATACGAAATGAATTTCATTTTGATTGAACAATGGAAACTGCAATTGAGAAGGGGTTCCAGCCAGACTGGATTTGTCGGCTTCCATGGACTGATTTCATATGGGAATTCCAGAGTGCAATGTAAAGAGCATCATATTTTACATACAGAATGCTGGATACCTTTCCCAATTCCCACAGTTTATCCAGGTAAGCCCCTTGACCATAGTCATAGAGGCTGTATTCACTCTTATATTAAAGAGGCTTTTCTAAAAGGGCAAAATAAGGTAGTCTCCACTAATGTCATCCTATAGTAGTATTATGGGGACAGGACCCTCTATTTCATGTCTTTGTGTGTTGTCATAAAAGGATACTGTAGGGCTCATCCTTCATAGAGAATGTTGGCTGGTAGTGAAAGCTCTGAAAATCACTTTGAAAATTACTTTAAAGGATGAACTCTGTGGGGATAAAATGTGTTGTGTATGCACTATGGGAGCCTGCAGTGTGCAGTTTTAAAAATGGAGTACATTTCTAAAGATTTCACAAGAGGATGTTGGAAACAACCATCCTAGATCAGACAACTATAGAATGCATCCCCTGGTTATCCATAATACATGTAGTCTGTTTGATGGTTCATACCTTATGCTTCGGGCATAAACCGATCGTTATAAAGTGCCCAGTAATCTATATATCTCAATATCCTCTTTGCAACTGCTCGGCCTGGGCATTTAAAGCAAAATGGTGGCCATGGGTGGCCACTGCTTGAACACACACCCTGTCTATTTAAAGCCAGAGTGCCGGTCCTCGTTCAGCTATGACATTTACTGGAGGGCAGCAAGCGTTTTGCCTTTAAAGAAATGTGTCAGTGTGCAGGTCGCCAGTGTACGTCCACACTCTCTGTATGAATCAGCTCAGCAGCTGGACGTTACACATAGAGAGGGTGGGAGTATGTATACACAGGCGACCTGTAGGGTGCAGGGGGCTGTGGGAAGCTTTCTGAAAAGCGAAGGGCCGGGGAACCAGCCCTTCTCCTCTCTGCAGCAATGATCTATGAAAGCACGTGTACTGGCTGCCTGTGAGGCTAGCTGCAGGCACCTCTATTGTAGTACTGTATGATGGGCATTTTGCAGACAGTTGGTGGATGTGATGCTTGGAAAGGGGCGTGGTGAAAGGGGATGGTTGCTAGAGGGAGTAGTATATAGAGAAAGTTACCTGTGTGTAGTGACAAACTTCGGAATACGATTCAGAGATGCCACTTTTCTTACATTTGTAGGAATGCCTACTTTTTGGCTTGAAGTTCTTTATCGAGTTGTATGTTAATTTCCTACATAAACTGACCAAGATTGTCAGATTTCCTACTTTTGGTCGACGACTGAGTGGCATCTCTGAATTTATGCCATTATACGATATCTCCCACGGGCTGATTAGATAACTAAAGAAATATTTGATTTAGGTGGCTAAATGGATGATTCTACAGGTGAAGTGTTAGTTATCACTGGCTCCCTCTACCCAGAAAATTTAGAACAGGTTCAGTCCCCTCAACACCTGTTTGTGTAGATCTACTAAAGTGCTAGTAGTATATAACAATTGGAGTTTGTGTCTGGCGTTGGCCCCAGTAGTACGTTTTCCAAAGTGGAAATAACGAATGTTTGGTTAATAGTAGACATCTTTCTCGGCGGCGTCTAGCCAGATTTATGACCAATTAGGAATCAGACAACCAATGTCCAAAATTACTTTAATTTAAGCCCCGATCTAGGCCAATCTTTATACCTGAAATGAAGTGGAAATGCGACTCTGTCACATAAGTTATACTAAACAGTTTCAAATTACAATACACATCTAAAAGTTCTGGATATTAATGCCTTATTAGGACTGTAGTACAAGTATGCACATACACAGCCAAAAATAATTTTCTCATTTCAAGAAAATAAGAAAATTAAACTCGCCTGGCGGACAAATGACTAGTTTCAAAATATTATTTCCCCTTAAAACTAGCCGTTTGTCCGCCATGCGAGTTAATTGACCTTCGTTTCTCGATATAAGAAAATTATTTTTGGCTGTGCACGATTTCAACGAGGATAAAACCTAAAGTAAAAATATGGGATTGAATTGGATAAATATTGGAAATCGCTTCTATACGGAATGTCACTGTCTGATTGTCTCGGAACCAGCACAAAAAGACACCATAGTGTGTGTCCCACCTATTCCTGCTATTACCGGTCACCCTGGAGCACCATTCCACCCCCAGCTGTAGTTATGAGGCCCCAGGGTCTGGAGGAGCATGATTAGTCACTGACAGGAGGTCACCAGCTCCCCACACACACCACGTCTGCAATTTTTAACACCAGCGTCCCTCCTGGTGACCATTACTGCAGTTGCTATTACCCCCCCCCCATACACACACCCTTTTACAGCCCCACTACTACTAATAGGTCTGTGTCCTCACTCACTACTCGTGGTCTCACTATTTTTTGCCGCTACATGATGCTTTCGTATGTTTTTTTTTCATTTTTCCCTTTTTCACCTTTTAATTCATTTTACATTTAAAATGCATACCTTTCTAGGGGGATGTTTCTCTTTATGCAATCCTAAGTCATTCTGTTTTATCAATTTCCTATCGCTACGTAATATTGGAATTTGTCCATAATTATTCGGCTGTGTCCTTTCACTCGCGTAACCTGTTTCTGCCCCCCTCCCCCACAAGAACATTGCTTGCCTGCCTGCCTGCCTGCCTGCCTATTCCCCTGCCAACCTA
This sequence comes from Harmothoe impar, assembly GCA_947462335.1. NCBI lineage: Eukaryota > Metazoa > Annelida > Polychaeta > Phyllodocida > Polynoidae > Harmothoe > Harmothoe impar. The sequence continues at coordinate 56,948,397 of OX381713.1, read as the reverse complement.
CCTATAACTGCCCTCCAGCCGCCCCCTGCTTGCCTGCCCCTCTCCCCATCCTAGCCATGCGTTAATCCTCTCTAACCTTACTCTGGCCTAACCCACACCGACATCACTCACACCATACCGGACATGGCCCCCCTCCATGTGCCAACCACAGTATTCACTAGTGACCATCCATAAGTCATAAGTGACATGTCGTATTTAGGAGGCATGATGTCTGCAATTTGTCCCCCATCATGTTGGGAATGTATTATCCTCCCCAGTCTCTGCTCTCAATGTGGCACCCTCCGGATCTATTATGAGCATTATCACAATTGATGACTGGATCTGGTGACAATTTCTATGGATGTTCGTGCTGCTAGACTGTAAATATTCGAATAATTCAGATGGAAAGGGGCATGGTCAGAGAATGGCAATAGATTGTAATCGATTGCCATTGTTCATTAATAAATAAATGGGGTTGTTGTTAGGGTATTGCATTTCTGTGTGACAGGACATGATATTGCAGAGAATGATGAAATAGTATGCTGAATGTTTCTTAAATAAGTGGCAGTTTTGTCATAAACCTGGGTTGATGAGATGGCTTGCGTGGATTGTTGGATGAACTTTGGCGAAAGGCAATAAATCCAAGGGTCATTAATGATAACAAATAACACTTCTCCCTTTGAGTACTGACACCATAAGACATGCCCTCCACCATCAGAACTCCGCCCTTATAGAAACAACTCAAGTCATCGAATGATTCTTGACGTTCTAATTCTGCCCAGGGCGACGTTCGACTAACAGAAGCTAACCCCTGGCATACAAACACTCCACTCCCCGAGCTGCTCCTAAAGCTGACCCTCCAATAGGGCAGCCCATGGATGGGGAGAGGTTTAGGTGTAGGGGCAGGGTGGAGGTGCTCCCTCCCCAGGCCTGGGGCCTGCTGACAGTGATGCTGTCACAGCTCTACTAAAGCAATTACGTCGTCAGGGCCACTGTCACCTCCCCAGCACCCCCCGCCAGACACGGTCCTATACCCCAGACTCCACAGATGGGTGCTGTGTGGCTGGGGATGGGGCCAAAAAAGGTTTGATCCAGGTCACCTGACCGACCCTATCAAAATAGGGCCGACCCTGCTTTTCTTATGCAATTTTAAGGAAATTTATATATTTTTACACTTTTTTGGGGGTCAATTTTAGGTTTGAAATTCTTTTGAAAAAATCTTCCCATTTGTACACATTTTTGCTCAATTTTAAGGTATCGTAGAGGGCTGTAAAAAAAGTTAAAAAGCAGAAATCCGACCTACCGACCCTAGCCTTTCTGCCCATGTTACCTGAAACAAACCTTTTTTTATTTGGTCTGGGTGGGGAGGTGGCGGCAAGTCAAGGCTGGGCGTCAGCAGCCATTAGAGAAGGAATCAGCATCCATGAGGTTTGGTCAGGCCGTGTCGCAGTGTGGGTGAAACCCTTATCTATTACATAGATACTGACGACTAGGGTAGATTTACCCCAAGTCGGCCACATACCTCAAGTCTGCCACCTCCCTGGATAAAAAGCAGCATGATGTTAAACCAAGAGTACCAACTAGTCGAATCAATGTTATTCAGCCAGATATACATTCTGTACATATCCATCCAACATCATATTGCTTTTTATCCACCCTGGAGGGAGGTGGCCGACTTGGGGTATGTGGTCGAGTTGAGGTGAATCTACCCTAACTCATGGATGAAATGGGCAAAGATCTCACGGACGCAGAATGAACATTGATTAGCGGTGCTATACCTGCACACACAGAAAAGTGAGAGTCATTGTCGCTAAAACTACCCTCACATGAGGGTCAGGCACTGGCCGACTCTCAGGTGAGGGTAGTTTTAGCGACAATGACTCTCACTTTTCTGAGGGTGTGGGTGCTGTACGGGGGCTTCTTGTTCTAATTACATCTGATCTGTGTCTACTATAAACCCCTAAGCTATACCCAAGAACGCTAGGAATATTTGGTAGAATGATATTGAGTATTTTTGTAAGTCAAAACAGAAGACAAAACTGATGTACATGAAGTACAGACTTTATTATATCATTTCTTGAATACTGAACGTCACTGTCTATATGGTGATGCTCGAAAGCACGCTCATTCTCATGATTACATTCATTTGTACCTACTCGATATGAAGGTGAAATTTAAAATTTAAAATTTATTGTTCTCTACCGAGGGATGGTCAGCCCAATATTAACCACCGAAAAACATGTACTTGAAGTGATTAATAAAAACCTTTAAAATTAAAATTGAAATTGACATTCGGGACCAAAGAAAGGGTTTGTCCTCTCGGGCCAATATATGCCAGCCGATTTTAGAAGTCCAGAGGCCAGCAGTGCAGAGCCAGTTGCCATGAGGTTCTACACTCTAAGAAGAGTGTGTTACGGTTGTTTCCTAGAGCGTACCGGTAGAAGTCCTATAGAAATCAAAGGGCATCAGCATACATGTGCTAGAATGAAGCTGTTAGTAGGACCAGTATTCGTCTATAAAAGAGGCTTGGGCAAATGATGTACACATACTGATAGCGATGCAGCTGCAGTAAAAGCCTAGAAGTACATGCCAGCATGTGTGCGACAAGTGCACTGCCGATACATGCTGCTTTTTTGGCAATATAAAAGCAGCAGCAGAAATAATGTTTTGTAGCACTAATGCACATACTCGTATCTTTTTAATGATTTAGGACCTGCTGCATTATTCTGTCACCTCTTTCTTTTTGTTCTCCGATGATACTGAAAATGGAATGGATTTTATCGGGAAAATATGAGTGTTCACAGACATTATTCTCTGTCTTGAGAAATCAACTTTCTAATCAAATCCAAAAGATATAAGCCACACCCCCTTGAGAAGTTCCCCATGTCAGACCCTCAAAGGCCCTCACAGTTAAAAGCTATAGCTCATACAGAAGGCAGGCATGTTGCTTCAAGTGACAATACTTTTTATAACGACCATTCACATGACTAATGCCTATTTCTACAATTGCAGACGACACCTGTCAAAGGTCGTCTTCTTCAGATTCTTTTTACGTTTGTAGAAGGGCACGTCATAATGTTGTTGTCTACTGAAGGCGTGGGTGGGGCGTTAACTCAGATAACAGGGCTCCATATTCATGATCTACATGACCTTGGCCATGATCTAGATGGCTTTGGCTGTGTGGCCCCAAGCCCCAATAGGCACACTGGTTCATCAAGGCTGGCTATCCTACTCCCTGCCCTGCTGTGGCGGACATAAAGCATATCACGTGTCTCACACTGCGTGTATGCCTAGTGGGATGTACAGAGATACCACTTTTCCTACTTTTGCTGGAAATTCTGTACTAAATTCTGTAGATTTCCTATATTGACCAAAACGGTAAGATTCCTACTTTCTGTTGGCGACTGAGTGGCATCTCTGGATGTAAAATAGCCCTTATCTCTTCCGAGGGCTTGGGGCGGGATTTCTGCTTGACTTCACATCAACACATAGTATCATATTTGGGTAACAATTTCCCCCTGGGTTTTTATATTAAACTCAATTAAATTCTCTATGGAAATTGACCAGAATCATAAGATGTGCTACTTAATGTCCGTCAGGGAGTGACTTAACTAAAGCAAAAATGCTGCGGTAGCTGGCTCAATATTCAGAGGTCTTGATGGGGTCAGATGAGCTAGCTAATACTGTGGGGTTAACCTCTCAAAGAAAGAACAGTGACATTTACAACTTTTCTGGATGTAGCGTCTTATCCATCTCTATCTCTACCCACCTGCTGTGCAGGCCCGTCGCTGGACACTTTCAGTCCTACTTCCTCCCTCCCTTCATTTCCGCACTGGTCAGCAGGGGCCCTTGACATGGTGCTCTGTTACCCTCCCACGCAGACCTACTCCCTGAGTCCTGAAGTAACCTATCATTACTTGAATGGGCTATGACCTATGTCTTCATGATGCATGAATGCAGCCCTGACAGGTAACAGGCTAGTGCTGCACATATAGCGTAATTGTCGAGCAGTGGGGGTTGGTATACACTTGGGTTGGTAAGCACAAATGATGCACCAATGCAGCATCAGCGAGCTACTCAACGAGTATTGGTACATTATTGTGACAAATGTTGCCGTTTAAGCAACATATCTTCCTGAAAGGGCCAGATCTCGGTACCCCTCCAGCGACAGTCGGAGTGGAGCCTGGACAGGTAGTCAGCCCTATATATAGGGGCGCTGCGGGTTTAATGTGTTAAAACACTCACAGGATGGTTCCCAGCATTTAAAGCCGCATGGAAGTAATTTCTGTCAGGTTGAGGGAAGTGTAAGTCGGAAATGAAAGACAGGCTTGTTCTTCTAAAGACTAATTGGAAATACTGTGGGATGTTATAAAAGTCAACCAAGAAAGTTCACGGGAAATAATAAGCGAATGTTCTTCTTTTTAACCCAGATCCAGACATCAGTCTCTTTTATTTTCCTCTCTCCTATTCCAAAGTACAATGTTCAGATATATAAGAATACTTTAATCTTATATTACTGTAGGGTAAACAGATATGGTCAGTAACGTCTTAGTCTGCTTACTGTGTTCCTGTGCCTGGTAAATGTACACAGAGACTCAACTTTCATGCTAACATCGTCTTACACTGTTAGCATTATCATTATAGTATCTGCTTACTTCAGAATGCCCGCGGGTAATAGGGAGAGCAAGATGAGTCTCCCTTCAAGTAAGCATACCAATCGGGACTGAGAATAACCACTGAATACAGCAATATAAAAAAGGCGGTCCGACTCCTCTTTTGCAACTGCAATATCAACAGGAGCAAATATTCAAAATGGATTGTCTTCACCAAAACAAGCCTTACTGAAAAGGCAGTCATTTTTGCTGTTGAACAGCCATGTATTGTCCCTCCATTTCTTTGCTTACTGGTTTTTTTTCTTCGCATCTTGCTGAGTTATTGAATCTGATGTAATTTTCGTATACTCATGCCCACCTTCTACTCGGCAGTATACGGCCGAATCGAAATAGAAAATGTATGCCTTGCTTGTTCACATAAAGCTCATTTAAGTGCTCAGGATGGCCATAGCGGAGAGAGCATAATTATCATGTTCCTCCTTAAGAGTTCCTGTCTCAGTAAGATGAGCATTGGGAATAGGGAACATAATATTATGAATTCATGGCCTGGGTATTCAAGTTTCTTCAGGGATAATTTGATTGTATTAATGTCATGGAATCTTAAAGTTTTTGAAATGATTGATGTGTCCTGTTTGTTAAACGTTTGTGTTTCAAGAAATATAGAAAACTTAGTATCTTGCAAAACAGCTTCATATTTCTCCCATTCACCATTATGCTCAATATGTACTTCCAGTTCCTGTCAAAAATGAAACAATGGGAAAATGATTAGCTTCATATCTTCTATCAGATGATGCATTAGATGAAAGGTCTTTGCCAGCTTTCAACGCGAAATTGGCTTCATATTTCACCACTCTAAGTTTCCATTTCCCTTCTCAGGAAGGAGCGGGGCAGTATAGTATTCAATTATGTGAGGCTTTTCTGGCGGATGAGGGACCAAAGATGGACTCTCGTATCATCAATAACCTTAGCAGATAAGATGAATCTCATTCTAATCACTAAATCTACCCATGGTAGTCATGCAAACTCAGATATAAATGTAGGTTCTTAATGATCCTGTATCAGTAGTGGTCCTCAGGACTTCAGTTAGAACACCTTCAGGGGTTGACTCCTTTCCACATCTTCTCCCTTCACATGCATGCTCAGCCATATCTAAAAGAAACGCTGTAGCCACAAAAGAGCGGCAACAAAAAGAAAGTAGTTTCTTTGAGTATTGAGTTATCCCAAAGCTAATGTCTCCCAGCAGTTGGTGAAGGCCCATCTCCAACCCTTTGCATGACCTCATCAGCTCAGTGACAGTTTGGTTGTCACCATGGTTACCAGACCTGCTCAGCAGAGAAGATCCATGGCGTCACCAGGCTAGGTTACCATGGCAACCCCCATAGCAACTGATGCTTTTGTCAGTGAAAGCCCAGATGAGGGATGTCCTCGGAGGGCCTGTGGGTGTTTTATGCCAATATCTTGTGGCCTTGGCATCAGGGCAGGCTCCTGACAATATCACATGTGTGAGTCTGTAATGGATGGGGATCAAGCTGGTGGTGTTGGTGTTGGCAGGTCAAGGGGAGAGAAAGGATAGCTTGACCTCCATTTGAAACCCAGCAGGTTGACATTGTTGTGGGAGGCAGCTGTACAGTGGAGGAGTCAAGGGTGTGAAGACTCACTGTTAAAGAATTCAGTGAAATGGGGAAAGATCTATATTGCCTGTGTTGTAGCAATCATGATATTGCCAGGCCATGCAATTCAAATATTTAGTTTTAAATAGTCTCTGTGAATCAGAAAATTGAAACAGGTTCCCTTTAATTAAGAAAAAAAGAACATAATATACTGCCCACAATCATGCCTTCATAATGATATCGCTGCTCACCGTGTGGAAACAACCACATTTTCTTATCGCTTCATGAAGAGCAGATGCGACGAGCAAATTACTCCTTTTCTTTACCTCCACAAGGGACGCCACCGGCACTGGCACTGGAGGGGGCTGGGTTACCTGAGGTTAATAGAAGGGGCGGTTGTCCCATCGCCTAGGTAATGTTGCCATGGCAATATTGACTAATATCGGCTAAAGGGCCTGGAGCAGACAATTGAGTGAGCAGCTTGGGGTAGAAGGCTTTTGCTGGTATACGTGCTCCTGGAGAGCAGCTCAGGGCGGGGTGAGCCGCTTCTGAATGCAGGAATGGAAAGTCAAGTCATACCTGAAAGGGGGCTTTGGTGTCGGGGGTGCTGGGGTGTGTTTGGGCACACACAGGGGCACGTGACATGTGTACAGGTGCCATGAGCTGCTCGGAGCTGCTCACTGCTTGTTCTGGTCCCTGTAATATCAAACTGTCATCTTGGGTTGAGCTTCATAAACAGCTGATACGTGCACACCATCACAATGTTAAGCCGGAGAAAATTAGATACACAACATATTGTTTGCGTACCTGTGTCTCATAAAACACAAGTGTATAATACTTGCTTCTGGAGTTTATCATGAGTCATCAATATATCTTATTTTCTAGGCAAAGATGGAGTGAAGAAGATCTAGTAAACTCTTGTGGTGTTATCTTGTCAAAAGGACAAACAGCAAGTAACTGACCATCGTTGCTGTCTACTCCCCCATCGAATATATTACACATTAGGCTATCCAAAGTAGCTATGTAGGAATGAAAAAGAAGTAAATGTATACCATCCCAATTATTGGAGCTTAAAGGCGGCAATGATGGGCCAGGTGCTGGAGGAAGGCATGCCCCTGGTGGCCGGGGTTGATGAGGTGTTGGCTGTCAGAGCACCCAATTACCCCCCTCCATATATAAAGCCATCCCCAGGCCGCCTCCTGGAGGACCCAGGACCATGTAGGCGGTAATGACCGGATCTCATCAGCCTTAATATGGGATCCAGGCAGAGATCTAGGGGGGAGCAGTATCTATGAGCCTGGCCTCTTGTGCTCATAGACGGCTGTGGCCTGCATATCAATGGGGGGGGGGGGGGGGGGTAAGGAATATATTGGCAGGTAGTATCTATACTAATAGAAGCAGGTAGAGTAGCCATACATAGATAACTAGATAACGCTATGATACATTTGTAAATACGATCACTATAGGGCACCTGGCCGTCGACAGCAGCACCTCTTGTGGGAACTTGAGAACCTTGAGTACAGGCCCTTGACCAGCAGGTGGCGGAGCTAACCGGGGGTTATGACGTCACAGGGCAGTACTGAGTCTATAGGTGTCCATCTAGTGGTACCTGCTTGAACTGCCAACCCCCGAATATGGCTGCGCCCATGGCTTAACCCCTAGGAGCCCTATAGTCATGCATGGGGAAGGGTGGGCCTCAATTTGGCATACACCACTTAATAAATGGTTATTCAGACTTGCAGACATGGACTATCTAGGACTATCTATATAAACGCTTATCAAGTGCTCCACGTCTGGGCTATGCACACTGGGAAGGGGCTTGAAAGAATTGCATATCCTACTAATCCTTATGACTAAAATCAATTTACCTGAAATATTGTGTTGCCTTGTAGTCTAAGCTTTACCAACTGGTATAGAATAGCCGTGTTGGAACCATTATGAAACCCCCTGTCTATGTCTCACTACTCCAGGTAAAGTCTTAAGCCCAAGGGGATGGTTCAATTAAATATACAGTGGTAGTTATGATTTCCCCCAAGTACAATTGTGTTTATTGCTTTAAGAATGATGAATCAAGTAATAGGACTGATGCACATTAATAGTAGTGTCCCCAGTCGATAAGGTACGGTGTCCTGACAATACTCTAATATAGTCTTATTAGTTCAGGATTTCACAATTACTTTCCGAACACTTTACAAAACCAGTAATTACCTTAATTGCGACTGACACCAGTCAGGATTGGTTTCGCTGACAAATTTCCTATGGGGTCGTACTATACTGGTACATACTCCAAAACCCATCAATGCATTATTGCCAGTGAACAAAAAAATGTTATACAACGTTTCAGAACGTTCCTCTATGGCTCCTTATGTAGGCCACTGGATAACGTTAAAACCTCAATTTTGACGTAAAATAACGTTTTTTTGTCAACTGGGTTGTCCCTCTAGTAGGTCAGAAACTGTGGCATCGATGAGAAAGTTGAGCATGAAAGAGAGGGTTTTATTCCTCTTTGAAGATGCCCACCAAGAGAGTTGATATAAATCACTCTTCTTATAGGTGAACTCAATTGAGGTTCCATTAGGAATATTGGCAGGGGCTATAAATCTACATGCATTGCGCCCCAGTGAGCGGCCATTTGAAAAATTCCTCAGATTGACCTTCAGCCATTTCGTCCACTCGTTGTCGCCCGGTTGATCAATCTAAGTGGGCCAATCGCTGCCCGCCTTACAGCTCGTTATGGAAGTACGTCCTGTGTGACGCGCCGCCGCCATCTCTTAAATTGGACCTTTTGGAAATGAGTCGGAGCAGATGATTGGCCGGATGCTTTTCGGGATGAAACGGGCGTCGTGATTGGCTGAGAAATGATCTGTCTTTTAGTGCGGCGCTGTGCCTTTGAAGGTTCATGTGTCCGAAGCAGATGGAATTGACCCATGGCCCTGTCCTCTCTTCCCTGTCTTCTTTGTGTGAGTAAGTCTGGGTATATTGACCTGCTCACTGCCATGGCAGCAAGATGCCTTTCCTACTGAGCATACAGCATTGTGTCTATTGTCTTTACAATGAATTTGACTTGCGATACGCCATAGTATCACATACCAAGAATGAAACTGGTTTAAGTACAAATGGAAGATACAAATTGGATGAGTTTCTAAAATAGAGGAATACCCTTTTCTGGTCTGGAACATACCTTTCTTTTCATGTTGTGTGATATCTCAGATAATACATTCTCCTAAATGAACACATTTTTGTACTCTACATTTTAAGCTCAGATGTGAAATAAGTTCCCTTTAGTTCAATGTCCTTTGTAGCTTAGGTACATCACGCTACCGGCCCATCAGTTAGTATTACGGGGTTGATCCCCTATCCACCTCTCTACCCCCCATAGAGGTCACCTCTCTGAAGCCAGTTTGAAACCTTTATGAGACTAATACCACTTTAGGGATGACAAGCCTGACCCCTCGTTGGGATAACCCACACTATTAATTACTTAGGGGCATCTTTAATTTTTCAACTGCAAGTTTTTGGCCAGGTCTTTGCAAATACATACGGCTCACACATTATATATAGAAAGGTCTATATTAAGGAATACTATGGGAACATATACACTGCACTTGGAAGGCCTATACACTACATTCAAGATGCAAGGAATTGGCTGTGTGTTAGGTGTTTAATTCCCTCTGGTGAATACTTTCACATTAAAAGTGTTGATGCCAACAAGTAGAAGTAGATGATGAAGATATAGTACACATTCTGTAACCTCAAGGTCAATTGAAAAACAATTATATTACAAAAGTAGTAGTATTATTAACCGTTATACATGTCATAGAAGATTATACCTGATATTTACAGTGATGACTCTCATCATTCTATAGTTACTGATAGGGGAATTCATTTCAAGGTAATAACGTAAATTGTTGTGATAACTTATATTTTCTGCTCTTATATTAATCATCCATCTTCCTTCTTCATTGCAGGTGAGTCTTCTTTCCCGGGATGAAACTATTGAGAAGTGACAAATTAACCCTTTAAGGCCGGCATATTGCTCTACAAACCATGTCCGTCTATGCTGAAGTACTGACTAACTCGCCAATTTCGCTTGCATGCATCAAGCAGACCCTACACCTGGTGCTTCACCCCCGAAGGGTCTGTATGATGCAGCAATGCATTAGAGCATCATGACGACCTATGCAACAAATAAGCTTTAATGCATCATGCCATCCTTAAAGGGTTAATGAAGTCTCCGCCAAGTAAGTACCGGTAATCCCACTCACGGTGTTGAGAAGCACTGCATAAAATCCCTCCAGGATGCCAACCGTGTCTCCTGAAAGGTTTTCGGTGTTCCTTTCGCATGGATATCATTCGCTTGGAGGGATTTCAACATAACTCAAATAGTTTCAAATGTATGCCTTTGCTAAATAGAGTTCAGCTCACAAGATGGATCTTCCTTCGCTGTATTTGAATGAGATACTGCTCTCCTCTTGGATAAACCTCATCACCAACGCCTATATATATATTGCACTCTTTTATATTTTTGCAAAGACTGTTCCAGTTTTAGTAGTGAATTCCTTGTGTGTTTGACAATGGTCTGCTGAAATGACAATTCTATCCGAATGAAGTCCGATAACATCCACACATTCCAAAATAATCTTACCTACCATTATACCGGCTATGTGCCTAGTATGTCGCATAAACCTGTACAAAAAGCTCAACGCACATCTAATGACAATCCATGAAATTGGCAAACCATGTCAGGACTAGCGGTGCCCAGCAGTACCACCTCCCTGTACCTTTCCCGCCCACAGTAAGAGTAACCTCAGAGATTATACACTGAATCTGATACTAGCACCAGATGCTCCTACCCTTTGGGAGCAGCTCCGAGAAGCTCTGAGCAGCTCACAAGTGTTTTTACCTCCCCTAGTGGAGATATTGCCAGGCAATGGAGCTGCCTGTGGAGACAGAGTACATCTGTGAGTAGAATGTGTGTGGTTGTTCCCACTGAGCAGCATACACATGAGTAGCTCACAGTGAGCAGGTTGTGCTTAGAAACTGTAGGTCTACATCAAAGATACCTACTTATCGATATGAAGGATTTTATCATGTAGCTCTTGCACAGTTGTATGTATACACTGCAGATGCTCTGCCATGATGGAGGTAAAAAGAAAAGAAGCAAAATATATGGAAAGCGTTAGCTCTTAACCCTTTAACTGCTGGCCTTGAAAAATGTAATTTGGGCCTTAACCACCGGCCCTATGCCATGAGAATGTGCAACTGTGCAAGTATGTGCTCCCTGGGATAGTGGCTAATGAGCAAAATAAGTTGTATTAGAGACATAATTTACACCTTTCTGACAAGGGGATGGAGTACTCATGTTAAATCTTTTTGGATTGATTCAAAATTTCTCACTATTTGTTTCATAGCAGGAGCTGCAATTAAGTGGTATTGCTCTCATAGGGCAGCACTATTGCTGCCCTATGGCAGCAGCGGTTTTTCAAGGGTATTTTGTATGCTGCCCAGAGGCAGCAGAGGCCCTTAAAGGGTTAATGCTGCTGTATACATTATGCATTTGCTCTGACTCACTTAGTACAAGGAATCCCACCATATTATTTCTGTTTATTTTGCCTGAATATTATATTTATGTAATAAACACAACTAGAACGACATAGCTTTTTTTTAATGGTTTTTATTTTACCATATCTAATTATAATGATCACAACCTTTCAGCAGGGTAGTCTTCATCAGGTGATTTTTCCTGAATAATAGTACGTTGTAATAGCTATAGTAAATAAAAGTAATTAAATGTAAGAAAATACGCACAGAGTCAGAAATGAAAATCCACGGTTTTCCATGGAGTGTAGTGTAGCTCCTCAGGAGCAATGCACCAAGGAATCAGATGTCACTATGCACCTGTTAATGGCGGCCGTTTTGATCTTGCTGTTATTTTGAATTGTTTTTTGGCAGTGTGTCTGGTGTAAGAGGATATAGCGGCTCCTACCTGTACGGGTATCTCACCTCTAGCCCTTCAAGGACAGCATCGTGCTTTAATACACTGTACCCTGCTGAACTCACCAGTGCTATTTTCATGTTGCATGCCGACCCGATGGGTTTGATACACTTTCAAAAGGGCTGGCATGATGCACCAATGTAGCAGTGGTTAGTTACTTGCTGGTGATGCATTGGTGCATCTAGACAACAAATAAACGTGGATCTTGGGACATCAATCGGTCGTTAAAAGACGAAAAACCCTTTGAATTTAGGATGCTCTCTAACAGGTAGGCGTGTGGTTGCTAGGTGTGCAGAGGTGCTGTGTTCTCCAAAGGGACAGGTATAAAAGGGGTTAGGTACAGGTAACCATGGTAACCTCTAGACGCCCCTGTGGTGGATGGTTCTAATACTAGGTGCTGCTCCTGTACGCACATCCCCAGGTGATAAAGGGAAAGCAAAGGTGTGATATCTTATACAGGTATGCACTGAGCACTGTCTACCTAGGGCCCAGGGACCTAGGGCTGTTTCTAGAATAAAGTAGTACATGCGTCTGCATTGTATCGAGGCATTGGTTTGATTATTTTACAACTGCTTATTCTTGTGAAATCTGCTATTAACGTATTTCTAACTTGTAAATACATAATATGCAAATATGGGAGAATTATAATTAAAATAACAGAGTTAGAAAGAAATCACCTAGACTATATTGACGGGAGATAAGATGGTATTTCACGGACCAGCAGTTGGTATTGATATTGTAATGATTAACAGCAAACCCTGTGTTGACTATCAATAAAGGAACTACACATTATCTCCTCAATACTAGTCTCAGTGAGGACTATTCAGTATAGACTGTCTATAGGATAAATCAATAGGGGCATTTGTTTGGTAAGAGATAATTGTATGGCGTTGTCTTGGATCTTTCTGGCATAGGATGAATGCATCTGAGATAGCACACGTGGGACCACCCCGCTGTCTGTCTACACAGAGAGTAATATACTGACTATGGTGTAAGGAGGGGCATACGCCTTAGAGCATACATAGTCCCCTCAATTTTGGAAAAGAAAAAGAATTCTGATTCTAGTGAAACCCACCCTGCAGCTCTTTCAACTTCAGCTAATATTACCTTGATCTCAGTGTACCACAGGGAAACCCCCATTTCAGCAATTTCTAATCAGTTTAGTTTAGATCAATTTCTCAAGATATTATATTCAAAAACTATTTTTCACTAGTGATTAAGATCAGCGTCCAGTCCTGTGCAGTGCTGTTGCCATGACAACCTAATGCCATTCCCCCTGCATACACACCCCTTATCCCTAATCCCCATTGTCCTTGTCACGAGGCTAGCCTGACCCCAAATGACCTCCTTTCACAGTTCTACATTATTCTTTCTTGTCTGATATCTCGTCTTAAAGAGCACTACCCACTGGGACATTATCAGACTATTGTACCGGTTAAGGATACAGCTGGTGACATGCTTTCTCTAATTCTAAAAGTATTAATACCTCTCTGACCGTCAAACAGCTTGAGAGAGTGCATAGCTTACCTTTACCAATAATGTCGCTTTATCCATTATAAGGACTGTCTTATCTATTTTACCTCGCAGATACGCTACCATTATGATTGCAAAATGGTGTAAGTAATTTAGGGGGATCCACAGCCTGGAACATAGGAACATTTCCCTATACTACTCATACAGTCGTATATTATTATGGGCTGTAGGTGTAAGTAGTATAAGGAAATGGCACGATGTATCAGTAGTTTCAATGACAGGAATGATTATGGGGTTGTTGATTATTACAACAGCGGATTTTTGCATACATAGACACCCACAAGGCTCCACATAGTTTAGACCCCTCCCGCTATTGTTAAATAATAATTACCCCTCAATTAGTACCAATGATATATCCAGCTCTGCTAAGAGAAGGCACTCACAATGTGCTTTAATAATAATCACAATAGAAATGATGCCAAATAGCAACTGTCTTTAAAGATAGTTTGAAATTTCCATTTAAATCACCTATTTTTTAATCTAAATCTTAACTGTAGTCCAAACTAACCACTCGACCACCTGTCCCAAACTAAAGAGTGTAGGCGACTCCTGAGACCCAGAGAAAGTATTGGGTCCCTCCAGAATGTGACGTGGCGTGTGGGAGGCCATGTTTTAACCCAGTGCCCAGGTGGTGACTGGGGGCTGAGGGTTCCTCCAGGGTGTAGCAGCTTAAACCCTACGGTGTCTTTACCCTCACGCTGAGCTGCTCCTGGCCCTTCACACGTGATGGCTGCACAGAGAAAAGAAGTAAAATCACTCTGACTTCCGACTTGATCACTGAGGTAACTCCCTCCAGCTAGTAGTAGTTGTAGGTAGCCTCCAGGACTCCCTTAAGTGACTCCCTAACATTAGCAGAACTTTATAATAACTCTATGATGACTCCTATTCTAAGACTCCCTGATGATTGGGAGTCACTTTAGAGTTGTTGGGAGAGCTACCTCAGTGATTGATTCCGGACTCCCATTTGGGAGTGACTGTGATTATTACTGGACATCGATTCTCTGTCTCTTTGTAGCTCTATAGTGATCGATGCCCAGTTTTATACTTCAGACCAGTGGCTCATTTTGGCTGTTTTTTGCCTCACAGATTGCTCCTAGCGCAAAATCCTGACTAGGTGTCAATGTATTCTCTATGCCAATGTGTAATATGAGGGTAGAAAACAGTGGAACCTCAGTTAGAAAAAATCCTACTGAACAGTTTTTGAGAAAATTAGGGTTTTGTTGCCTTTTTTTGCTGTTTTTAGTACATTTCCTACATAACCCGTGAACGTCAGCATTTCTCAATTTTCATGTATTTAGAATTAGAATTTGACATTTTTTTATTCGCAGTAGGATTCCTGAATACCGAGCCATTCCACACAGGGTGTTATTTTGAAAAAATATAAATCATTTGATAGTGTATTTGGTCTCCGAAATAGAGGGAGTTTGGTCATAGTTTAATTGATTGTTGACAATCCACTCAAGGGCTATTAGGTTCAGTTCAGTGCAAGTTGCAAAACAAGTGACTTGCAGTTTTCAACTTGACCTCATGTCCACTATGTAGGTCTTCACTATGCATGGGTCTATCCAGAGTCCATCAATGGGATCACGCATGGAGGCAGATTCCGCAGCTTTTGGCGAGAAAAATGTTCAAAATCGCAAAGAAGTGAAATTCGCCTAAAAACCCCCTATTTGGCGAGAAAAAAGTTCAAAATCGCAAAAAAATGAAATTTGCCTAAAAACACCTGTTTTGGCGAGAAAAAAGTTCAAAATCGCAAAAAAGTGAAATTTGCCTAAAAACACCCTATTTGGCGAGAAAAAAGTTCAAAATCGCAAAAAAAGTGAAATTTGCCTAAAAACACCCTATTTGGCGAGAAAAAAGTTCAAAATTGCAAAATAGTGAAATTTGCTCAAAAAAACCCTATTTAGCGAGAAAAAAGTTCAAAATCGCAAAAAAGTGAAATTTGCTTAAAAAAACCCTATTTGGCGAGAAAAAAGTTCAAAATCGCAAAAAAGTAAAATTTGCCCAAAAACACCTGAATTGGCGAGAAAAAAGTTCAAAATGGCAAAAAAGTTAAATTTGCCTAAAAACACCTGATTTGGCGAGAAAAAAGTTCAAAATCTCAAAAAGTGAAATTTGCCTTAAAAAAACCTATTTGGCGCGAAAAAAGTTCAAAATCACAAAGAAAAGGAAATTTGCCTGAAAAAACCCTATTTGGCGAGAAAAAAAGATCAAAATCGCAAAATAGGGAAATTTCCCTAAAAACACCCTATGACTGTAGCATGAATGCAGACACTCATGGACACAGACTCACTTACAACCACACAGACATACACATAGGCATGAACATGGCCTTCTCCTTCATATAGCAACCTATGTATTTCTACTTTGATGAGACTGAATATAGCTTTCTGTTAGAAGGACTCTGATACATGGATGTCGATGTCCAGTTTTAGATATATACCGATATAGTGCATTGGAGTGCTATAATGTTGGACTGCTGTATATTATTTCTTTTCTCTGTGTAGGTTGTGAGCTGATAGATTGTAGGTGACTCTAAGTTGTTTGCTATAATATAATATAATATAGTATTCAGTAGTGTAGAGGGTATGGGCATCAAGTATATAGACATACGTGCTACACACACAGTGTCTGGCTTTCAGGTGAGAGTGCTTTTGGCGACAATGACGTCCACTTTTCTAAGTGTGTATATAGACATTGAGAGTATTAAAACATGTTTGCGGCAATATTATAGGGAGAAGACATGGATATTGAGAAGATATTGCCTGTGATATTAGTAATTTACTAGACGTAAATCAGAGATAGTGACAAGTCCATTGACTGTGAGAAATCATTGACTGTGAGAGGTCATTGCTTTTGAGGAATCATTGACTGTGAGATGTCGGGGGTAAGGCATCATCAGAGCATCATCAGGAATGGATCAAAGTCATTGACTGAGATGTTATCACCCGTTAGAAGTCATTGCATTGGAGAATAAGTTTAAATCTATGGAGTCTAAGAAGTCATTGATTGTCCTATCGGCATTGCCTATACACTGCTATAGTTACCTTTAATATATTCAGTGAGAGGATTCTACCTGAATAATGACTAATCTTACTCCTTTTAATCAGCATTATCCAACAAAAGCAAAAAAAAACCTGTTGTCTCCATTGTCATGAAGCACGTGTCAGGTACTGACGTCTCCTGCTAACAATGGTGATTCTACCCAAAACAGGAGACTTTAAAGCCTCCTTTTTATCTCTCAGTCACCGACCTGTCAATTATTCACTATTATTTATCCCCTCATCAGCTCTTGATGATGGCCATACAGGGGATTGTTCTGTGTTTTTATGTGAGAGGGGAAATACTGCTTTCTCCTCTACATGTTTTTCTCTTTTGCTCCATGTCGTGTTATCCTTCCTTGAGCATCAAAAGCTGCTTTGTCATTCTCTCGCCCACCTTCATTTCTATCTCTCTGTCAAATCATTTTGCAGCTATTATCCCTTTAACCTCTGTTTGTTCTTCCTTCTACTCCCTCCCTCGATCTTTCATATTTTTGCTATGTTGCTCATTCATTCATTCACCTGCTCCTCGATATGTGTATCCAACTGTGTTGTGGAGACCTTCATAATGGGGCATGAAGGAGTAAAATAACGGGAGTCTTTTTAAAACCAATGAGCTTACCAGAGTTGTATAAGGCGACAAAACTTAAAGGGTCAAACGGTGGACTGCTGTGATCATCACTAATCTAGCTGTATTAGCGAATGTATCGGCAGCTGCTGCCCACATATGTACGGGTCCGGGCCTTCAGTTTTGTAGTTTGCCTTGTGATCTCTCCTCACTAAACCACTTTATATCAAAGGCCATGGTTTGTCTGGTCCTGACTACTATGGCACTAGCCCATGTATGTAGGACCAGGCAAATAAAAGAACACATGCCATCCTTCGAAACGAGTAGGGGACGTGCCTTGGTGGTGGTTTTCTCCCTCACCTCATAGATAAGATCACTCATCTCACTCGTTAACTTGAGACATTCCCATGAGGTAGTATGTCCTAATGGGCACAGACCATTAAATCAAGATTGACAAAATTAATGAGTGTCATAGTTAATATGTACGGTTATGTCCTTCCTTACACAAATCCCTCCTTTTAGCCTTCCTTCCAGCCCCCTTTTAGCCTTTCTTCCAGCCCCTTCCTCCCTTCTCCACCTGCCCTTCTATCGCTCCAATGTTTAATTATCTTGCGCTTCCCTCTTATCAAATCCTGTTATTCATTTGAGGCACCACCCTTTTTCACCTGGAAGCTTTTAAGGGAGTTCTTCACACGACCAGCTCTCGTGCAAAGCAGCAATACCCTCGTGGGAAATTAAAATGTGAAAGGTTGGGGGGTGGGGAGTGTTTTAACTGGCAGGGGATGCGCCCAGTATAGCTTAGTCCTGTGTAAGGGTGTTTGCATGTTCGGTGGGAATATTTAAATGGATACCACAGTTCATATTTTACATCCGTAGACTAAGACTTTGCAGTGCCCTGCTAAAAACATAATGATCTTCATATACTATACATGACTATGATATTATATAGCGATAATTCGGTTTTCCCAATATGGGCAGCCATGTTTGTTCTGTTCACGGAATTTCTCGTGAGATTCACCTGGTTACCATACTCCAATGCACCATGATATGCCAGGAACCAGCTACAGCATTCCGTGGACAGAACCAAGATCTCAAGAGAGCTGCTAGTGTCAGCTTGCACCTGCTGTTCCTAGGAACAAGTTCCCGCCCGTTTTATCGTTATAGGATTACAGTTAATACCTAAGATGTGACTAGTATGAATGTCTTTCCAGTGTGTCTGTCCAGCTGGCCCTCATACAGAAAAAGAGGCAATACATATCGAATAAATAATACAGAATAAAAAGCTTGGACTTTGGAATCCTAAAGTCATTGAAAAATATTAATATTTGCTTTTCCACTCTCAGAGCCAATTAAAGAAAACGGATCGAATAATCGGATTGATAATCAAGTTTTAATACAAGCCCAGCTTCGAACCTGTCGTGATCCATGGCCGTGTCGTCTAATTGACCAATTTATGATCAATCGAGTTTGGTATTGTTAATAAAACGCACCTATCTGTAATTTAAAGGGTCCTAGCCATAAGTTAAGGCACACCCTCATGAAATATTAGTTCCAGAATAGATTATTGCCTCAAGAAACTTCGATATGTGATAGATTAATTGCGCCTTTCACCTATGCTGAGCGGTATCGGTTTGAGTGCGAGCAGTGAATTGGAAACTTCAAGGTCAGTCAAGCGAAGAGGGCGAGAGGGGGATATTGCTAAAAATCAATTCAAACAAATTGTGCCTATAGATTTCCAGCCTGCGGGCCCACAAATAAACCTTCAATATGGCAGAGAATATTTACCTCGTCCGTCACTGTGTAAATGAAGCCGGCAGTCATTCATGAGAAATGTTCCCCTTTGGCTAACACAAGTGATGAATAGGGTAGGAAAGATTGACCAAGGAAAAATAGGTTTTCTGCTGAGTGGTGAATTAATCCACTGGAGAAGGCCCATAAAACAGGTGTTATGAGCAAGTAATATTTTGTGCAAGGGAGGTTGTTGATCTCACGGAAAGGCACAATAGGTATCCTGCAATCGAAAATGATCAATAGTTTTCTGAATGGGAAATGTCGATAAGATTGGAAACCACAGAAGTAAAATTAGATTATATGAAATCAGATTATATCAAGTTTTATCAAGTTTACAATCATGATAGGATATAACAATGACCCAGTATCATCACTGTACTAAATTATCATTGGCAACAATATCATAATATTATATGCCATAAATGATCAATGTCTTACTATCAAGTCCCAAGTGAATACACCCCCAGGAAGGCCTCCCACACACAAGCTAACATTACCATATATATGGCAGTACCCCCCATCACCTTAAGCCCCAGAACAAGCCATCAGGGTCATATAACCCCTTCTTTGTACCCTAGAAGGCTTTTGGGGGAAAGCACCAGGGAGTCAGGGCAATGGGAGGGAGGATGTCGTTCCCCCTACTAAAGCACTGACCCAGGAGACTCGAGTACCCCTGATCGATCCCCGTACCCTCCTCCAGGGTCTTTGCTGATCCTGGCCGGATCCAACCCGGATCCATCCAGGATTGATGCGGCACTTGTAAATCAGCTTTTATCACAAACGGTGTGTTCCTTTTCCAGCCCTTTGCCTCAACGCTCCCCCATGCACCTTTCTGTACGTAAGGACAGCATGATGCCTCACAGTTCTGGAGTAATATATCTCCTGGAGTATTATATCAACCATATAGGGTCAATATGAGGCCTTCATGTCTACAGCACTGACGAGTTACCAGGCATATTGCCTGCATGGTTAAATCACTATTCTAACCTTAAAGGGTTACTGCCTGACTAGGTCCCAACCCACCCCACCCTCCAGACCATTCCCAGTCCCTCCCACCATCCTGCCGGTCCTCCACCAACCCTAAACCCCCACTTCCAACACATAGAACTGCCTCCCCCAACCATTTCCCCACAGCCCACTGGTCATTGATGGTATTTCCAGGTCCTTCCCTCCAAGCCCCCCTCCCCCATTCCCTCCACTCCAGCCTCCACGGCCCTCTTAGACTAATTGATTTTGTAATAGTCCAACGCGCCACTCAGCGGCAAATATCTGCATTGATGGTCACGCATTCCCCCGAGTGCGACGTCTCCTATAGAGTTGATCGACCTTGTTAAAAAATGGGAGCAGTTTTCTATTCTCTTTTCTTTACCGCCCAGTTTTGGGACTATCGGTTTTAGTTGTGTTATGTTTGCATCGTGTGTGCAAGAATTCTTAATTGTTTTTCTTCCCAATTTTTTTAAAGGAATTTAATCAAATAAGCACTTTGCATTCTAAGTCGGCCAACAGGATTGCTCAGCAATGGAAAATACCAGCCTCACCAAGTTGTTGAATTAACTTTTTTCTTGAGAGTAATACATGTTGCTGTGTCCCAATTGCAGAATTTAGCCGCTTAATGTTGAAAAAATGCCCGCGACTAATTGGTATTAAATTATAAGTGGGAGGGGCCAGTTCTCAATAATTGATGTAGGCTAATGATGAGTAAAACGCACGTATCTGTTTTACCCTATTTCTCTCTGGTCATTATTATGTCTTTACAATTGGGAATGCACGTAATTATTAGTTAGATATCTTAAGTATAAACAGCACTAATTTCAGAGATACTTGAAAATCGAATACATGTACTACCTAATACAGCTGATCCCAAGTCTATATTCAACACACACACAAATCGACGTCAAGTAAAACATTCAAATAATTGAGCAGTTTACATATAAAAGCCCTTTGTCACCTGATCTGTCATTGTCAATGAATGCCATATGGACACCTATCTGCTCGGCTCGGTCCCAGTATACCATTAGATGCCTCAAGGCATGAGACTGTTAGTTCCTCTTAGAAATGTTTACTAACATTTTTGTAAAATTGACCCTAAATGTATTGATAGTAATACATACCCTATGGAGCTTCTGGTGGTTCTAAGAAGGGCTACGTGGTGCTAGTACCAGTATGTACGTTAAATCATTGAATAGAATTCTCCCTACAGGCTATGCTTGAGAACCCTTTAAGGGTTGTGCACTGTATTCATGTGTCTTCCTTTTGTCGTCACTTGTAGCCTCGCTAGGGCTACATTCATCAGAAATGCCAGTTTTCCTACTTTTGCAGGAATTCCTACATTTTTGCTGGAATTTCTCTGTTGAATTGAACTAATTTCCTACAGAAAGTTGACCAAAATCTCAGGATTCCCTACTTTTTGTCAACAAGGGAGTGGCATATCTGACTCATGTAATAACTGCAGGGCTGAAACTGAGGGGTCAGCATGATACATGAATGTAGCTGTGGCTCCATGCATCATGACGGCATAGCATCTGCGGACCTTCACTGCTTCAGGGAGTGGTCATTTTTTAACAATAGGGGAGTCGGTGAATTTTTGTGTAAGCAGGTCAAAGATTTCTTGGTCCATGCCAAGGGAGGAGTCAACCTTTTTTGGCCCCCCCCCCCTCCCATTAGGCAAGTTGACAATGAGCGCAGCCGACCCCTTTGAGCTATAGTAACCCGCTGGCTTTTTCGCTAAAAAGGGGTGCAGTTTTTTGTCCCCCTCCCTTCAAGGGGTCCAAATTCTTTTGCCCCTACTCCCTGTTGCTAACAGATGACCACTCCCTAAAGGGATAAGAATAAACCAGCTGCATCAGTACAAGACCACCCAGAAGCAGCATGTAAGCGAATCAACCACCTCAAACTAAACCATTTATATCTAAAGCTGGCTTAAATGGAAGTAGAGAACTCACCCCCTGCCAACTTTCTGTTTATCTGCCTAAATTAGCTTGACTGGGACAGTTTTAGCCACTTCCCCCAAGGCTAGAATCAATACGACCCTATCAGGCTTAATGCTCGAGCAGCTCTGGCACTCAGTGACGTCACGAGTATCAGCTCACCATACGGACAATCTGACCCTTAGGCCCTGAGTCCTTACAGTTGATTGTTCCTAAATCCAATTTTGATTTTCGCATTGCATGTCATTCACTTAGTTTATTTTCGCAGAGTCTGAGTTAAATAAAGCTAGGACCGAGTAAAGTTTTTCACATCAGATTCCATATTGTACCAAACTTTGAAAGCAATAAAATAAACAGAAAGTACACCAGAACAGCTATAGATAATACATATTAGGCCAAATTAAAAAAGAGTTTTGTTTCATGTAACATGGGAAGAAACTCGAGGATCGGTAGCTCGGATTTTTTTAAAAACTTTTTTTTACTTCCCCTCTAAAATTGACCCAGAAAAGTGTAAAAATGGGGAGATTCTTTTCCCAACCTAAACCTAAAATTGACCCCAAAAACGTAAAGAAATACAAAAAAAAAATCAAAATTGCATGAAATAACGTAGGGTCGGCCCTGTTTAGATGGGGTCGGTCAGGTGACCTGAAACAAACCTCTTTTTTTTGGCCTTATCAAATAGGCATGCTAACAAAGTATGAATAGAATTGAACAAACTTTCTATAGATTCAAAGCAAAATACTTGGGCAATATAATGTTACATCATATATAAACAAGACGCTGTCTTCTACCTGCAACAGAAGCAACCCGAGGTCGGCTGCATCAATATATCACAAGTGTCAATGCCCAGACAGGCTAGCACCATTTTCCTTCCGAGAAAAATAAGAATATAATATAAAAAGCCATCAAGGCTGGTCTCCTACCCCCTAAACCCTCCCAGACGGCCACTCTGCAGGCCCTAACCGGGTCAGCACAGGGCCCCAGTGTAGAGGGTTTCCCATCAGGGAGGACCCTTAATTAGAGAGTGGCTGCACTTAATTAATGAGCTGCTCCCCCTTGAGGGAGCCTGGAGCTGCTCACGACACCCATCTCCATATATCAGAGCTGGGGGCGGGGTCAGGGGTCCCAGGGAGCTGCTCTAAATGTATGAGCGACTCAGGAGTAACTCAGGGGAGGATAGGACTTGTGTGATGTGGTGGTGGGGGGGGGGGGGGTAATCACTGGAGATGAAGGCTCTGTCCACTATGGTGAGAGACTAAGTGTCTGTACACTCTAAGAACAGTGTGTCGCGGGAACATGCATAATGAGTTATACACACAAATTTGCAACCCACTTTTGAGATCAACACACTTTTGGCAAAGAGTGTGTAGTGTGTAGTGTGTTACACCAAAATGTGTGTTAAAGGTGGCTGCAGAAAAAGTGTGTTGATAAGTGTGTACACGTAACACACTATTCTTAGAGTGTAGGGGTTGGTCATTGGTGAAGGAGTGTTCTGTTGAGTGAGCTGGGAAGTAATTACTGAATTGTTAAACATTTACCCTTATCTTATTCTATATCATCTATGTCTATTAGTTTTCGTCCCTCTTGTCCTGGACTACACACGTCTGTATTCAATATGCCCTTTGATATCAGCGGGGAAAAACAACACTGGCCCTCATGCTTTGTAAAATGCAAAGTAGAAAGCGCTGCCTGTGCATAAAACATCACTAGGCACAAGACTACAATCAACATGAGATGAAATCAAAGATGAACCTTTGGCGCTTTGTCGATAGGGACCATTTATTATTTCCGATTTTGCACATTTCTCTCAGGGACCCTTTGCCAGAGGCCGCCTTCATAAAAAGTCGGCTTACAGGATAAAGGTATTAAAAAATCACTTTCACTTGCATCATGAAGCCCTTGATGCGACCCCAAACCTCCCCTGTGGCCGTCTTAATGTCAAAACTGTGAACATTTTATGGCCTCCGGTGATTTAATGTTGATTCTGGGGGATTGTTCCAATTATACCATTAATCTTTAAGCAGGGCATTTTGCATCAAGGATTCATGTCCATTTGTCGTCATGATGCACCAATGCATCAACTGGAGAATCAACTGGAGGGCCCTCATTCCTGCCTCTCCAGTTGATTCTCTATTGGGGTTCCAATTCATAGGTGCCTCTTATAGTATAGAGTGAACTTAACATTTTACCTATCTCACTATTTAATGCCTTTTAAGTCAAATGCCTTACAAGCTATTTTAGGGGGATACATGCACTTAACCTGAAGTATCGACACAAAATACCAATTCAGCAATTCAAAAACCAATTGAGAAGCTGTTGGGGGTCTATCAATAAATAAAAGAAAGGGAAAGCCACAGCTCAATGAACTGAGATTAAAATGGATTGAGTTACAAAATATTCACTGTTTTGAAGTTCTCACATGGCATACCCTATGGGAATAGAAGCGGCTGCGAACTTTCCTCATCTAACTTAATGAAACATAAATGACTTGGCAGGGCTTTGATTGCTCTAATTTGTTTTAAATTAGATGTAATTGCACACGGTCTAGAGGCAGGACTCGACACCTGGATCTCCCATGAGACAGCTGCCGAGTTGTTACCTTGGGGAAATGGCAAATAGTATAATTATGACATGTAAATGTGACTTTCTCCGGTACTAAATAAATGCTATATTATAGTGTCTTGTTAAGAACATATGTGTCATTATCATAATTACGTAGATGTCACTTTCCCCACCTTCACAGGAATTTTAAATATTTCTTTAGGCTACTATGATTATTTCGTATTTAAATCATATCCATTTCAAAGGTTGACCAAATCACATATCAATTTTCTTCCTACTTTTTGTCAACGAGGTAGTGGCACATGATGTCACAGCAGAGGAGCTGTATGCCTTTGTCAACATACCCATAGTTACAAACCCTAATTATCTTACATTCAATATAAGATAGCATATTTACAGTTCATGGCACAAAGAGGGAAGATGTTTTTAAAGGTCTAGTGAACTGCTAGCTAGATATGCAATTATGAAGGCCTTTTTCAGTATTCATGGAGAGCTTTCAGACAATGCAAACATAATTCATTACATCAAATAAACGATTGGCGGTGGGTGTAAAAAAAAGTTGTTAAGTTAAAGACACTGTATTCCAGTTTGAAAAGCTGGTCTTTACTTTGAGCTGCTCATTGTCCTATGTTACTTTGTCTTGGGTTGCTCACCTACCCTTGGGTGCAGTTCTAGGTGAGTTACATGACAGCACCAAGGCCCACCTGTTGGTGTTTCAGCTCACTCTGGCACCGTGTGGGAGACATACTACCCGGCGAGCAGTTCTGAGCTGCTCAGGGGATATCTCCACCAGCTCACAGAGCTGCTCCTGCAGTAATTAGTACACATGTGAAGTAAGTGGTCCTTTAGCCCCCACCTACAGGCACGCCCCCTCCAGGTAAATGACCCCAAGGGTATTCATTCATACAGCTATATAAGCCGCCCCCCCCCCCACCCCTACCTCCCTCCGAAAAGAATAGGGAGAAAGAGAAATCTTGTTTGGCAGTTGGCGAAATTGCTTAAAGGGCCAATAATTAAGGGTCCTCCTAGGCTGACTACCAGAACCGATGGGATGCCTGCTTGTTTGGTGAGCAGAGGATGAGTGCACTGGGTATCCTTTTTTGCTTGCCTGTACACCTAAAATGTACAACAGTAAGCCGACCTACAGGCTACCCAATAAGGGCTCCTGCTGTCCTAGGGTAGAGACTTAGACTACCAAGTGACTGCTCTCAATGTATCACAAATAATATTTTCTATTTTTTTAGAAACAGTTTTTCCAGAATGTTCCTTTCGAGATACGTATGTTTCCGTGATACAAACGTGTATGCTGGTAAGCTATCAGTTGCGACACATTACGATTAGATATGGTTTGCGGTTAATTAGATACAAACTTATTTAAGGTTGGCGGTCAATGGCCCTATTTTATTTGTTGTTGCCTAACTAATGTATACTATTTACAATACAATACCACTGTTTTATATACTACTTACAAGCGATTACTATTTTATATACTACTTACAGGTCATAATCACCATTTCATATACTACTTACAGACGATTACTACTATTTTATATGCTACTTACAAGTAATAACTACCATTTTATACTACTTACAAACGATTACTAGTATTTTATATGCTACGTACAAGTAATACCTACCATTCTATACTACTTACAAGCGATTACTACTATTTCATATACTACTTAAGGTCATCACTACCATTTCATATACTACTTACAGACGATTCCCACTATTTTATCAACTACTTACAGTACAGTTGATGCTATAACATACCCTATTCTGTATTTAAAGGCATTTTTGACAACAGCAGTGAGTTTTCTAAATGAGGAGGAGCGGCCCGAATATGTTTAGCCCCCCCCCCCCCACCCCCCCCCCCACAATTAGTCAAGACCATAATAAAATTCACACTATTTCCAATCCTTACCTCTCCTGCTTAGGGAAAAGTGGGGACAGAGGGGCCTGGACCCCCAATCAGAACTAAAGGGGGCTAAAATATTTCTTTTTATACTAAACAATATACGAGTGTATATATGATATATATGATTTGCTTCCTACGCCTCTGGAGAGCCGCATGATGCTATAATGTCCTTGGTCATCATCATGGACGTGTCTACTCGCCAGGGCTGCATCCATGCAGCATGCCGACCATTTGGGTGTGTACAATCCCGTAGAATCAACATGCTGCTTAAATGCAGCACTGGCAAGTTACTGGCCAGGGCTACAATAATGAATTCATGCACCGTAACGACAAAGGGCATAATACTGCATTAATGCAATGTAAGCAGCTCCTAATAAAGGGCCCACGAGAGAGAACCAGAACCCCCTTAGGAATGCCCACACCTAGCCATCCTCCTTACCACTATGGTGCCAACTAAACAGTGTCTATACATGTGTTAGGTGGGCAAGCTGGAACCCAGCATTGGGTTGGGGTGGGGGTAGGGTTTTAACCATCATGTAGACAATAGGGGAGGTCGGTATCTCCATTCCTTGGCAGGCTAGACTGTATTTAAGGTTGACATACTGTACAATTTCCAACTTACACCGAGGAAAGGAGTGGCGAGGAGCATAAAGTACACTTGATGGCAGGAAATGCATCTTTATAAGGAAAATCACCCTAGGATATAAAAGCATGTATGTATGCGGGAAACTTCAGCATGCTTGATATATCAATTACAGGGTCGGGTAAATAGGACGGTTCCTTCTTACGGAAGCTAATTATACGAGCCTTGCAGCTTAAATGCATATCAATATTGCTCACTCTACGATGGGTTTGAGAGAAAAAACAAGTTTGTCATTCAGACTAGGCAAAAAAAAAAGGTGTGTTTCAGGCAACCCGATCCTAGTTTTAAAAAAAGGGCCGACCCTCGCATTTTTTTCCGATTTTTTTTTATTCATATTTTTTGATAAATAATCTCTTTGTATGGCCATACAAAGAGATTATTTATCGAGCCTACCTGTCGTGTACTATGATAAGGGGAGAGGACATTCTTATAATTTGAAAGATTCAATTTCTTATACAAGATGAGACAAAATAAAACGATGAAACCATAAAAAAAGGGATTGAATAAGGTTTACTTTGTCTCACCTAGACCACTGAGCAGGACAGACCTGTATTCTGAGCAGATCCCCACAAAGGGCCCAGGTCACACGGAACCCCCCCCCCCTTGTGTGAGCCTCCCCCCCCCCCCCCCCCAACCTTGTGTGAGCCTCCCCCCTCCCACCCCACCCCTACTCTCCTTATGGGGCTGGGGTTGGGACTGGGAGCAGGGGGGTGGGGCCGAGGTGGGAAATGATCAAACACTGGGTGGCTCTTATCGCAATGGGCCCACCATCTTAGTATTCGTGGCAGAATGTCGAATCTAAATTAAGTTCTCAGAGCAGCTCACTTTGGCGCCTAAAAATTGAAGTTTCTGCAAGATGCAGTTTTAAAACAGCAGGGTTGGGGAATGAACAGAGGATCAACCTGGGTTTGAGGACACTAAATGAATAGCATCAATGATTCTGACATCTGTTTTTGACAAGGGTAACACTTTCACACATACATATTATGGGCCCCCACATACGCCCTATATCCATTATTATACAAATTGAATAATTGTTAGTTCCAGTATAATGTACTGAACATGGAATACTGTTTTAACTTCTCAACATTCTGTTATGTAACGTGAATTCCTTTAAATTTCAAAAATAATAATATATTTAGATTTGCGTGTGGACCCATATTAGGGGGATATGATAACATTTAGATTAACGTTCTAGTTAAAGCCCATGCCCATTAGGTAATCTCCGATTGTAATGCTATATGTTTCTGTAGCCCCTGCAGTATATAACAGCAGGGGTACCAAAGGAGTGATGGGTTGTAGATATAGGTAGATGGCAGGTTCCACTATAATATACTATGTAGCCAATAACACCATGACTGCCACTGTTATCTGCCTGGTCACTATGGAAACAGGCGGCTTGAACTCTTTAAGGGATGCAGAGTGATCTCATGTGTTATACTTCTGATTGTCATGATGCATGCATGCAGCCTTGGCAAATCTACTTGCCAGCCCTGCATTTGTGTATCATATCATGACATTATACATAGTGTATTGCGCTGATGATATTGACCCTTTAGTAATGTCTCAACCCTGTAAAGTCAGCTTGAATGCAATCCTGGTGGGTTTCTCACCAGGACTGCAATATGACGACCAAGGACGCAGCACATTAAAGCGCTATGCGGCCCTTTAACAGTAAAAGGAGCAGACGACATTCCCTCCATTTACCTCTAGTTGACGTGGCTTCCATTTGTTGTCGCTAGGTGGCTGTTAGGGCCGCTACCCGTTCTCCCGCGGTGAGTGCAGCTGGTGCCGTGTTTTACGTGGCACGTGTCCTACACTCGCCAATCAGAGGCACAGGACAATGGCTATTTCAATACCGACGTGTCTATTAGTGTGTCCCGGTGCTTAGAGAGTGGACATGTGTGTGTATGACAGCTGAACGGTTCTTCCCGTTATTTCTATTCCTTTTTCCCAGTCTTGGGTTTTACTTATTTCTAAATGGACTATAATTTACTTTGAAATACTAGTCATGTTTCCCAACTAGTAGAGTTGTCTTGAGTCCAGCAGTATATACACGGAGCGGCGACAAAGGGCGAACTATACTAACATTTCTGGTTGATCTTTTGTCCTTCAATAAATAGCCCATAACGTCTTCTGGTGGAATACACTGAAAGATAATGGCGAGCATAAACCTGACCACCCCCCCCCCCCCAGCCCCACCCAGAAACCGTGAGAGGAGAGTCCATCATTATCGGATGGAATCCTTGGCTTTCTTTTTACGATAAGCTTTAATACCTCCTATGCTAACGTAAGGCGGTAAACGAAAAGTGAGCCATCTTAGCTTCTGTGTATCTTTGGTCGCACACCATCCCCGGACGCCCAACCACTCGTTTCTCTAAAACTAGAGGGGGTTTCACCATAAAACGAGATCAGACAGCCTCTAAACCCCACCATTATGCCCAAAAAACAAAAATCAAGAGTCAGCCTCTGTCAACACGGAAGCAGACGGCATTTGGAAATTCTAACCCAGACCACTAGAGGGCGCCACTGGTATTCCGGAAGTGACATCAAGGTCGTCTCGAGAGCGAGGCTGGGGTCAGAGGAACGCGGCAGGAGGTCAGCGAATGTGACGTGTGGTGCGTGAACAGGCCTGACAGGACTGCGCATGCGCGCGTTTCTTGTTGCCATGACCTTGTTAGTGAGGGTATAGAAGGAGTGTGGCATCTGCCGGTGTAACGTCACAAGGGTTCAGCCGACAGGGCCATACAGTGGAAGGGCTATATATGCCCCCACTCACCCTTACCAGTAGCAACTTTAGGGCTCTTTTTTCTACTCCAGATCTCACTTGCATATATTCCATTCCATGCGTCATCTTATATCTCTTGGTCGACAGCACAGCCTCTGTTTGAATGAATAGTCTCCAGACCTAGAGTTGACGTCAAGGGTATTTTGTTTGTTTCCTCTCTTTCCTGTCCCTTTTTTCTTGGATATCCCATGTAAACCTAGTTTTGTGATGCCATATTAGGCGATGATAATATCATTTTCTTCCCCCCCTCTCTGAGAGGGCAAATGCATCTGGTCAGACAGGACACGCAGATTGTGCATCGGTTGCTGATTTAATTAGAGGCCACCAGGCACCTCATACATACCACTATAGACAGTCTGTGAATCCAATTGTATGGTTGATATATCTAGAATTGTGTCCTATAAAGGAATGCCAACTGCATTTGGCAGTCAGGGCAGTGTCTAGCAGACACGGTCAGGAGATGTATTATGGTCATGGCCAATGTGATCATCTTCAGTCCGGCCGTTTATATTCCCCACACACCAAGCAGCGCATATTGGGTTTGATATTGAATCTAAGTTGAATGATGGATAATGTGAGTGTAATTCTCATGTATATTAGAATGGGCTCAGAATGTCTTTTAATGGCTATAGTAAATTAGTCCTTTGTTTACACATTAAGTTCCTAATTTCATGGTTTAGAGTGTGTTGATGAACCATGCCCTTTCTGCATGAATGCAGCACCAGCGAGTAACTCGCGGGTACTACATAAGTGCATCATGAAGTAAAAAAAAAACTACAGCCTTGAGGTATCAGAGGTGAATAGCTGACGGTGAAAAATAAATTAAATGTAACAAAACTAGACAAGTTACAAACTCGGCGTCTAACTTCTATACATTGGACACCTTTAACATTACCATTAGTATGATGCCTTTGTCATTGTCTACTAAATTAATTACATACCATACAATCAGCTCATGTTGTAGTGATGCCACGCTTTTCAGATAATTGCATATAATACCCAGGCCACAAAGCTTTCAGCAAGTAATGGCAGTAGTGTCTGGTAATGATGATACCATAATACCTAGCCCCAGAGTATTCAGGATATGATTCTTGATGATGAGAAGAAGGCCTGTGTGTCCCCAGGGTACATACGGCAGTACCTTGGTGGTGTGGGACTATACTGATTACATTACTCACTGATTGCTGTCTGTTAGGTCAGCAGTTTGGGAGACCTCTGCAGCTGCTAAATGTAGTAGCTCTGCCAACTGTAGTAACTATACTTAACAGTCAATAATCCACCTGCTAACTGTATCAAAATAGGTGTATTAACCATATAAATTCACCTAACCCAGTCTGGTGTTTCTGTACAGGGTGTCTCTCTTCTTACTTCATTGGTTAGTACACACAGCTGTTGGATACTTGATACACTTAGATATTTTGATGCAGTTAGCAGTTGGATGGTTGACTGCTCAGTTTAGTTTGTACATTTACCAATGTTGATACACTTAACAGTTGCACAAGTGCTCTTCTGTGAAAGGCCCGGGAGCAGCTCACTCCGGGATGCTCTATACACACAATGACATGACTCTATATATATAAGGGAGTCATTCCTCGTCGGTGACAGAGTGACAGGATGAGAGGAAGTCATTGTCGCAGTATTGCTTTAATCATTGAGCCCATTGGCCATGGTTCTAGGTGGTCACTTGGCTGTGTGGTGAAACCGAGCTGCTCCAACCTGAGAGTACTGCCCCATGAGCTGCTCTATAGGCAGTTGCATGCAATCATTGGATGTTTTCCGACATGGACTAAGTGCTATAACTGATCTTAACAGGTGCATGAATACATAGTATTTCTACTTCTAATATTACACTTCAAGTCTCTTATAAGTAATAGATAGACTATGGTTATGACTCAGTTTCTATCTGTTTTAAACCACAGCTATAAGATGATGTGAGTCTTTAGAAGTAGAAATAACCAAGGTGCGAATTCCTATGTCCGGTGTGGTTAAAGGGAGATAAACCTATTCATCGATATAGTTCTATAGAGCGTTAATCACTTAAATAGCAGACCGAGGGGAACATAGACATACAGGTACAGACATTGGGGATGCAACAGCTATTTAGGTATCCATTGCAGTAATCTATTTATAACATGTCAGTCATAATCTCCTGGACCAGTAGCAATTCCTGTCTGATTAGGATAATCCATCGCACCACCTACCCGCACATACCACTGGTACCGAAATAGATTATCTGTTAATCCATGAACACAGCAGCCTACAGCCACACCCACGTACCCAGAGAGCAGGGTATCTGAAGGCTTATCACAACCCTTGTTCAACACCCTAGGACTATCCTTACATGTAGGCTATACCCAAATGGTTATGGGCGTGAATATCAGGAATTAGTAGATGGAGCAAAGGCTATGATGATTATTAGTAGAATTATTCTTTACAGAAGTAGACATTGATGCATTGAATGGTTGAATAAAATGTTGACTCATAGATTATGGGAAAGAGATCATTTGCTTTAGGGTACTGTTAGGTGTGAATATGCTACTTTAAGTTCTAAAGGAAAAAAGAGAAATACATTGCCCATTATGAACAGAGGAAGTCATTATGCAGCCCAAGGCAAAACAATTAGGCATGGAAAAGCAGGTGCCAGACAGATAGAAATGATTTATTTTGAAAAATAGTTCACACAAATTAATGCTGTTTTATTTCCCTTTCTGTCTGGCATCTATGCGCCGATAAAATACAAAACATGGTAAATAAAATCATGACATGTCTGCAATCCCAGGATGATGGCAAACAGGAATTGATAAATAAAAGAAAAACAGAAGTATCTAGGATGTAACCATAGTGTCACCACCATTACTGCCACTAGTATCTAACCATTTAAAGACATTATAGTGATTTTCTTTTTCCGCTATGCTCTTTTATTTTCATGATGCATCCATTCAATAACTTGGTGCCTTAGTGCTTTGAGGTATCAGATGCGCTGGTTCCGCATTCAACCATCAGACTTTACACTGCCATCACAGCTCGCAACAGTGCCAGGCAAGATGAGCCAATGGACATCATGCCGTCCTCAAAGGGTTAAATCTCATTACGCATTCTGAGAATCTCCATCAGCGCTAGAGTCAGGCACAACCGGTTAATGACACAAGTCCTGGTCGTGTCGTAATTAGTAAGAACAGGAGGATGTGAAGATAATGACAAACCCCTCCACTCTGTTGTGTGAATTAAAAGAGTGCCAGGCATGATAATTAAACCCCCACACCCCATTCTAACTCGCCTTTCATTCATGTGTCAATCATTATCCACTGTTTGATTGATGGAAAAAGGGAGGGAATCACACCTACTTTTTGTTTGTATTTCTAACAAAAGGGACCGAGATGGGATCTGATATGATATCTGCCTTTGTTGGTGATTATGTTTTAAAAGAAAAGATTTTATTTATTTTTTGATTTTTAGGATGTTCTCATTTAGACTGTGATATCAATGCACTTCATGTTTGATATAATCCTCCTTAAACAATAGATGTGACCAAAATAAATATGCAGAGAAAATAATGTATGACGTAGCCTGGGAAAATGGATCTTAGTTCGCCCTGCAATAAGGTCCCTTTTTTGCAGATCGAGCCACATTACAGTTATTAAATAAAACACTGAGAACATATGGTATTTGAAGGTAGATTATATTCAATGTCATAAAACATTCATAAAGACTAGATATTTTAATGCTAACAATAGCCCCTGATATCTGTACTGTTAATGGCATGGAACTTCAAAGGAACCCAACATCCCCCTGGAGCAAAAATGGGTCA
This sequence comes from Harmothoe impar, assembly GCA_947462335.1. Classification (NCBI taxonomy): domain Eukaryota; kingdom Metazoa; phylum Annelida; class Polychaeta; order Phyllodocida; family Polynoidae; genus Harmothoe; species Harmothoe impar. The sequence continues at coordinate 56,914,621 of OX381713.1, read as the reverse complement.
CCTTTTACAGATGGAGTGGGTACTGCTGGAGGGAGTGGGTGTAGGTTGTAAGCACACAGGAGGAGGCATAGATCCTATTTCTAAAAGACAACCTCTACAATCAGCAGCTATTTTCACATGGACACCTAATAAAACCCAGTTTGCAAGTTGTAATAGGATCCCACGAGGATGCTCACATCACACGAAGAGTTCCCACTATGCTTGTTGTATGCGTGTTTATATTACCCTAAAGATATTGTTTCATGATTGGAATACTCCCCCCCCCCCCCACCACCACCACCACCACCAACCCCCACCCACACTCCAAGAACAGTGTGTTACATTTACTTATCAACACACTTTTCTGCAGCCACTTTTAACACACATTATGGTGTTATAACACACTACACACTACACACTACACACTCTATGCCAAAAGTGTGTTGATCTCAGAAGTGTGTTGCAAATTTGTGTGTGCAACTCCTTATACATGTTTCTCCAACACACTGTTCTTAGAGTGCACCCCCCCCCCCCTTCACCGGGGAGAAACTTGTTATGGAGGATTCCACACGCCCAGGCCTGGTGGGTGATGTGAGGCACGCAATACGTATACGGAGAACAGTAGTTTTAAGATGGAACCATTGTAATAACGTATCATCCCCATTTTGTCATATACGAGTATTATCATAACATTTTTACATCTTGCCGCGCATGCATCAGTGTATTCAAAACAATGCACCCGTCTATGAAAAGAAATGCGTCAGACCAATATGGGAAGGAAATATTAGACAAAAAGCCTCATTGTGATGAAGAATAAAATCTTGATAAAAGAACTTGTTCAAGAAAGTGATGACTGACGTCAAAGGATGATTTTTATGGTTTCAAACGCCCAGAAATAACGTCCATCGGTTTCATATTAACAGTATGCCGTCTGGGAATATGGTTTATATATATACGAGTAGCGTTTTCCTCCCATCTTTAGTGAGAAAGCTTCACCGACTTCAGCATTATACACCTAGTAATATATGATATCCTTATCCCTGATATGCATATCATATATCTCCCTGGAGATATAGCATAAGATTAGAGATCAGATATCTGGAAGTCTATCTCAAAGGGTATCTTGCTACGAGTATGCCACAGTGGCAGCTGCTATCTCAGATTGCATGTTCTAATGCAGCATGTATCATGATTATTTGCGTAGCACTTAGATGAAAAGGATTGTATGAATGAAATACCAATTGTGACTACCAATGTTCAACATTTATTGAAGTTTAGAACATGTCTAACACATGTGTTACAGTTACAAAATCCATTAGTAAAAAAGATGATTATAATCTAATAAATTACTCTTTTCTTCCATTGCAGTATGAATTCAAAGCCAAAGCAATCAAGAAGAAGAAAGTCAACATTACGATATCCGTGGATGGAGTCAAGATCGTAATGAGGAAGAAAAAGAAACGGGTAGGTAGTCGGAGACATCCATTTGTTCAATATACATAGGTTTCTTAATGCATGCTTGAACCATCAGAAGAGCTGACACTGTGCACGTCATTAGAGATAGGAAATGTATTGGAAGATGGAAGTCGGAACTTAAAGTCAAGGCTGCTGCTGAGCCGCCTTAATGTCTTTGGACAAGCCAGCATTAGGGATTTTACAGCCTAGACTGTCAGCAATAATGTACTGTGACTTTGAATAATCTCCAGATGTCATCCAGAATTATGGACTGTCACCATGGCCATTTTCTGCTAGCGGTAGTTCTTCACTATAACGACTATAACGAGAATAATAACTCATGCTTCCAATATGAAGTTTGAAAATTCACCAAATCATAATAATGATCATATCTAGACAAGTATTGACATCAACATTTGATATTAACATGTTTTGGAAGCCAAAAGCATTCGGAATTATGGTATGTGAGTAGGGGTTGCTTCACCTATAATAGAAGTGAATAAAATTGTAATTTCCACAGTTGGGAAAAAGTTAACATCGATTTCCATTCCCAAGACTGTTACAAAAGTGGAAATAGCACGTCGTCCATTTAGACCCTTCTGCAGTAGGATTTATTTTGATTTATCAACATCAACATAAGCTCGAGAAAAGCCTCTAAAAGGATAATATTAAGGCGTTTACTGTCTCCACTCTAAGAGCCTCGGGAGAAATTATCCAAACAACTCTCGTGGATCACATTTCCCCCTCATTCAATAACTCCGACATCCACCCCATCTCAGCAATATTTGTAGTGCCAATTAGTCCCGTTTACCTTTCTCATTTTTGCTGCATTATCGGAGGCGACTCAAGATTTCCATTCCATTAATTCAACAGAAATAGAAGAAAACTAAGTTTAAAACACGTCTTGGATTAAGCAATTCAGCAAGTATTGAACAGGGCACTGGAGAAATTGCCGAACCGTTAATTGTCCCTCTCGAGAGGTTTCATTGAAATTCCCTGTAGTTTTATGTTCCAATTTCCAATCCAAGAATGGTCGTTGTCATTCCATTCAGTCCAACAGAAAAGTCGGGAATTTCTGAAAATGGCGTCTCGCGCATTCATTATTTTCATATTGCTCATAGCAAACCTGCATGCATAGGTCACGGTAATTCTGTGATTTTAAGAATCAAGACTATATTATCCAAATTAATACCGCCATCTCTGCATCTAAAATTAGGCTTTGGTCAATGTCAACTGAAGTTTTTAATCAGGAGAATGAATGCACACATCCTGCAATAAGTGAGGTTCCTATATCTCACGCCATTGTACAAGTTATTGTGTAGATGTTCTAGATTATGTCATTTCCACGCCTCTTACTTGTGACATTGCCTTAGATATACCATTGAAGATAACCTTTTAGATCAAAGAACTGTTCTATCCCAGCCTGATGACTCTTAACTTTGTTCCAGAAGAATCAGTGGGCCTGGGACGAAAGCCGCATGATGGTGATGCACCACCCCATCTACAGGTGAGTCTTACACCTGTCCTATACCCCCCCCCCTGTACCCCTCACCTGTGTTAACAGATACACAGGTGTATAATACTATCCATACCTGTGGGAAGCATCATTTCCAAGGGGCACAATACCTTGCCAGACAGTCCCAAGTCGTCATATAAGTTATTGTTTATTACACCAAGTACTTGGTATTATTTCTTATTAGATCTCTTTATCTTATATTATCCACCTATTTTGTTGTTGTTTGGTTCAAATATTCTGATTTGTATTATGTTGTAGGCTCAGTATTATGATATGTTGATGTTATACTATAAGTAATTATTGGTTTGGTTTGTTTTATGATTATTATGATTATCGTACACAGTATTGTATTCTATTGTGTTACCTTCTAGCACTTCCCTCTGATATTTATTCACAAATGAGACCCAACTTTCTTTTTTATAAACAAATCTTAATTTTTCTGAAATAAATTTTAGTCTATATGTTCCCTTCAAATCAATAGTATGCTCTTTTTCCCCTAGCAAAATAAGTTCACCATGATTTAATGCAGATATTTTCTTCACCATTGTCACAACTACTCTTTTCTGTTTTAATTTACTATTCTGCCCCCTATAGTGGTGAGAATGGCGAGTTCCTGGTGATGCATCATCCACTCACTAGGTACAGTGTCTCAGTAAATATTACCCCTGACAATGAAAGTTGTGTGCCTAACACCCCAGGGAAAGGGGGACAGTCTGCTATGTGTGTGTGTGTGACACAGACTTATATATAGGTAAATAACGTTTATTTACCACAGTTATTTGTTAACAAGATGAAATAAATTCTAAAGTGTGGAACAAGCGGCATATTATTTACTTATTCTTCAATGTGCTTCCATTGAGCATACAAAACACGTTTTTCTCATTATTTCATCAAAAACTCAGTTTCCACTACATTCAGCGCAATAGCTGCTCCTCATTTGTTTGTGATCCATCTCTATAACAAGGAAGCTGTATCTATAAATTCAAAAAAAGGGGGGGGGGAAGAAATCTATAAATCCTGAGCCCATATCAGGCATTGACAAACTGTATTTAAAAAGCATTATGATAGGCTCACTTAGTCATAGGGAATAAACACACACACAGAAGACTATTCCCATGCATGCTGCCAACAAATGACCTACCCCTAAACCCAACCCAACCTTTGTAGTACTTCTGACTGATTCTTCCCCAGTTATAGCTCTCTGACTTAGATAGTTCTAACCCCATTAGAGTATAATTTCCTCATGAGGGAATTTTCAGTGGACGGGCTTTCTACCTAAGTAAGAGATCCCGGAGCAGTGTCTGTGAAAACGTGCCTGACACCGGCTATAGCCGGCTAAAAGGCTTCTGGACCGGGTGGACTGGTCCTGCTGCCAGTCCAAATGACTGGCTGGATCTTTGGCTACATGTCAGTTTTTACGGCTTGTAAATCGGACCATTATTAAGGTCTCTAGAGAGAAAAACATTTTGCATAAATATTTTGAAAATCATTACTCTAGATTGTACATTTTACAAGTTTTCAATAGGAATATACAGGAAAGCTGTAATGATTCAAAATAAATTCTTGCTTTATACATTTTTTTTGAGATATGAAAAGTGCCCTCAGGCATCCGGGCCTGCAAAATTGAAGCCGGTCCTGCAAAATAATAGATCTGCAGGACCGAATGCCCTGCATGGCAAAAACGTTTTTACGGAGACTGCCGGAGTTGGTATAATGTTTATAAATTATTTTCATGCTTACATATTTTGAGGCCATGAAAGTATGATTATCTTTGATGATATTTGCATTAGTTTAACAATAACCAAAACTAATTTTGTGTTCGTACTACTAAAACAATGTTACTTTGCATTACGTTATCCTTGTTTTCTCCCATTTTTTTATGCATTGGGTTTTCAAAAATATCATCAGTTCTGTGAGTTCCTAGGGGTAAAATACATATAAACAGCGCAGTATGCAATGGTTCACACTGTATGATAAAAATAGAAGTATAACTTTGGAAGAATCAGAAAGCTACTGCCGTTCCATCTGCTTGGTGAAGTGGTCTGTAAGTGGCAATGCTTTCTGTATGAGCAGGTCTATGGTGTGTTCTGTCACTGAAGAAGGAATTTAAATGACTATTGACAAAAGGGGTAAGAGATGTAATGCAAACGATCTACCAAGGGTAGCTCTTCTGTTATTAATAACCTTGACGTATACCTTAGTTCTCCTGACTGTGAGTGTTAGATGACAAAATGAATATTGAGCTGGGACAGATTTTCTTAATCATGTGCGACTATGCCATCCATTATCATAAAGTACCCATTGCTATACTGTAGGGTAGATTCACCTGCAGCCTACGCTTAGCCTATACAGTATCTAAACACCCGGCTCTCAGGCAGTATGCCAATGGCCATTTGCAAGGCGCATTCAGATGTCCAAGAGGAATGGGCTGGGCTCGGCCACTCTCTGTTTAATTCCATCTGGCCAGGCTCCAATGGAGGATTGTCCACCAGCTGCATTGGGTATTACTGCCAAGCCAGCTGTTGTGTTGTATGAGGATGGCGAGCAGCTCGGAGTAGTCTAGAATACTTTCTGATAAAAGAGTAGCTCATGTAATGGAGCTCTTGCATGTCAGGTGAGTTTATCGCCTGGCCACACTGTAAGAAGTTACTGTATTTAAACAGCACAATGTGCTGTACATTTACAGCACTGTTTGCTGTAGTTGGTATTACAGCACTATTTGCTGTATAATTACAGCATTATGTACTGTAAATTGGGTCTCTGGCAATGTTGCTGTACATTTACAGTACATTGTGCTGTAGATTTCCGCCGCTAGGTGGCAGCAGTAGACCATTTCTGTATTAATTATTCCGACCAACTCTTTCCCAAGTCAAATAAAACCTCACAACCTCTCAAGACATCGTAGAATAAGAATGGATGAGAGAGACTGAATGCAGTTATCATAAAGTGTATTGATATTTTCATAACTGTGTTGAATAATACAAAAAAAACAGCAAAAGTATAGAATAGACACCACATTGGTGGGAAAAGTTAAATGCTTAAGTGCCCGGACTGGGGAAAAGCTGGTATCACATACGGTTCAGCTGTATTGAAGCAGGATTAGACCATCACTTTGTGTAGTGTGTATTATCCTAGCTGATATTGAACTATTATGCAGGTAAGTACTCTCCATGCATGCGAATTAATTGATTTAAATTGATGAGAACAACAATATGAAACCTACAGTAGAAGTTGCTACAACTTTACAGCACCCAGTTGCTGTACATGTACAGCAAAATCTACTGGAACAAAAGTTGCCAGCAACTTTTGCTGTAGATGTACAGTAGAAGTTGCTGTAAATTTACAGTAGAAGTTGCTGTAAATTTACAGTAGAAGTTGCTGTAAAGTTACAGCAAGTCAGTTGCTGTACACCTACAGCAAAATCTACTGGAACAAAAGTTGCCAGCAACTTTAGCTGTAGGTGTACAGTACTTACTTCTTACAGTGCAGACCTCGCCTCAGGGAATGTCCGTGTTACATGACTCCCTAGATGTATAAGGTGTCTTTTCTAACAATTGACCCAGTTTTACAAGCTCCAACTCTACTGAGAACATTTCGAAAAATTTCATGAATCAGCTCATCTTAACGGGCAACTCAAATCCATTCTCCCCCATAACTGTTTATCTATTTAGTCAAGATCTGTATTCTATGAAATAGCACATGCCTTCATATATAACGGGACTCGCGCATTAGGCTGTGGAGGCCACCATTTTGACACAGAGCAATGCATTGGGGCTAGGTCCCCGACTCAAGAGCAGTACATTATGGATGAATTTTTTATCAGTACCCCTGTTCACACCCTGGATAAAGGGCATACCCTTTGTTCCAGGTGTGAGTGGAAGGGATTCACTTGATAAGGAAATGGTGGTTTAGCCCCCGACTACCTGAGATACCAGGATATGCTAGTCCTGTATAGCAGCCACATGAGGCCTATGGTATATCTCTAACTGCCATAATATATTCATAGGATGTATATACCCTATTGTCCTGGTGGCTTCCATCCTTATGTAACCCATACCGCGTCTGGTAGAGAAGGGTGGATGGTAGATCTCCCCAATCCCTATTACAACAGTTGGTATTCAAGTCAGAAGCCTGCCTACAAGTGCTGTTACCAGGGTGTCCTTTGATATTATACGTCAATGTAACAGCAACTTGTTGATGGCTATATGATTGTCTGGTATGTTATATGCGTGGGTATATTTTACTGGTGATTGAAGGAACCATACCGCATGCAAGACTCTATAAACCAACATCTCTGCACACAGAGAAAAGGAGTAGAATCATAGTGACTCCCAAATGGGAGTCTGGATTCGATCACTGAGGTAACTCTCCCCACGACTCTAATGTGACTCCCAATCATTACCCAGTGGGCACAAAATTCAGGTCAATGTTGAATCAATGTTGAATCAACATTGATTCAACATTGACAACTGTTTATCAATGTTGATTCAATGTTCTGTGCCCACTGGGTAGGGAGTCTTGGAGTTATTATAGAGTCCTGCTGATATTTAATAGGGAGTCACTTTTAGAGTCCCGCAGCGAGTTACCTCAGTGATCAAGTCGGGGCCCGTATGGGCCCTGCTAACCAGCCTTCGGCTGTGTCGGTTTTAAAACTATATCTATCTATATCACCAATAAAGCACTATACTTCAGACAATAGCCCAACAAGATAGCTATACTTGTTCTGCCTGTTCAAAATGAGGGGCTACACTTTCAAATGAGGGGCTGTCAATGACTATAGAAATTATTGCATCAGGGGCTGTCACACCTAACAAAGGAATGAAAATAAAAAGAAACATTGAATATATCATACATAACTTGAATAATCTATATAATGGAAAAACAATCTTTGCTAAGTGAAAAAGGGCTCTTTTTAGAAATTGACGTTTTTGAAAATATAGGTCTGTATAGAAGGTAATTGTTCAGGGCTGTCAAATGACCAAATAATAGGGGCTGCAGTATCCTATTCGGTAGCTAGCATCAAATAATGAGTGCCTACCCTCGGGCTGTGGGTCAATACCTCTTTCCACTGTTACCGGTACATATATACAATGTATATATATATAATGCCAGTTGTGCCGCATCATGGATTGTGGCATTACAAAGACTACCCGGTGATGGACGCTGTCTGGTCGGGGAGATCAGAATGTTTGTCTGTACACAAGGTCATGGGATGCTTACTCCACAGTGTCTGCCGTGTGTTGTTTCATGGTAACTTTCCAGTAAAGGGTAGATCCACCTAAAGTCGGACACATACCTTGAGATGGACACCTGATTTTGTGATTATTCAAGCATTTTAAGCCCCTTATTTGTGAATAATAGTAAAGTTAAAGTGTTATCCTTTCCCAAAAAGACGTGGTTGCTAAAGGTCCCTATTAACACTAGAGGTATGTAGTAGGGTACATAAATAAACTCAAATTTCACTGTCCGTCTCAGGGTATGTGCATACTCAGAAAAGTCAGCGTCATTGACGCTGACTTTTCTGTGTATGTGTCCGACTCAGGGTGAATCTACCATTAAGGGAGGGGTCGTTACTTAGCTACATTGGTGGGGGGGGGGGGGGGGTGGTGGTCTGGATTTCAGGAGGGGGTGGTGGAACAATTGGGATCCCTCTAGTTTTCCATAAGGGTTCTGAATTCTACCATGTAATCTCCCAGGTTCGGTCCGTGTGGGCCCTGTGGACCTGCTGACCAGCCTTCGGCTGTGTTGGTTTTAAAACTATATCATCATCATGTAATCTTTGTCCATGGTAGGGGCAGTAGTATATAACAAAAGGGGTTATGTGCATGCTGTGATACAGGTCATAGTATAAGCCTACTATGTCATAAGGGGGATTGTATGCCTGTGTAGTTGATATTGTAGTTCAAGCCCCAATAGTGTAAGAAACTGATTCAAGAGGACTGTCTCAACACATCTATACACAGAGCCTATATAGGGGCCATCCCAAGCCATAAAGGACCCATACATGCCTAAATAGGGTTACTGCCGGGTTACTGATATAAGCATGGGGGCATCGGCTATACAATTATTGACCTATATATAGATATATATCTAGTGGGCTGTGTACTAAGGTCAGCAGCCTATACTCGTAACATCCTGGTCCCAGGAAGGCATGTAACGATGCAGTAACATGACCCGTGACCGCCCCCCCCCCCCCCCCCCCCCCGTTATACTGCAGGACATGCGGGAGGGCATGCTACATTTGTATATATATACAGTGCCTGGATGCATCGGCCGATGCTATCCGCACGGTTAGGGCGTGCGGACATAGCATCGGTACGTCTACATTTAATGAGCTACGGCAGGTATACTAATGGTCTCTACATATGATTCCATGTTAGTGTCAGCATAGGCCCTATCAATAGGTACCTTTAGCAAAACCGACGTAGCTCATTTAACGCAGACGTGTCCTATACCTTTAACACTGCTACGTCTGCGTTTAATGAGCTTTTACGTGGTTGCTAAAGGTCCCTAATATAAATGCATGTTATGTAGAGGGCTTGCAGTTGCACATCCCATGTCTAGGTCTAATCAACATATGTGGCTCTGAACAAGCACATGGGGGTATAGCTCAGTGGTAGAGCATTCGACTGCAGATCGAGAGGTCACTAGTTCAAATCTGGTTGCCCCCTGAAAAGCTTTTTTAATATTTCTTTATATATAAATCCTAGCAATGATGAATATATCAGATATCCTGTGTTCATATTATAATTTTATTCAAAAAAAGAAAAGAGAACCTGGTTGTTTGCCAGATGTATTTTGAAAAAGTTTCTTCATACACACACGTATGTGAGCTGACTCGCATGTAGGCTTACATGAGTATGCATGTGATAAGCATATAGACGTTATCGTATACAAAACACCTGCCCCGGGTGAGGCTCGAACTCACGGCCTTCAGATTATGAGACTGACGCGCTGCCTACTGCGCTACCGAGGCGGCTGGTGCAGGGGACACTCAGGCTACATAATAACATAAACCGACTGATCAATACTACTAGCAGGGACCGTACTCGGGACCTTTAGCAACCCGACGTAGCTCTTTTAACCCAGACGTTTCCCATCCTTTCAGCACTGCTATGATTGTCTGCGTTTAAATGAGCGTTTACGTGGTTGCTAAAGGTCCCTAATCACCAGGCACGTGACGCTTAGACCTTGTTTCCATGCTTGGAGCTATTAATATCCAGGATATTGGAAATGTGGGAAGGGAGGGGCTTGCTATTTTGGGGAAGGAAAATCAATTTTGTTTATATCAGGGCAGATATTCCGTTTGAGCACTGCTATGTCTGGTTTGCTATATTAAAAGAAAACTTTTGAGGGGAGATAGCAGCCCATTGTATAGAATCCCTATAGACCCTCTCCCGATCCACCCATCGGTATGTTAGATTGTACCATCATAGCTATAGTACGTAGGTCCTAACCATATGTTACCATATGCCTTCTATACCCATAGAAAGTAGCAGGAAGAAACCACCTCCAGTGTGTACTGCCCTCTATATGCCTGTAGTCTATCCACCTATACACGTCCATTCACGTCACTCCTACGTCACTCCTACGTCACCCAGACAGTGGGGCAGTACCCACCACCACTTGCCGTCATTGCCGCCACCTGGCGGGGATTGATGGGCTAATTCCCTAAGTGGTTTCGGTATCATGGCAGTATCCCTCACCCCACTCTCCACACAGGGTACCACTCAGTCCACAGTGCTGGGGGTATTCTCTGCTTCATAGAAGCAACCAGAGATGGCCGCTGGGGATGTGGGTAGGGAGCCTGCCCCAGTAGGCATAGAATCAACATTGATAAATGGTTGTCAATGTTGATTCAATGTTGATCCAATGTTGAATCAATGTTAAACAGAATTTTGATGATGATGATATAGTTTTAAAACCAACACAGCCGAAGGCTGGTCAGCAGGTCCACAGGGCCCATACGGACCGAACCTGGCAGAATTTTGTGCCCACTGGGGCGTTTAGAGGGGGGGGGGAGTTGTGTTCAGGTATCCCTAGCGAACCTATTTTTTTGACCCTAGCCAATATATTGTTTTTCTGGAAGGCATTTTCGTTTGTTTTTCTACTAAAATTTTTTTTGCCCTAAATATGATTTTTTTACTGAAAATATGCGGAAAAGGGAGGAAGGGTCTCATAATCCTTAAGAAAGATTGGAAAATAAAAATTGAGAACGCTGTGCCTATTCAAGCTACTATGAGGTAACACTTGTTGCCATGTTGAATTTAGGAAATATCTATAACTTATATAGAACCAAATGAATAGGTTTATATCAGTCACGGATTATTCGAATGTAACCATGTAAATAGAATGTAAAGTAATACACAATGTACCATAAACGGCTCTTAACTTCCACTAGATTTTAATCAATAATGCCTACAGTGTTGCTATATAATGTTGTCATCTCGCCCATGAGACTGATGTCGAATTACTGGCATATCCACGGCCCAGGGCCACACAGAGTGCCCTCATGGCCCTGGAACATGGATAATGAATGGAGCTGTGGCAAAATGTCGTCTGCTGTAGATTCATCTTCGTCTCGTGGTATAACGTGACGTCACGACGTGTCACGTGGTCCAGTGGCGAGACGTTTGACCCTCGGACCAGGATGAGGCTGAGGCTAATTCCCTAAGTGGTTTTCCTAAATGTTCTCAGGATAATATAGTATGTTTCAAAACATCGTTGAATGACTATAATTTAAAATTCCAAATTCCAAATTCCAAATTCCAAAATCTTCCTGTTTAGTTGCCAAATGTTTCACCATTCAAAACACAGGGCTGAGGACATCGGTGTTTTGTAATTCCACATGTACCAGTGAATTCCCAGATTCCCCATTGTATATAATGAAGGCAAAACTACTATAACCAATGTCCTCAGCTTAATGAGGACTTAATGAAAGTAGCAAAGCAGAAGAGGACCACTAATTGAAGTGATTTAACTCCTGAATAGTCCTCTATTTAGCCCTCTATGAATCTCTTTCTTATAGCTCTACCCAGCCAGATTAAATCTCCATTTAAACCTCTGTTCTCCCTCATATACATCCGTCAACTGTAAGGTCTTTGTGAACGTCGTCAGCTAATCATGAGCCCTGTTTGGTGAACCTGCTGACCAGCCTTTGACTGTTTAAAACTATATCTATCTGACATGACGGTTTGTCCTCTGATGACACCTGCTCCAGCATTGGTGATATTCAACACCCCGATTGTACAGCGTTTGAGTCGTTTATATTACACATAATATCGTGAATAGGTCGAATAGAACAATATGTTTAAAAACAAACAAACAGTGTTCCCCTGCTTCCATTACACGGGGTGGTGTAAGGTGAAGTGGACATACTCACTGGTAACCAAGGTATGGGGCATAGAGGTGCTGCCACCTGGTCCAGACTTTATAAACTAACACGTATGTAGTACTCAGGGTTACCTTCCAACTCATTCTGAACGTCCATGAAGGGACCTCTAGCACAACAGTATCAATCGGGCTTTGAGGAACGTGCACAAAGGACATAATTATTTTATGACGTTCTCTTATATTGTTAGAAAATACGAGACTTCTAAACTTAAAATTTCTTATCTGAAATGTGAGTTTGAGATTGAGATTGAAACATTTATTGCTTGCAAGAATCGTCCGAAAAGGAGCGTTCTTCCACTTACAATGGTTGCGTGAAAGAAAGTCCGTCTAGACAGTAATTACCAAGCTCAAATATAATGTGAACAAATGCAAATGTTAAAACGTTTAGTCACTGATTTTTTATAAGAATACAATAGTTGCCAAATGTTTCAGCATTCAATTATGCTAAATCATCAAGTTTCAACTCATATAATATCCAGTGTCTCCAGACAGATTAAATCCCATATCAAATTTAAATTCAAACTATACCTATTTGTGGGTGTGTGTCGAAAGGTCATCAGTTCACTTAGGAATACAATTATGTAATACAGCTAAAAAACGGGAGCTTTAAATAACTTGAGTAGAGAATTAAGTAGGCAAATGGGGGAATTAGCCCCCATAATGAACTATTAGGCCAAAAAAAAGGTGTGTTTCAGGTTACATGGTCTGAAAATCTAGGGTAGGTAGGTCGGATTTCTTCTTTTTTTTTCATCTTTTTTTTTAAACTTTAGCCTGAAAAGTACTCAGAAATGGACTCACAAACTTCAATGCCGACTCACCGACGACTGCCTCGACTCGTGAACTATCAGATCAACCCTTAACTAACCCCAAAATGACCTAAAGTATTTTTTTTTTTCAAAATTGCAAAAAAATTTCTAGGGTCGGCCCTGTTTTGCTAGGTAGGGTCGGGTAACCTGAAACACACCTTTTTTTTAATTTGGCCTTATATGTTAAGAGAAAGGAATGATTGTAATGATCCAGATAGTAATTGTTAAATACCAGGATCCCTGGGGGCTAATTGGCCTCCAGTACTACAAAAAGGCATCTTCAACGGTGATGTAGTGACACCGATTGTGGTAGAAAACAGAAGCTTGAGTCACTCATGCCATTTTAGTTTTTCCTGGCAATGCTTTTTTTGTGTGTATGAGAACTCCCCTATTTGTACCAGACCAGTACAACGCCCCATCCATCATGGAGGATGATTGCCCAGTGGCACTCCAGGGTGAAAAGATTCACAGGGTGTCCATTATTAAGGAAGAGGATGGGAAAGAAAGTAATTTAATCCCATGCCCTATGTTATCCCGCGGAGACGAGACGATGGCAGTCAGTCTGGGGGGTTATTAGGCTGGGTCTTCCTAAGTAAAGTAGTCCCAGTGTCGGGGATGGTGGGTTTTGTACTGGAACGAACGTCAGGAATTAGCAATACACTTTTAGTCAGCAGCCAGATAGAACAGAATTAAGTAATTTCTGAACGCATCCCTTCAGTCAAAGAAAGAAAGACTGCTGTTGTCCTCTTAGATTACAAATAACGTTGTATGGAACAATGACATTGTCAAATAATAAGTTCCCTTGAGATGACTGCTACAGAATTATCAAATCATATGGCCTCGACAAAAAGGATATTTTTGGGACAGTGCACAGTATGGACAAAAATAAATATACTTACACAATACAGTCATTACTATTGTTGAGGACCTCACTTGGGATGGCGATATACCTATTCTAAATGCATTCATGTGTGCTCTCGCCCATTTGCTTTAGTAATGTAAAGGTACATATTCTGTTATCAGAATAAATACGATGTGCATGTAGGGTCAATGTATATACAGTTTATTGGCATATGACTTCACAGCACATTTCTGAATAAATTAATCCTGTAAACATAAATGGTTATTGATATTGTAAGTAAATGGGGCTTTTACCGTGGTACAATCAGTTTGGTATCGTTGCCACTAAACGTTCTGCACTTGAGTCTCATGGTATACAATAAACAATCATGTATACACGTGTCTGAAATGTATAAATGTTTGCACTGCACGATGTTTATTTAATACAAATATAACGACATTATAGAACATCAAATTAATAATTATTTATAAATCATATATGCATCTATCTACATACCACCCTATCCTATATAGAAAATTATCTACATAATTAATACATTCATGATTTATAAAGGTTCACCAAAAGTTCTAACATATCATATCCCATATACAAGAGAAGGTAACCATACAGTCCTTAGATACTCAAGCCCTCTGGCATAGTCCTGTTCACTATGGAATTTGTTTCCATATTCCATACCAATATATACAGTATAGACTGGGGGGGGGGGGGGGAGATTGGAATGTGCCCTTTCTCATGACCCAACGTGTGATATTGTTATCAGTTAAACCAGAAATCTTACTGAAGTAAAAACATGGGGCCTTATTGTATAAAGCCTCGTGACAGAACTCGTAAAAGTGAAAAGTTCATATGTTGATCCAAGGCACCTGCTTTAGATATCGTTTTCGTGTGGTATATGTCAAGCGGCTATACGATAATGACCCAAAGGGGTGCTTTCTTATGGCTCATATCACTCTCTAAATCGTGATTTCATGGACGATAACAGTTAAAAAAACATCTTCCAGTTACTAATATTAAGAAAAGATACCTGGTACGAAAACCTACTAAACAGCAAGACGAACGGCCCTACTAATTTAAAATAGTTTTATAAAATGGTAATGCAAAAGCATTGGGCATGCTATTAAATGCTGTTGGAATGGGTTGAGCAAT
This sequence comes from Harmothoe impar, assembly GCA_947462335.1. Classification (NCBI taxonomy): domain Eukaryota; kingdom Metazoa; phylum Annelida; class Polychaeta; order Phyllodocida; family Polynoidae; genus Harmothoe; species Harmothoe impar. Next base: position 56,899,464 of record OX381713.1, on the reverse strand, counting down.
TAATTAAGGACATTGTAAATAATTACTTCATTATATTTCCATCATACTAGTAAGGTGAAGAAACTCGAATGCTTATGATTTTATTCTTCAAAACATACTTCAACAATATCACAATAGAATTATTTATATTCACTTTTACTCATGTTGTTTCATTGCCCATATTATAATTAATTTCTCTTATTTTGGAAATATTAATCCTGTCATGCAATGACAGATCAACGTCATTCTGTGGTGTTATGTGAGACCCAAAATTAAAAGCCAACAACAAAATAAGTGATTTTGAATTTCCCTCATCTATTTTCAGGATCTTTTACGTGTCACACGACTCTCAAGACCTGAAGATCTTCAGTTACATCGCCAGAGACGGCTCTACGAATGTTTTCAAGTGCAACGTCTTCAAAGCATACAAAAAGGTGAGCAATAACTGGCAGTAAACGAATCCGAGAATCTTCATTCATTAATTAATTAGAACCCACAATTCTTGGAAGTCCTCTGTTTAACCATTAATTATGCGTGACATTTCCTAGGGGTGCATTTCACAAGCATTAGGGACCTTTAGCAAACCCGACGTAGGCCTATAGCTCATTTAACGCAGACGTATCCTATGCCTTCAGCACTGCAACGTCTGCGTTTTATGAGCTTTTACGTGGTTGCTAAAGGTCCCTACTCTCTTACGGCAGTCATGTTGGATACTTTTCAGCTATTCTATTCTATTCCGATTTATCTTGATTTTACAGATATGTAGGGGTGACCTTTTATTGAGGCGGGTGCTAGGCTGGACCCTGCGCAACCGTTGCCATTGCTTTGGGAGATTTTGGTGAGGATTTACCTAAAATTCTGGGGGGAAAACGAACTCTTGTTTATGGAAATTTTGGCGAAAATGGCCCTTGGTTTAGATATGTTTGGAAGCTATGCTCAAGGTTGACCCTCTGAGTTTGACTGTTGCCCCATTTTAATAAAAGAGTAGGCCTACCCTTGCTAGCTTTGCACATGTGGAGGGAAATCTGAAAGGAACCCCCCCCCCCCCCCGAAGGTGATGCAAGAGAGCTTAGGCCTATCACTAAAAAAAAAACACACATGCAGGCCTCGCTCCAGGTTCGATCCGTATGGGCCCTGCTGACCAGCCTTCGGGTTTCTCGGTTTTATAACTGCACTCATCTATCTGGCCTCGATAGCTCAGTTGGGAGAGCGTTAGACTGAAGATCTAAAGGTCCCCGGTTCGATCCCGGGTCTGGGCAGTGCTTTTTATCCATGGTTTGCCGATGTTTAAAACTGAAAATCAAAAGCTAAGTATTGCCCATCAACTATAATTTTTTTGCCCAGATTTGCTGAAATCATATTATAACAAAAAAAAGTTCCACTTCCCAGACGGGGAATCGAACCCCGGCCGCGGCGGTGAGAGCGCCGAATCCTAACCACTAGACCACCTGGGAATCCGAATGCTGACACGAACTTGGTATTCCTGTGCCGTAGGAAAAGGGTGGGGGCGGGGGGACCTGGGCTCCCCAATCACTGAGAAGGGGGGGGGGGCTATGTTTTGCCCCCCCCCCCCCAAGAAAATTGTCAAGACCCTAATACATTTCACAAAAGGGGCTCAAATAGGCCCCTACTTCATTTCTATACAATTCAGTGTGGGGGGCACGTGCCCCCCCTAGACCAAATGTGGTCCAGAACACCGCCTGTGCCCCCCCTAGACCAAATTTTCTTGGCTGTGCCCCCCCTAGACCACCCCTTCTGGATCCGCCCCTGTTGACAATACGAAACACGAGTGTGTATATGATAGGCTAATAGGGACCTTTAGCAACCACGTAAAAGCTCATAAAACCCCGGCATAAAACCCAGACGCAGCAGTGCTGAAAGCAGGGGCGGATCCAGGAATTTGGGAAAGGGGGGGGCGCCGTACTACCTACAGCATTGGGGGTGTTCAACCATCTACATTCTAATTTACCAAAAAAATAGGGGGGGGGGGGGGCCTTGCGCCCCCCTGGATCCGCCCCTGGAAAGGATAGGATACGTCTGCGTTTAATGAGCTACGTCGGGTTTGCTAAAGGTCCCTAGTGTGTAGGTACATCATACCTGATATCTAAAATGTATTTAACACTTTCACTTGGCCAATGGTTTTTGGAAAGCTCATGCACCGATTTTGATGCTTTGATGATTAACTTAACTTACTAAAGAGCCATTACAATTCATACAATAGCCCCTAATATAGGCCTAATTATACCAGAATAGAGAGCAGTATAGACCAGTAGAATTTTATTCAGTTCTAGACAGGTGTATAATAAATTTCAAAGTCCTACGTCAAAAAACAACAGTTGCACCCCCGCTCCCAAGAGATCCAATTTCATTACCCTCTCCTTTATTGTTAAACTCTCTAACCTCAACTAGGAAAAACTGAACATTCTACTGTAGTATTCACACATGTGTTTTACAGATGGACTCTCCCTGAGTTATTTGTTTGGGTTTTGATTTGTAAAGCAAAAGAACCGCCATTGTCATTGACAAAGTAGAAAACCCTCAACGTTGACAGGTGCTTCATCAAGGATATTCATGGACACGGAGGTCGGGGGTCTATTAGTAACACATGCCTACCCACCCAGAATGCTTTCCCAAAAATACCCGCTAGCTACAGATCACAGAGATGCTTCTTTTCCTACTTTTGTAGGAATTCCTACTTTTCCCCCTGTGGTTTTCATGTCAATCAAAATTTACACATTTCCTATAGCCCCCCCCCCCCCCCACCTTGAAGAAAGTTGAAGTTTCCCACTTTCTATTGAACAGCGAGTTGTATCTGACCCCTTAGATACAAGGAAGTCAAATATAGCAGACAAAAACCCCACATCCGGGGAATTCACACTGCCCCTTACTGGACACTGTGCCGACAGGTATCGCTGCTACCCAGTGTAGTTTGTCTCCGATTACAAGTTGGCCCCACCTCGCCTCCTATAGACCCCCCACTGGCCCCAGTGCGATCCAACACGTTGGTTAGGCCACTCAACGAAACGTGTCTCTCATCACCAAGCCATAAAAATATGACGAGTACGTTTTCCCTTTTCCTTTTTTCTTGGGGCCTAATTAATAGGTTGGGAAATGGCTCCCGGCGAACTGAATTCACACTTTAATTTTCAGGAGTTTAAAGGTATGCACAAGCTGTAAATATACATGTGATGTCCCTACCCTACCGCATTACCGGCACTCTAAGTTTTAATTTGATACCAGGAATCGCCATATTTGTCCATTTTATCACGTTTAAAAAAATCAAAATTTGCAAAAAGGAAATAAGGTCAAATTCCCTAAAGACCATTTTTGTCATGTGCACGGTGATAAGAAACAGGCTCCATGTGTGTTTCTTGGAGTGGCGTTAGTCCATATCTACACAAAGACTGATATGAGTGATAGGTACCGTAGATAGGAGGTCGAGTAGGGCCCTCGGGTGGTTAACGTTAAAGGGCAGGGTGTCATTCAGAGTACCAACAGGGCCCCCTCATCGAGCATATAGGGTGCATTCCAAGGCTGTGTTTGAAAGACAATACTTGTATCGTAAGTGTGCCAAATGAATATGTAAAAACTCAAACTGTACTAGATCTATGCTATGGATTTAACTTAGTATAGGAGCAGCTCTATGAATAGGTGAATTAGATCAGCTTGTTTATGGACTTTTGCTCAGGCTTATAATTATGATCAAAATGATTAACACTTGGAGCGATCATGTTCTAACAACAGGAGTGTGGATAGGGGGTTCTTATTAAAATGACCACTCCCAGTCCGAGTAGCCTGGGTATATAAGCAGATCAAGAACATATAGCTACATACTCAGAAAAGTCAGCGTCATTGTCGCTAAAACCACTCTCACCTGAAAGTCAGGCACTTGTGTACCACATGAGAAAAGAAGAACCAAAAACAATTGGGGACACTGATTTTGGGGTTTCCTACCAACTCACTCTGGGAATCTGATGTGTAATTGCCATTGCAACCACCATGTCATTGTTCCATAGTGCCTAGTGCCAGTGTGCCTTTTTATATGTACTGCTGAAACTGGCTCAGAATATGAGCTAGAGTATGTAGAATGATGAATGTACATGGTATACTGCTGGCAGGCACGGAAACATTTCATAGAACTGTAGCTGTATCATTTACCTGAGATAACAGAGATACTGTGGCACCTGCCTTGTGGGCCCAGGTAGGTTGGTTAGCCCTGTAAGGACCGCATAGTGCTTTAATAGCTACATTCATGTGTCATACGGACCCCAGGATACGAACCAAATCAGTATAGAGGCAACCTTATGTGTGAATGCAGCCCCAGTGAGTAGACATGCCAGAGCTACATTCATGCACTATGCAACCCTTTGAGGACAGTATGATGCCTTAATGCATCATAGCCTTGGTCATGATGCATTAATGCAGCCTTGGCGAGTAGCTCGCAGGGGCTGCATTCAACCATTATGACAACATCATGACACATTTTTTTATCAACATCAGTCCTTAAAGGGTTAATGTGTCCAGCAGACCCATCCTCCTCCTGTGTGTTCAGAGACCCCTGGAGGAGAGGCTCGGAGACCCCAGGTGTAGGTGGGGCTGACCCTATTAACACCTGACACACACCTGACAGACCCCACAGGCGTTAGGCCTCCAGGTGGGCGGCCCAGCCCTGGAGGAGGGCCTGATGAACGACCTCACCTGCTGAGGTGAATCAGGGACCAGCAGCTTTCTACGCAGGCCAAAAAAAGGTTTGTTTCAGGTCACCCGACCGACCCTATCTAAACAGGGCCGACCCTACTTTTTCATGCAATTTTGAAGAATTTTTTACATTTTGATATTTTTTTGGGGGTCAATTTTAGGTTTACAAAATTTTGGGAAAAAATTCCCCATCTTTACACTTTTTTAGGTCAATTTTAGAGGGAAAGTCAAAAAAATAAAAAGTCAAAAAAAAAAATCCGACCCACCGACCCCAGAGTCTCTTCCCATGTTACCTGAAACAAAACTTTTTTTTATTTGGCCTCACTGAGGTTTATGATGGTTTCTGACTGCTTTCTGAGTCTGCTACCTTGTGATTCCTCTAACTGCATGGCAGCTTACTGATTATACTGGATACTATATCCACTGTTTGTCTAAATAACGCCAGACACTTACAGGGATGAAAGTCTTCAAGTTGATTTTTTTTATGTTGCCAAGATCTGTACTTAGCTATAGAGGACCTTATTCAGGTGCCTCAATTTGAACATTTCAAGTTTTTTTGAGCTTGGTCACTTTCGTCCCTGCACTTATATCTGGTCTTGTTTCTCTACCCCAACCTTCTCTCTTACGTTCTAGTAATCTGTTCTGCTCTTGCCTTGGAATCCCTTCCGTTCACTTCCCTTCCCTGTCCCACTGACTTGTTGTCAGCCGCATTGTATTACCATTCCTTGTCTACTGCAATATACTGCACTGCCCTTGCATACCCTACTCTTCCCGGCCCTGTCCTATCCTCCCCTTTTAACCATCCCTCAATCATTCTCTTGTAATATGCTCACTGTAAAAAGTTGGTTGCTATTTCTGTCGGTGTACAGTAGATTCTACTGTAGATGTACAGTCTATGTATTGTAGGTAAATCCTACTGTAACTCTGCAATAGATTCTACTGTAAATCCATTCTACAGTAGATTCTACTGTAAATCTCCAGTAGATTCTACTGTGTACCTACACTAACTATTTACAATGCTGCTCTTATCTTCCCCTTGTCTTCCTTCCTCTGCCATTTCATCCTTTCCTTTCTTCTTCTCACCATTCGCTCATAAACAGTGGTTTCCAGGTGTCCATGATAAATCACGTGTCTCACTGGGAACCTGAGCCTCTGACATTCCCGGTGCCTGCCGTGAGCTGGCGATCCGTGCAGAACTGTGTCATGGAAACACCAGTCACACATTGCTCTCCAAGCAGGGCCATTCCCTTACACTGCAGGAGGGCATTAGTCAGCAAATGACCAAGTCTATGCTTGGAGCGTGGCTCTTACCAATCCCATGCCACTCATTGAAACTGGTCGCGCGGAGAGATAGCCGGTGATGGCTTTTACTTTTTAGCAATTGCAATGTAGTGCCGATGCCTACACATATTAACCCAGACTTACTTTATTTGGACACAGATATAACTTCGAGTGGGTTTACACTCAAGCATCATAGGTATACGGCACGATTCTGGAATTTCCACATAATATGATCCAAACACACCCTCAAAAAGGTGAGCGTCTCTGTCGCCGAAAGCGCTCTCACCTGAAAGCTAGGCAGTGCCTGACTTGCAGGGGAGAGTGCTTTTGCCGACATTGACGCTCACTTTTCTGAGGTGTTTGATTTAGGTTCCTTCAGGGTTGCTTCCTTCAGGGCAGAAACAGGACCTAAGTAGTAGTGGGGAGTGTGTATGGAGTGAGTGCACCGTTTGTGCAGCATCACACCGAATGGGTTAAATCTACTAGACTAACTAGACCTAGGCATATATGCCCTCAATTATCCGTTCCCTAAACAGATCATAGCAAAGAGAGCTAAAAAAGCCCAGGTACAGAAGCTACACGACCCTCAGCTCGTGTTGACATTGTCCAACCGAAACACCCTATGCTTAACTAATGACACCAGGATAGTCAACTAACCCGACTATTTCCACCCACAACCCTTACTGTTGACCGGGACCTCAGGTTAGGAAACTAAACCACACCAACCTAGTGCCACTAGTATATGTACACATGAATTAGTCACACTTAATTAAATAAATCTGAACTTCTTATCTTGTCTCCTTCTATCCAACATAGACTATTCTATATCTCTGATCACTCTTCATCAGGAAAAAAATCCAACACAAGATACTAGAAACATGACTGAACTTTCATGGCCCTAGCACCCATCTAAGTCCCACCTATGTTCATAAGTTCAACTACACCTTCAATCCATGGATTCCTGATAAGGACCTAATCAACCTCAGGATTTTCCATATAAATCACACCTGATGAGACATTCAAGTCGAAACCACTTTTAATGTACCACCCTGATAGTCCATTTGACTCAGTTAATTAATCCCATCTCTCAAGATGGGGCCCTTCACTTCCCCTATTTATTTCTAAGTCCTAAACATCTGCTCCAAGATAGTTCCCATATAAGGCATCCAAACCCACACTCTGCTTGGAGAGTGGGTTATAATAAACAAAGGAAGTGAGGTCACAGACTAAATCACTGAGCCCTGATTGGTCAGAGCTGTTCAGTAACCATGGTACACATAAGCATAGTGAGCCTTGTCAACAAGGCATTCAGTGGTTGTGAAAGATAGGAACCAGTAGTCCTAATCCGTTTTTCCCTGAATTTTTGTTTAAAAACCCTATCGACATCTTCTATCAAACCCAACACCCCTCCAGGTGTTAATATACAATGTCCTCTACAGGACAGAGTATGTCTGAGGGGAACTTAACCCCTCAGAACAACTCCAGAGACACTTTGAGTGATCAAGTTCTGACTCAAGACTCCATTGTGTCACCGACCCAAAGCAGCACTGGAGACCTCACCGGCTTATGCCAAGCCATGAACCTCACTCTACGCAGCAATGAGGTAAGACCTTCCACTAAGCAAAGCTCTTTACTCAATTATTTTACCCCATCTAGGGGAACTTCACCGATCGAAAATGTTCAAAATAACTTGACCGAAACTACGATCGAGTTGCCACGCCCCCTGGCAACAACAACAACATTGACCGAAACTCCCCCCAAAATAACACCAGCAGCCCAATCACAAGCGATTTTCGGCCCTGCATCCCCCCTAGACCCATCAATGAATCTAGCCCCCCAGCCACAAAGGCAATCTCACCAATATCATACTAGATCGATGGGACCGGTCAAATCGCATGAATTCCTGATCAGCTCTGATGCTGATCAAAACTTTTTCGTGCACGCAGAAATGTAACCCGGCGCCGACGATTGGTTTTCAGAGGAACTAGACTTCCCACCTCTCCCCAAACGTCTAGCTAGCAACATAAGTTCTAACCTTGGCTTCAGCGACACTGTAACGCATGAATTTCCTCCCTTAGACTGCATTATTAGCGAAAATTCGCCGAAAAATGGCGAGACGCCTTGCTCGACTCGCGAACTCTCGCGCCCTTTTGCGCCTACACGAGAAAACGCGAGAAATGCACCCGTGACGTCACGGAATCCCCTCTCCCGATCTCGGGGAACCCCTCCAACCCAATCTCGGCCTGATCGACATTCACAAAACGACAGAAATATAACGATTAACGATGATTCGGCTAACCAAACCCCTCTAAATGAAGCCATACTGAATCATTCTATCGCTTCTGATCGGTCTTACATCGATTTAACGCGAAATAGCGCCGAAAACAGCGCTGAATCGACTCGCCTAACTCGCACGATTCAAAATTCTGCCGAACTCTCGCGCCCTAACGCGGAGCCGCGAGATTTCGCGAGAAACTCGCAAATGACGTCACGGAATCCCCCCTCACCGACAGGGGGAACCCCTTCAGGACCTATAACGGTATCACTCGCCTCTAAAATAGCCGAAAATGCCCTTAATAACACCGTTCCAACAATTCCTGACCCCTCTAAAGTGCACACACAAGGTGCTACTACCCGCATTGACAAAGATTGTATACCCATAACCCGCACTACGGCCCCTAGCAGTGTAACTAACACACCCCAAGGGACCACGCCCACCCTCATTACCTCCTTTTTGGTACCTAAATCAAACATGACTGTCACTTCCACCACCAGCTCCACCCCAGCCAGCCCACCAAAACAAAATCCCTCAATTGTGATCTCTCATTTTCACTCCCCATCAAGACCCAACAGAGGACCACTCAAGATTTCTGTCAAAATGGACGATAACTATAACTTAACTGCACCTCGTTCTGTTTTATTCCAGGGCAACACAACTAATGCTAGCTCCTTTGGGCCAATGGAGGTGGATAACAGCGTAACCCCAAGTGGCTTGAACCCGATTGACGCAACCTTCATCCCCACCACCAACACCTCGACTGTGGGAACAGTTGCCCCGCCACCAGGACCAGCCTTCATCCCCACCCCCAGCACTTCGGCCACCGCTGCCGGGGTTGGCATCACAGGCTCAGTCTCCAACATTACCCCAGGCTTCTCCCAGATGACCCCAGAGGCCCAGGTGACCTTCTTACAGGACACAATACGCCAGATGCTGGACTCGCAAAAAACAAATACCAGCCCCCTAACCACACCCACTCCTAACCCAGTTAGCCCCAGCCAGGTAGTGGCCCCTCACTTGACGCCCATCAATATAGAAAATGCTAGCAGTAAGCAAGCTTATTTCGCCAGATTACTCCCGGAGGCTTCGGACACCTGGCGACTATACCGGGGATGCTACGAGAAATGCGCCCACTCGAGGTTGAGGGCCGACTTTTTCAGACACCTGGCTCACCTGAACAGGTTCCCCTCTTGGACCACAGGTGTTCTTCCCCCTGCTGGCCTCATCACTACAACAGAATCAGCCCTAGCCCTGGTAAGCATGAGGCGCACTCAAGCTATCTCGACCCTCAATACCATGGCGGCCATACTTGATAATAAGGCCGATGGTCTTAGGGTCAACATGGAAGCGTACTACGCTGCCATGAGAGCACACTATGAACGACAAGTATCACCGCCTGGTACCCCGGGATACTATGAGTTTCTCCCCGCCTGCACCCTCGCAACCCAAGTAGTGGAACGAGCTACAGCTGAGCTCAACAAAAAATTGAATGACGAGGCTTCCTTATTAAAGGAAAAACCACAAGATGCCCTGTGGGCAGGCATCCCGGCGGAATTACGCCCGGGTTACAACCCCCATGCCATCACCGGCGCCAACAACGCTGCCAGCCTACTCCGAGACCCCCGATCACTCGCACATGTGAGTCCTCTAGTATCACCACTAGTACCTGGCACCAACACCGTCCCCCAGAGCGCTCTTACCCTGGAACAAATCCTTGCTGCCGAAAATAGGGCCCGCTTAGAGGCTCAAAGCCCGCGGAATAACAACCAGGTTTTTTCAACCCAGTGGAACCGCAACAACGGCCAAAGAGCTCAACGCCCTCGGAACAACCGGGGCGGGCCAACGGGGATCCCCAACACATCGCGACAACCGACCCAGAACAACAACCCCCGAACCCAGACCGGGCGACGCCGCAACCAGGGTATCCCAGACAACCAGGGACGCCCTCGTCGCCCAAGAGTGGACCTGGTAGATCTCCTTCGCCAGGCGGGTCACATATAGACTCCTCATACAGCAACACTGACTCTATCCCGATAAACACCGATCTACCATTTTTGTTTAATCCGGCTTTCGATAATCCCTTCGACGATGAAACTTTTTTAGAATCCTTCGAACTCTATTGTTTGGATCATCTACCAATGCTGTATGACTATCAAAGCATTATCTAAAAATGCGAACATAGTAATTAAAAAGGCAGATAAGGGTTCCGCAGTCGTACTCCAAAACAGATCGGACTATATCAAAGAAGGCCTCCGTCAGCTCAATGACAGAGAATTCTACAGGTTGCAAGAAGACAACCTCACCGAAATCCACAACAACACAATCACTAAAGAAATAACTAGGATGTACTACCAAGGTGAGATACATTTAAAAACAGCTGAATATCTAGTCGCAGAAAAACCTAGGACACCTAACCTGTACCTACTACCTAAAATTCACAAAAACGTACTACCACCCCCGGGCAGACCCATAGTCTCAGCTAATGAATGCCCCACAGAGAAAATATCTCAATTTGTAGATTTTTTCCTACAACCAATCATACCCAAACTCCCCTCCTTCCTCAAAGATTCAGGTGACTTTATAAATACCATCAAAGACCTTGACATCCCCCCAGACGCCATTTTGGCCACAATGGATGTCACAAGTCTATACACAAATATCCCGACTCCTGAGGGCATACAGGCCGTCGGCAAAGCTCTAGCCTCCGAGAGACACCCAAACCTAAACCCCACAAATAACTCCATTTGCAAACTATTAGAATTAGTCCTTACATGCAACAACTTCCAGTTTGATGACAAAGACTTTTTGCAAATTAGTGGTACCGCAATGGGCACGAAATTGGCACCAGCCTATGCCAATATCTTCATGGGAGACTTCGAAAACAGGTTTGTATATCCTTACCACACTCAACCGCTGGTATGGAAAAGATACATAGATGATGTGTTCATTATCTGGACACACGGCAAACCTGCCCTAGATGTCTTCTTACACCACCTAAATACCTGTCACAAAACAATAAAGTTCACAATGGAAGAATCTGCCACTACGGTAAACTTCCTAGACATAACGGTCATCAAAACCCCAGAAAATACACTAGAAACTACACTCTACTGTAAACCAACAGACAGTCACAACTACCTCTTGTACTCCTCAGAGCACCCAAGACATGTAGTCAGGGCCATCCCATACTCACAATTCGTCCGAGTCAAACGCATCTGCACACGAGATTCGGAATTCCTCCGTAACTCATTAATGCTCTGCACACACTTCCTACGCAGAAAATACCCACGCCAGCTGCTGATTGACTCCCTAGCAAGGGCGAAACTCCAACCTCGATCTGAACTAATCAAACCAAAACCAAAGCTTCCAAACACAGGTAGACCAAAAGCATTTTATTGCATCACTACCCACAACCCTAACAATCCCCCAATAAAACAAATCCTTACAGAGAATTGGGACCAAATGAAAAAGACCAAAACCACCCGAGTATTCCACGAGCACAAACTAGTTTTTGGCAACAGGCGCAATAAAAGCCTCGGCGATGAACTAGTGAGAGCATCCACTAGCCAAAAAACTACAACACCCAAGGTCCCACACGTTAGAAAATACCCGTGCAATACTCCCCTGAACTGCAAATACTGCCCGACCCTAAACAAAAGAGGCTTCATAAAGTCCGCCACTACTGGCAGAAAGTTCAGGACACTGACCTCTGTCAACTGTCAAAGTGCCAACGTCATATACGCGATTACGTGCAAATCATGTGGCATACAATACGTTGGCCAGACCCTGGAACGCATCATGGACAGATTCCAGGGTCATAGCGGGGACATAGAAAACAACCGGGATAAACCGGTAGGTAGACACTTCAATCTATGCCCCCCTCCCCCACAAAAACCATTAAAATGGAAAGGCCTTGAGATCACCATCCTAAGCTTCATCAAGAGCCCTCCAAGATCCCCGGAAGGGATTTTAGAACTTAATGTGGAGGAAAGACGGTGGATGCACCGTTTGTGCAGCATCACACCGAATGGGTTAAATCTACTAGACTAACTAGACCTAGGCATATCTGCCCTCAATTATCCGTTCCCTAAACAGATCATAGCAAAGAGAGCTAAAAAAGCCCAGGTACAGAAGCTACACGACCCTCAGCTCGTGTTGACATTGTCCAACCGAAACACCCTATGCTTAACTAATGACACCAGGATAGTCAACTAACCCGACTATTTCCACCCACAACCCTTACTGTTGACCGGGACCTCAGGTTAGGAAACTAAACCACACCAACCTAGTGCCACTAGTATATGTACACATGAATTAGTCACACTTAATTAAATAAATCTGAACTTCTTATCTTGTCTCCTTCTATCCAACATAGACTATTCTATATCTCTGATCACTCTTCATCAGGAAAAAAATCCAACACAAGATACTAGAAACATGACTGAACTTTCATGGCCCTAGCACCCATCTAAGTCCCACCTATGTTCATAAGTTCAACTACACCTTCAATCCATGGATTCCTGATAAGGACCTAATCAACCTCAGGATTTTCCATATAAATCACACCTGATGAGACATTCAAGTCGAAACCACTTTTAATGTACCACCCTGATAGTCCATTTGACTCAGTTAATTAATCCCATCTCTCAAGATGGGGCCCTTCACTTCCCCTATTTATTTCTAAGTCCTAAACATCTGCTCCAAGATAGTTCCCATATAAGGCATCCAAACCCACACTCTGCTTGGAGAGTGGGTTATAATAAACAAAGGAAGTGAGGTCACAGACTAAATCACTGAGCCCTGATTGGTCAGAGCTGTTCAGTAACCATGGTACACATAAGCATAGTGAGCCTTGTCAACAAGGCATTCAGTGGTTGTGAAAGATAGGAACCAGTAGTCCTAATCCGTTTTTCCCGGAGTGAGTGCTACTCGTAGTAAGTGGGCCCGTCTGGTAAGGCACCGCCCCCTGCACCATGTGGCTCATATCTAACCCCCTATTCACTTGGATAAGCAACCTGCTTTTCCACAAGACCCCATTGAGTTGTAAGCGAGGACGTCTGGTTTACATCCTAGAACTTATCAGAGATTTATTCATTAACTGTGACCAGTTGAGCAGCCTGGAGGATGGTCCGTGTTCCCATTATCAGAGCATCCTTTCTGCGTGGTTGCTCAAATTATTGATTCAGATGTTGAAAGATTTGCCCCGTTGCCTTCAAAACTGATATAGCTTGATTAAGATTTGGTGGTGATTTCTTTGCTGCTTATACATTTTATTTGACAATAATTAGGTCCCTTGACATATTAGTGTCACTATGGTAACAAAACAGATGGCCTCACTGCCAAAAAATGCCACTGGTGTGGGAGGACCAATATCAGACCTAAAAAGTAAACTTTTTTAATCTTCAAACTTTCTTTATAGTGTAGGGTAGAAAGAAATGCTACTGTTGTTTTGGCAGGCAGAGAGAAACTGGTCGGCTGGAAGGAGGAAGTGGTAAAGGGCAGGCCTAGGTGTGGGGTGCAGGAGGTGGGTGTGTGTGGGTAGGGGCGGGGGGGTAGGAGGTAGGGAGCTAGCCTCCTCCAGGGTGGTAGAGAGTCAGGAGGGGCTGTGGGACGGAGTAGGCGGGGCAGGAGGAGATGGAGGAGAGTGGCCAAGGTGAAGTCTGATGGACTTCCTAAACGCTGGAGAACCTACACAGGAGGAGGAGGAGAGGCAGACTTTGCCACCAGGAGGAACATGTCTTGGGTTTACTCTGAGTAGCTCTTAGGTGATGGAGGAAGTTGCTGGGTGGCTGTCTCCATGGTGACGAAGAAGGAGGACCATGGAGGGATAGAGGGGGTAGATGCAGTACATACAGGCTCGGATTCCTACCACCTGGCCGCCTGGAGGGCAGCCAGCCGACCCTGGAGGAGAGCCCATCTCACCCCTGTACCCCCAAGGGTCCTGTATACCCCCCTCCATTACCTCATTAACAATCTCTGACGCTAACAGATCCAGCCCCAACCCTTGGCGCAGGGATCCAGCATGGAGTGGATTAACTAATGGAGTTTGCAGGCTGGATTAGGGCCTTAGCACCTGGAGGAGGACCCCCGTGTTAGATGTAGGTCTGCAGGGCGAGGCACAGGAGGAGAAAGAAGAACCTATGTGGATGTCATTTCACAAGTGACATACATACAGCTGGAGTGTCTCTCCTGGGAATGGCGGAGTGTCCTACCACCTGGCGCTGTAGTTACACGTACTGGAGGAGCCCCCCTGGAGGAGACAATGTTTAGTCTGTCAGGGGCATTATTAACTCCTGGCAGGCAGGAGTGGGGCTGTTGTCAGCGTCTGCCATATGTCATTACAGCTCCAAAATGTAGCTTCTACTGCTTGCATTTCATCAGAATCAACAGGCTACATCTGCAGTCAATTAATTGTGCGCTGTAATTTGGAGTTTCTGTTCCTGGTTACTCATTCCACAAACTCCATAAAAAGTGGAATACATAGTGCAAAGCAAAAATATATGTGAGGAATTAGTATACATGCATTTAATGTGGAACTGCCAAAGAGTCATATAAAGTGCAATACCATACTTGACATATCCAAACTGATTGACTAGTATACATTGTAAGGGCCCACAGGACAATGAAGACGCATGTATCTAAGCATTAAATGCCCGCATCTTGCTGCCTCTCCAGCAAGAGTCCACATAAATTGAGGGTACCCTGGGCCTTGTATAGGGGAGGTGGAGACCAGGACTTGACAACATCTGACTGAGACTAACACACACCCACCATGTATAAGACATGGGACCCCAAGACCACTGGCACCACCATGTGGCACATCTACAAACAATGGGGCAGCTGGCAGGAAGTGAGGTCACAGACGCCACCACCAGATGACGTGCCAGATGACGTGCCGTCACCGACAACAACGTCGTTGGGTGTGACGTTCGCAGAACCGGAAGTGACGTCAGTTTCGTCAGCTGATGAAACTTACGCAGAGACGACGACACATGTTGACGTCACAATGGCGGCGGATGTAGATCCGGTAGCGGAAGTAGTGGAACCAGAACCAGTAGCGGAAGTAGTACTTGAACCTGGACCAGAACTAGTACCGGAAACGGAAATGTTGAAACCCAAGGTGAATCTGTCGCGGTCGCCGTCCACGGGTTCTGAATTTGAACACCTTAATGTAGGTATTTTGTATATAGAAAATTGCAATTAGCCTATACATATCCGGAATAGTAATATAGGTTTAGTATAGCTGTACTGGGGTAATATAATGGTGTGGGGTGGTTCAAAGAGTATCCCTATATTTGGTCCCCCAGATGTCTAAAGTATCTGTTTATTACTGGGGGTTTCCTCTAGGGGGTTTTCCTCAAAAAGCATGTGCATCCTCCAATAGTCGGAGTGGAACAAGGCCCGTTAGTTTTAGCTTTTATAGGGTGTGTGGGGGCTTAAACAGTATGAGCACATTATGAGCACACGTGAGGGTGAAACACATCAAATGAACTCAGCCATAGGGATAAACCCTACGTTTCCCCGTACCACGTACCAAGCCAGCCAACATTAATTTTGATGATGAAGGTAATGAAAATAAATAGACATTGCGTGGTCCCAATTTCTGAAGTCCCTACGGTTTTGATCATATCATATTATCCTACCCCATAGATCTTGTCCTTAATGGTTTTTGAGGTTGTGATAGCACAGGTGTGCCATAAATAAGAAGGTGTGTTGGTAGGAGGTACAGGGAGGGGTGCACTGCCTTACCTGGTAGCAGTTTACTACAAAGGTGTTCATCGATTAGCACACCTGTATCGCACCCAGGCACAGGTGGGGTGGGGTGTGGAGAGGAGGTACGGTAAAGAAGGAGGCGAGGGATGTAAAACACCTCTTGAAATCAAGGTACATTTAGGTGTGTACAAGAGGGCTGTATGTTTCCTTTTTTTATCTCCATTCTTATTCTTTTCTTGGTTATGTACTGTGCATATATATATATACAGGACGGCGTAAAATTATTTGACCCGGCACTTCTTAGTCTGGCTGCAATTTCAAATCTGAAACAGGTGGAACATGTTTTGTTTTCATAGATCCAGAAGAAATTATTTTTACACCAATATATTAGGCGTGGGCGGGGTGGGGAGGGGTCTTGAGTCCTTGGAGGGTGCCTTCCACCTTCCAAGTCACAGACAAGGTCTCATATCACCTGAAATAGTGGTCTGTTTTATTCCATTGAAACCTAACCCAAGCCCTGGTCTATACGCACGGCACCAACACCACATTGGTGGTAATGTCAATGTTGCCTGTCTGCACCAAGGTGGTTCTGTCCACACCCGGAGTCTTTATTTGCATGAGGTTATTCACACCCCCTGGAGGCCTTGGTTGCCTCCTCCTGTACCTGTTTAGCTGCTACATCAGCAGGCCTTTGATGTTACCTTAATACATCCCGCCCCTGCCATCACCTCACCACCCTCACCTGAGGATCCACAGCACACCTGTCAATTCAGGGTGTGTGCTGTAAAACCAAAATAAAGGTTTGCACTCAAGTAAATTTTGATGGCCACCTCTGATGGCCACCGAATGAAGATGGTGTGACTGCCTTTAAGGTGGGTCTATAATTAGAATATTTACAGAGGGGATGCCATGCAATAGTGAGAGAGCCAAGAACATAGCCATCCTTAAGGGGATCCATAGAAAGATGAGAAATAATTTAGGTTCTTAAAAATCAAGATTCTGTAATGTTGGTACGATTACTAGATATCCTCCAGTAGTTTGGTGGTATATCACGAGACATAACTAAGGGAGTGGTACTTTTTTAACAACAGTGGGGGGTGGATTTGGGGGGGGGGACCAAGAAAATATTGACCAAAAATATTTGGACCCTTCTTGAGGGGGGACCAAATAAATTTCACCCCTTTCTAGCGAAAAAGCCAGTGCATTAATATAGTGTAAAAATCGAGTAAAAATCCCCCCCCCCCCCCCGCTGTTATTAAAAAATGACCACTTCTTAAGTCCACATCCAGTATACACTGCTGGAGAGGGTGGCTGAGGGAGGAGGGGCACATCTGCACATCGATCAGTTCAGGTGTCACTCTGCCGTATGGTTTGTATTAGCATTTTTAGTACGGAATAATACAGCATCAGATAGGCTGCCCTACTGAGGCAAGAGGAATTATGAGCCATGAGATTCAGGTGTGCAGAATTAATTATGGTTTTAGATTAGTATCTCTCTGAAATATCTTTGGTCCGAAGATGAAAATCTGTGGATTTGTCATGAATGTTTCCTCTGCCTATCTATATGGAACGTCCAACATGA
The DNA here is from genome assembly GCA_947462335.1 of Harmothoe impar. NCBI lineage: Eukaryota > Metazoa > Annelida > Polychaeta > Phyllodocida > Polynoidae > Harmothoe > Harmothoe impar. Next base: position 56,881,933 of record OX381713.1, on the reverse strand, counting down.
CATAATTCATAACGGCCTCTCATAGTATCATGTCACACCACCATGGCCTGGGGATATGGGAGGATTTTACCGTGCACTCAGCAATATTATTGCACTGAGAATGTTCTATATGCAATATCTTTTAAGTAAGTATCCGAAGACTTGGACTCAAATCTCAAGCTTTTTGAACCCGGCCCATGATGTCAATCAGACCATTCTTCCCTTCCTACCCATTCCATTCATACTCATTGCTTATCGTTTTGCTCAAATCTGATTTTAATTATTGGCCAGTTTTTTGCCAATAAAAATATAATCGTGCACGATTTTGTTTCCCAATTGGAAATACACTGTAAAATAATGTAACTTGGCCCCAAAAGTATCCCTTTTATGTGATGTTTATGTTTAGGGTAACATATTATTGCCCCGCATCCCAAAATGTTTATAAAATTAATAGTCTCTAAATCCTCGCACCAATGTTATCTTCTCATTCAGTAAATATATTGGAATTCCTGAGAGAGAATTACACCACGAATATTCCTCAAATTAATTTGGGACAAATGGAACCTTGTACACCCACAATAAGCCTTCCCTGTTGCTCACAGTAGGAGCAGCCCACCACACAGGAGCAGCTCACCTCTACCTGCTCACCCAGCAGGGGGTGAGTCGGTGCACGCCCACCCAAGGGCTGCTCCTCCCTCTGATGATGATGTTTTCTTATACCATTGATCGCATTGTCTGTACTCTGAGACTCCATTGGAAGAGCAGCTCAAAGAGGGGGTTGGAGGTTATACTGGTGAGGTGGGGTGGGGCGCTATGGTGGCAGGTGCTGGGAGAGGGTGATAGGGGCAGGGGTTGTAAGTAATCCTTATGTAGGAGTGGTAGAGTGCAATAGAGGGTAGACTTACATCAGGGAGAATGGGGGATATGAAATAGAGAGCAACTTAGTGGGACTAGTACTGGGAAGAGAATATACAATTATATATAGGCCTAGCATGGGGAAGGGGCTTAGGTATTGATATTCTGTCTTTCTTAGATCATAAACAGGTGTCAGCACGGTAAGAATATTCATTTTAAAAGAAGATCTGTGTGATTCTGCACAGGACATCCCCTCTGCGAGGCTGCTCACACATTATTGTTGTGTGTTTAAAGTGTCAGGGGGTAGTGACATCATAGCAAAGAGCAACAAATTGGAAGGTGCTTCCATATGTTGCAAACTTTGATATGGGTCTGAGAGGAAAGGGTAGATGCCTATGAATTATAGTGTTTGGAAATTGAATAAGATTATGCTGAAATGGGCAATGGTGATAAGGTACTGATATCCCTGAGGGCCGTCTGTGAAAGGGGAACAAATAGGTGTGGTACCTGGAAGTCTATGATCAGGTGTAGTAAGACTCAAACCAGGTGGGCTGAATCCTCCACATAGTTCATACGCCGCACCTGGTTATGCCAGTTAAATATCAAAGAGATGTGAAACTAACCAGAGCAGGCTGAAAACACACCGTGCTGCCCTCCCCAATGTCTGTTCACACCCTTCAGTGCTGTACAAACCGACACGCCGTACCCCTGCTAAACTCTTGCCGTAAACCAACACAGAGAGAAGAAACAGCGTCAAAAAGGAGTCCAGGTTGTCTCCAGAATGACTTCCCTGTTTAGGGGAGTCCAGGTCGCATAAGGGAGCCTAGGTGACTCTCTGACTGACCTAAGGGAGTCGCCTGGGGGAGTCATATAGTCTTCTGGGTCATATGACTCCCTTTGGTCAGTCAGAGAGTCACCTAGGCTCCCTAAGGCGACCTGGACTTCCCTAGAGAGGGGAGTCATTCTGGAGGCAACCTGGACTCCCTTTTGACGCTGCTTCTTTTCTCTGTGCAGGCTGGGTTTAACCCTTTACATGCAGCATGCTGTTTTAATGCACTATGCATTTTTTTGTCATGATGTGCATGGATGCAGCCCTGCAAGACTGGTAACTGGGCAGTTCTGCATTCCCACCCTGTAGGTTTGATACACCCCCAAGGGTCGGCATGATGCATCAATACAGCACTGGTGAGTTGTTCACCGGTGCTTCATAGATGCATCATGGTGACAGATGAACATTAGGCATCATCTGCTTTTTAAGAGATAACTGTCTCGCCTAGAGGATTTACTTGATGTCCATGGAGTGGGACAGCCTGGATGATTCATGCATATACACTGGGTGACGTCCAGAGAAAGTTAGGGACTACTAGTACGTGTTTAGTGTGTAACTGTATGCTGCCCTGAGTGGGGAAGTAGTAAGGAGAATTGATAGCTACCTAAGGAACTTCTCTACGTAATGTGTTCTCAAGTATCATATCCAAACCAAATATTGAGACTGCTATAAAACTATTATATTATGCAGAAGTTTTGAGAAAAATGATAGATCTCAAATCACTGACATGTTATTGCCATCCTATCTGTCCCTATCTAAGACAGTAAATTCCTTGCCAAATTTGAGTATGGAACACCCTATCATGGTATATCCAGAATATTGTTACTTTTCTAATAAAAAAAAAAGTAAATGTGTAATCGAATTCAATTAGGAGGAATATAGCAGTGTGAATAGTGATGTCTAATCCCTTGTTATGTTAGAATTAACTATCCCCCCACACTAATACCTTCATCTGGCATACATTGAGCAAGCAGGTAATAGGACTGTACTAGTGGGTGAAATAGATTACTGCATTTTACGCCTCTATCCTCCAGGGCAATGACATGTGTCTAGACACAGGGGGAGGTCAGAGGAGGCAGGAGCAGAGGCTGGTGTTGGATCCTCTCCAGGGGCTTAGCAGATCCACAACGTATGCTAGTTGACTTGTTGCCGAACCACAGGTGTCAGGGGGGGAATCAAGTGCGCTGGCGCCCTCTATACCGTGGAGCATATATGCAGCTGCACATGCCTAGTAGCGGCAGTCTCAAACAGGGCAGGGAGGAGGTCACACTGTACAGTCCAGTGTGATCCAAACCTGTTGGAAGGTCTTTAGTATACATGATTGGCATGAGGTGGCACTACTGGGCTGTAGGAGGGCCATAGTCATATAGCCTACCCCCAGTACATTTGCATTGCATTGAGAGAGCATGAATGAAACCCTCATATTGAGATAACGACAGAAGCTTTATAATGCTACATTGAAATATAACTTGCAAAAGGGTAAATCTTCCCAGGAAAAAATACAACAGAATTTAAACTTGAATAGCTTTTGTGTAATAACTGCTTAAAATATGGTTAAAAATGACTGTGTGTAGTTTCCACTCCGGCCACTCAATGCGGATGGCGCTGCGGCACTTGATTCCCCCCCTTCACAGGTGTTGTATTCGTATTGGGTAGCCCAATGTGACCCAGCAGATGGCTGCATGGTGTTTCTCGTGTGTCTCCAGAATCCTTAGCGTAGGACAGAGAAGGACAAGAATTGTACTTAGAAAATGGCCTTCATACATGTCCCCTCATGAAGCTTTGCATGTAATATCATGTCTCCACCATCCAATTGGCTTCCAGGATGGATTTCACGGTGGCTTCCTTAATAGCTCCTAATGTAATCAGCGAGGAATAACTAGCTCCTTCTTACACTATACGCTTATTCTCCTCAGTCTTCGATGTGATCTACAATTTGTCTATCACTGTGGCTTCCATATTGGTCGCATAAACCTGTAAGCTCATGGTTTCTGGGTTAGCTTCTAACATGAATTTCAAGGGGGCTTCCGACACAGCTCCCCAGGTCTCCACATCTCCCTTGTCCCCCCCCCCCCCCACCTGGATTCTGCTGTGGCTAGCAATGTGGCTCCCCACGTTTCTTTCCTCATAGACCCACCGTAGCTTCTACTGTGGCTTGTCACGTGGCTTCCAATATGGCTCCCCCAAGTGTCTTCCCTTGTGCACCCCACGTGGTTTCTACTGTGGCGCACAACACGGCTTCTGTGGCTCCCTGCATGACCCCACATTTCATTGTGCCCCCCACCCTACATAATTTCCAATGTGGCTGCCACGTTTCTTTCATTTCGCCCTCCATCCCACGTGGCTTCCTTTGTACCCGTGTCCCCACGTGGCTTCGACTCTGACTCTCCGCGTTGCCTTCACTGTGACTCCTCACTTGGCTGTCTCTGTGTCAGCTATGTGGCTTCTATGTGGCTTCCATTGTGGCCATAAATACACAGCAGCACCCCATAGATAATTGCTTCAATATTGTACAGTAACTTCCAATGTGGCTTCTAATATTATTTGGCTGTCAGTTTCATTTTTCCTATGACCTATTGGATAGATACTCCTAATGTGACAAAGGGGTAAATAGTGTAGTAGTTTCACTTTCAGGGACTCCAAGGAAAGATGATAGATGCCTATTGGAAAAAACAAGTTCTGTAAACACACTTATTTTCACTGGTATAAATTCGTTAAAAAGTACAATTTCGCACGGATTTAAATTCGCGGATTTTGACAGGTGGTAGTAATGTAGTAGCATTGGATAAATTTTCGCTCTGTGCATATTTTCGCGGATTTTAAAATCCGCAAAATCCGTGAAAATATGTACATCGCGAAATAAAGTATGTTTACAGTATTCCTTGTTTGGAATATAAACTAGTATTAATAAACCTGCTTTGTTGTATCTTGCAGAGCCATGCCATGCGGATCGTGCGGACGGTGGGACAGGCCTTCGAGGTGTGTCACAAACTCAGCCTGCAGATGGCAGCACACACCGAGGAGGAAAACGAGGCCGGAAGTGAGAAGTCCTCGGATGAAAACGAGGTCCGAGTGGCCCAGAGTGAGTACTTTAACTTCACCTCTTAAAGTCAGTTAATGACAAAATTTATGAAAACTTTATGAAGTCATATTGCATTAAATATTCACTAATGAGTGATAATTCATCAATTCCTTCCCCAAAGAAAACACAACTTTGACCTTCTCTCTAGGCAAACACACACACACACATAATCCATTCAATAGACCTAAAACATTGGAATGCACAGACACATAGTATAGGATTTCTATTCGATTACACCCATTATAAAGGAAACAATATAAAAAGGAAAACCAAGTGATTTGCTTTCATGTAGATCTGTTCTGCTTATATATATGTGGAAAGGGTTCATCTGTTTGACGGGAGGGGCCACCACTTTGCCAATAGATGGGAGATCTACGACCTCCTTAAGCCCTAGCCCTGCTGCAGGCCGCGTTTCCTGACTCCCCCCATGCAGAACATCGATAGGCTTAATGTAGCTGTCAGGGCCGGTCCATTACTTATATCAGGGGGTGCAGGCAGTGCCAAGCACGTGTCCAGGGGGTCATGGTGGGTCCGGACCCCATTAGGGACTCTATACATTTTTATGAGCCGCCAAGGAGTAGGGACATTTATACTCCTCCACGGTGGTCTGGCTAATAGGCAGAGGTTAATACTGTGCTAGTGCTGGAGGTCTATCAAAAGTACCGACAGAAAATGCTGACATGTTTAGATGCTAGAACAAACATGGGCTCCTTTATATTATATAGACCTTATACAGACCCTAGGGAGGGAATAGACGGTGCTATCAAACTAATTGGGAGTTGTCTACTCGATTTGTCTTTATCTTAACCTTAAATTGCATACTACACACAGAAAAGAAGTAGAATCACTGTAACTCCCGACGTGATCACTGAAGTAACTCTCCCCAGGACTCTCACGTGACTCCGGACGTGACTCCTAAACATTAGCAGGACTCTAAAATAACTCTATAATGACTCTATAATGACTCTGTTCTAAGACTCCCTAATGATTGGGAGTCACTCTAGAGTTGTGGGAAGAGTTACCTCAGTGATCGGGGCTGGACTCCCATTTGAGAGTTACAGTGATCATACTTCTTCTCTCTGTGTATGCTTTCAGTCAATCTTAGTTTTTTAGACTTTGATAGTTAACCCTAAACTGAGCATGCTTTACTATTGCTACTGCATTTGATAAATGAAAATGACTATTTTCTAATGAAGTCGATATAATTTAGCCAGAAATGCAGAAAGAATATGAACCTAGTAGTTGGGCCTCCTTGGTATAATCCCTTTTATCCCAACAAATGTTGTTGCCTAAAGACACAGACCAATCAGAAGTCTCGACACAGACGCCAATGGCATTAACCCGGCCATAAACTCCACAACTGCTCATGGTTCAGAGAGCGATTGCGACATTTCGGCCCCCCAAATGAAATGTCCCATGACAACGAAGGTACTACCATGAACCTTTATATTGGTGCCCTTGGTAACCTTTGTAGATAAACTAGTTCATGTGTACAGTGCTGCACTTGGTGGACACAAGTGTCAGGGAGTTCATTTGGTGAAGTGCATGATGATAGCCTAAGGGGATGAGAGTAAGGAGAGTGTTTGCCATTTGACTTGATTGTAAAGTGCAAATCAGTCATGGTAGAAGGAAATTCATGCACTGCTATCATTTTGGGACGAACACCAAAGCTATTCATTTGAAATCTGAATTCCTGAATTATCTGCTCTTGTCTCCAGGGCTAAGCGGGCTTTGGATTGTTTATTACAGACCACTAAATTATTTTTGCGAGAGGGAAAATCGAGAAATATTGTGTTTCTAGAATTGCCTTTATGGTAAAGGGTTGTCCTTGTATAGGAATCGCAGGGAGATTAACCATCCAAGGGTCGTATGGTGCTTTATGATGGTCATGATGCAGCCCTGGTGAATAACTCGCCAGGGCTGCATTCATGCGTCTTGCTGACCCTTCAGGGGTGTATCAACCCCGTGGAGTCGGCATGGCACTTTGATGTAGCACTGGCGAGTAACGTGCCATGGCTGCATTCATGCATCATGATGACAAAGGGCGTACTGAATCAAAGCACTATGCGGCCCTTAAAGGGTTAATGTAGAGGCTGCAGGGGCCGTAGACTAGTGAGCAGCAGTGGGAGGAGGGGGAGTGTGAAGATAATACCTCCAAAGGCAATCCACTCAGGGCCGTATGGCTAACACACCCATAAACCTCTGGCCCCACACCCCTTAAACTGCCCCCTTCCTTCTAATATTGGATGCCACTTGGTCGTGTCTGTATGGTACCCTCTTTGTGTCTGCCACTCACAAATCTGCTTAATACATATTGGCCTCTGTTTTAGTCTTGCATCCCTTGCATAGGCACGTTCCTCTCTAAGGTATAGAGTGTACACTCTGCCTCATCCCAGCCCATCCTAATAGCTTTACTAAGTAAAGCTTATTCTTCACAAGTTCGGTTTTGCTTCTCTCCTCTTCAAAATCTCTATTTTAAGGATGATTACAATGGCTTTATTTGTATTTCGGCGTAAAGATTTGAGATAGAAGTTCTTGGAGCATACAGAAGCCACACAAGTAGGAATTAAGGACCTAGATGCAGATTTATTGGCTTCAACAGCAAAACATAGATATGTATACATACAAATCGTTTTATCCACATACAAATAGCACACAATGAATAGGTAGGCCAATACAATAATGAAGCCCCATAGGACATGTTCTTTTGACCGGCACACAACAACAGCGAACAATGCGTGGATTGAATTTCCGCTACATCTAATGGCTGGGCGTGGGTGAGGTAGTTTTTTCGCATGGCTCTGCCAAAATAGGTCTCATCCCACTGAATGCATGCTGGCAGGCCATGACGCCAGCAGCCATTCTCTCCCTTTTCTCCCACCAATAAGCAAAGCGCCACCCCCCATTCCAGGCCGCGAGTCGCCAAATGGAAATTCAGTTTGTGGCTTCGTGTTGGCTTCTGATGTGGCTTCCCCGTTGGCGGTGGAGCCTGGAAATAGCCTCCTGATGCAATATCCCGTCACACGGAGAACAAAGCGTGCTTGTCGGCAGGTTCACACTACACCCTCACAACCTCACTACACTGTAAATTGTAAGTGTAGGTACACAGTAGAATTTACTGTAGGTTTACAGTAGAATCTACTGTAGAATTTATTTACAGTAGAATCTACTATAAATTTACAGTATATTCTACTGTATACCAACAAGCAACTGTACACCTACAGTAGAATCTACTGTACACCTACAAAAATGGCAACCAACTTTTTACAGTGTATCCTCAGCTCTACTACTGAGGGTCCCTGTGCTGGTCCAGTTCAAATACAGGAACTTCAGGCAGAAATTGTAATGTTGGAATCAAAGGTGTTTAAGTTGACACTTAAGTTCTCTAAGTATGCGATGAAAGCAACTACAGATAGCTAGTCATGGATAAAACCGAACCAGCTGAAATAAACGTGGAAACAGTTGTTGAACCAGACATCCAACATTGCTGAGGGTCAATTAACGATTGTGCTTTCGTCCAGTAATTTTATTATATAATGAAGTTATAAAGTGACAAAATAATATTCATCAGTTGATACCTCCCTCTCTACTCACCTCCCTCCCTCCTACACTCATATCTCTCTCAGGATATCGCACCCTACCACCTTTCTCTTCCCCTTGGTTTACGAGGCTTATTACCGAGGCACCTCCAGGGCCCTTCATCCCCGTTTGTTCATCTTCTGCGTTCAATTTCCCTTTGCCATCAGTCAGTGCCACTGATAAGGCCATAAACCTTATAGATTGCCCCAATCTCTGTGAGCTAAATAAGTCCTTATCATAATATTACCTGTACATTCATTCATCAATCTGCATCAGGCTAGGTGGGGAAAGGGGCTGGAGCCTTGATGACACATGTGCTTTAGGGGATTTAAGTATTACTTAGTCTCCCCAAGGCACATAGTTCTTCAGCATGATTTATATACATGCTGCTAAGCGAGTGGTAATTCATTAAAGACCTTGCGAGGGTTGGGGGGGAGGGGTCGAACTTGGATGGGTGGAAGGATGGGGGGGGGGGGATGATTTGGCAGCGGGCAAAAGAAGTCACCTACATATTTAGGGAAGGAGCGTGCATGTCACTACGGAAAATGGGGGAGCACAGAGGGCCCTACTAAAGTGGCAAGGGAAAGTGTGTGTTTCAACCCTTCGCAAACTGACACACCGGTATGAAAATAAATGTCATAACTATATACCTTGCAGAAATATTTATAACCAGGATTCTGTTACAGAATAATGTAAGGGAATAGTATTCTCTACCAGACAGTAAACAGTGTCCATCAAACAGCAGCATAGTAGTGGAATACTGGTTTAGATTTAACGTACCAGTCAATTTTCAACTTTGTAATATCGATTCATTATCATTAACCAACATCATCCTAACTGCGGTAGCACTTGTCCCAAGTGCCGATATCATCTTTATTAAGATGCTATCAGCAATTTTGGCGGATAATAAACGACCATGGGAACCAATCCCAGCCGCCAATTACTCATTAAAGTTATCTCTGAATGGGGCCTTAGAGGGACTGAGTGGCCATGACTTTCTTGGTGCTGGTGATTGCGTGGTGTAGGCTATTGTTCTCTGTGGGAAGATTTAATTGTGTGAAGCAGCCTGGAGTAGAAGTTTGAATAATGGGTCTTCATTATAGAAGATGAGCTTTCTGAATGGACTCTTTTGATAGATTACTTCTAGCAGGGTTAGAGTGTCAGTTATGGAAGGTGTATGGGAACGTCGTTTATCTGGCCTATTTTTCATAGATATCACTTCTGTGAAAGATATTCATAGGCCTATATAATTTTTCTCAAAGGGCTAAAGTGACAAACACTGGATTTTTAAACTTGTTTTTGTCCCAATTGCTTAAAACATAATCAGCAAATCCTCTCCCCGGTAGAGAGAATCCCATGTAGAATACAAACATACATCATTAGTTTGAGGATTATATTTAACCATCCTAATCTATGGCTGTGTCAAATCAGGTCAGATCAAATGATGTTCTTAATGATGACCGCAATAACTCGATACACAGTAAATTGCCAATAATACCAAAACATCTTGTATATAGTCTAGTTCACAACAGGAAGAATTTTGATCTTATTGAAACACCACACTTTGTGCTGAAAAATACACCCCTATAAATAAATACTTTAGTGTAATTCCCAATGTGGTGTCGCTTAAACCCTTTTGTAAACCCGAGCCCCTCACACCACGCCGAGCACCTCAATTTTAGTCAGTGCTGAATTTTATATTCTAGACTCGTTGCCAACGCAACTCGAACAAGAGATGATGAAATATATAATAAACAGTAAGTACTCGGCCGGCCAGCCAGTCGCTCCCACGGAACGCCCTCACCTCCTCACACCACCACACACCATTGCTAACACCTCTGATTACCTTTCAGTTTCTCCGCCTCCTTTGCTAGGCTTAAACAATGCCTTTGGTTGCCATGGCAATGATTCAATATGAAGTATAATTTTCAAGATTCTACCAGAATTGTGAGTCTCATAAAAGCCCATCAGATGATTGGTCTCGATTACAAATTTCAAATCAAAATAATTTCAATTCCAGAGATGCCACTTTTCCTGCTTTACCAATATCAAATACCTCTAGGATAATTTACCAAAATCGGATAAAATTCCAAACATTCTTCTGGCCGAGAGAGACATAACACTAGAATCTATACCTTCTCAGAAGTATGTTCATGTTCATGCTCATTTTATGTTTTCACAGTGGTTTAGGTTTCACCATTCGTGATATTAGTAAATAATAGCTTTTACCGACAAGAAAAGGGAGGTCATTTCTGACGTACAACTCTGGTTTAATCAGAATTCGACATGAAAGGCAAACGATAAACAACTTAAAGATATGGTTGACACAGTGATATAAGTATGTCAAACAATGTAAAGATTATGTTGAACGCTGTATGTACCTTGTAAGAATGTTGGTATGCAAGATGTATATAAGGAAGGATGAGGAAATAATACCAACTGGACAACAACAAAGAAAGCTTACGCGGTCATCATCTCATTTTTGGTCATGAATTGCTTTTTCGGCTGCTTTTTGGCTGTTTTCGAACTTTTAATGAAACCTTTTGTTTTTCCCCTCCAAATTTGCTCCTTTTAAAAACCCTATTAGAGATGAATTTATCTTGTAAATATTTTGTTATAGCACATAATTATGTAATGTAATACATTAACAATTTAATTCTCATTGAGAAAACTGTATTTATTTAGATATAAGTTAACACACAACCTTGATGAATAGAGAAATACATTTCTCTCACAATATAAATTGCATGTTTGATGTGAGAAACTACATTTACTCCTAACATTTGGCAAATGTGCCACTCACTTACCTGCACACATAAATATAATAATTACATTTACCTACAAACATGCGCCACTACAAATGATATCTGAACAAAATTTGAATATCAAAAAGTTACGATGACGAGCGCTACTTCTAGTACGACATTATCACACATATACCCTTGACTTTGTCTACATCACATTTTGGCATACTAAAAATAAATCTCTAGTGGTTCCCTTATGCAAGATATACCCTTTCTGACACACTGTAGAAAACGCAGAACCAGGTTTGAACAATTTTCAATGATAAATAAAAACATTTTTATAGATATCCCAAACTTACACTTGCACAGTTGGTTAGCAGTTACTTAAATTTAGAATCCACAGCCTGTGTTCAGCTTTAACACAAAAACCTTTTTGTACTTGTTTGTTTTGACAAGAATGTTTTTCCACTTTGATAATAGACATGGCTTTGCTTGTTTTCAACACTTTTATTCATAATAACATTGCCCCAAACTATACCATGCATATTAAATTATTTTGTGAATTTTTATCTATTTACTGAATCCTTCGTTAAGAGATAATCTAATGTTTTGGCACAGGAAATCTGAAGGGCTCTTTTTCCAATTAAACTAGTTGAAGTTATGTGGCGGTTGTGAAACAATCAGAGATTGATTCCTAAATGCTGAGTCATATATAGATACTGTTAAACGTGTTCCCAACACCTTAGAACAAAATAAATGCATAGCACACAGTTTTGTAACCAGACTCATTTTCTCACCAATAGAACAGAACTCAGCTAGTTTTACCTCATCACACATGACCAACTGACTGAAAGGAGATCCATATGATAAAGTAAAGATAATACCCATAGCTAACCTCTGCCATTTACTCATACTGTAGGTCCTGAGAAGGCCATCATAGTGGACAGTAGCCCTGGAGCAGATGTATCCACCCAGCCACAGACCCCGGATGACGCCTTCCTCCAGGCACAGGCCCTCCTCCAGGCTGTGGGCTCCAAGCCCCAGGTAAGTATCTATAGGGTGAAGGAGTATTTACCCTTTAAGGGAGTGGTCACTTTTAACAACAGGGGGGTGGATTGGGGGGGGGGAGGGGACCAAAATAATTCCAGAAGTCTTCATGTTCATTTGTCAGTGCGATGCTCCAGCACATGATGAGTACCGGTGAGTCGCTCGCAGATACGGCATTAGTGCATCATACTGACTCGTCGAGAATGTATCAAACACTAGGTTTGGAAAATTGCATGAATGCAGCACTGTCACTAGGGCTGCATGCATTCATGTATAAAGGACAGATTAAAAAAGTGTTGTGTATCAAAACACTATGCTTAAAGTGCTAACTAAATTTCGAACCTCTAAAACCTTTATCATAGAAGATGAAACAGAGTATAGTATGCTTCGACTTTTCCTTTAGATGAATGTAGTGTGCCATGACTAGATACTCACCAATGGCTGTGTCTCACGAACTTGGGCTAATGTTTTTGTCTATGACCGGGTGCCGTCTATGACCGGCTATCTAGAAAAGTTGTTTGGAGGGATAGACATTAAAAAAGAAAAAAAAAATTACAATTTTTATTTATAGAAATTGTAAAAAAAATATTTTTAATTCTTTTTTTATCCTCCAAACAACTTTTTTAGATAGCCGGTCATAGACGGCACCCGGTCATAGACGGCACCCGGTCATAGACGGCACCCGGTCATAGACGGCACCCGGTCATAGACGGCACCCGGTCATAAACGGCACCCGGTCATAGACAAAAACATTGGCCCAAGTTCGTGAGACACAGCCCCATACTTTTGGCCCCATGATTAACCAGGGACCCAACATTAACACCCGCCTGTAAAAAACAATGTCTCACTCGTCATGATTGATAACAGAAGTTTCTACGAGTCCAGACTAAAAAGAATCTGATTCCATGTATCAGTGTGTATGTCTTTGATTGACCAAAGCCTTTGTCAGATTATAATGATGCAATATGGGGGTGTAGGTTTATCATGTCTATCCATTGTTAGCTGCCACTAGATATTGATCCATAATATTATGTTTACTATGCCTTTCCTCTGAGAAGCCATGACAAAGCACTAATTATGAGCAACGCTGGCCGTCTAATTATTTCAGGTAGCCTCAAAGGTTACACACAAAGCCATACCTGTGATGGAAGTACCACATGTGGCTTGTAGATATTGGCATAATGTTCATTTGGTAGTCTGTGGTTGTTCCACGGGAGGAGTCTAGCCCAGAGGTGTTTTCTTTAAGTATCTGTACTTAGTACTTAAGTTGTATTCTAAGTAAGGAATGCAATGGTTTGCCATATGATTCCTCTAACTCACTGAGGCAATATGTGCTGGAAAACGAACTCCATAGACTTCAGTTATAGCAAACATAACCTAGTAAAAGTAAACAATCTTAAGATAGGTTTGTTAGCTGCGTAAACAAATTGACCAACCCACATTTGTCGTCCGGTCAACGAACACCTTGTCACCTTCACAAAGCTAATCTACAGAACAAACGGTGAGGATTTCCCGCAAGGCATTCAGAGAATGTACCTTCTGATCTCTTATTGGCCCCATAAGTTGCCTTAGTTACCATCCCAGGAAAGTGCATCCACTCTTTGATGTCTCTGAATGGAGGAAATCGAGCCCCAGACAAGATTACTTGTGGCTGGCCCTAAAGTATTTGATTGTGTTTTTAAATTGCATACAATTTATTAATGGAAGTCTCCAAAGAGCAATTCTGGGAGTGTATGAGTCTGGAAAAGGATCTACTTTTCTTCAAAGGGCAAGGCAGATACGATTGGTAGTTTTCCCTTTGAGGTGGAATACATGTATAAGTGATAAGCTGTTGCAAGTGAATTATCAAACTAACTTGATGCAATTGTCCCAACAACAAAAACACTCCTAGTATTACACTTTTTTTTATTGTGAGTAGCCTACATCATGTTATGGTACTGAAGGAAAATAGATGTATTGAATACCATACTGATAGCTTAACTTTTTCTTTCTTCAAGGCTGT